>OZ057416.1:22847625-23204267 GCA_964056705.1 Troilus luridus | reverse complement strand
CAATGGCTTTGATGAGATTTGAAGTTTGACATTCAGGAAAGTGTTCATATAATAGTACGACATGAAAGGAGTATTGAAATATTGTACGAAAGACTTACTCTCTTGATAATTGTCAAATAAAGACAATCTTTATTAGTTGAGGAATTGTATATAAATCATTTAATAAAAGTTGATTTCAAACACTCTTGTATATATTACCTTAAGTGTATCTTTGTTAAATCAGAGAGAGGAGCCAACTGAAATACCAAGTAGTAGATAAAAGAACCAAAGTTTATTTATTTATTGCCGTAAATAAGCATATATTAGATGATAATTGTTCTTTGATGTCGACAATTACAGCTTCTAACCAATTAAATCCAGTGCTGTAAAAAATTGTTGTTTTTTTTTAATTTGTATTTATTCGGGTAGTGACCTAAATTATTATATTTATCTTTTTTTATACTATATTTGTTATTTATACTTAAGTATTTAATAAACATTAAAATGTTTTGACAAATAAAACATATGGACTAGTGGTGAGAACCAATCTAATGATAATTCATGATATTTCTAACAGGCACTCAGTAATGTATATACAATATAATGATTATATATATGTTTATGGACATATTTTTTTTAGTAAAAAATATATATGGAAGTAAATAATTGTTTACTGAAGGGGGGAAAACTCACAATACAAGCTTATAAAAATGTATAAATAATATTTCTTTCCTTATCAATTATGTATACAATGTACATTCTATTATGTGACTTTTATAAATAAATAAAATAATGATATATATAACTATTATTATTATTATCATATAACCTGAAATATTTTTCTAATTTTATTTTATTTGTAAATATTACCTTGATATGTTAGTTAAGGACAATAAACAATACTATAAATTGATTAACATAAATTCCTTATGTATATCAACTTCATGGATAATTTACTTATAAATAAATTGTTCCTGGTTACTCTGATATTTTTATGTTTCCCTTGAAACTGGTTACTTATACTTTTTGTCTGTTAAATCTTAAGCAATATTACTTACAAAAACCATTTTTTATTCATTAACAATGAATAATAATAATAGCTGACTCTTCCACTACCATGCACCTCGGCCTAAAGAGGCCCATTGTGCTCGAGCCCTAAAATTCCTATTGTAGGTCTAGTGAGATATTTTAGGTAATCATTAAATCTCAATTCTTGAAGTTCCTCGTGTCCTCCAAGGCCAAGGTCAAATGTCCTCTTCCGAACACCATCTGCACCGGGGTTATTCTTCGAGGCCCAGACGATGCATATGCTTCCTGAGTTTGCAGTGCCCAGTAATAGCTTCTACCATACTCGAGGTTGGTTCTCGACATAGTTTATCATTGGGATCCTTTATAAAAAGAGGGTATACCACACCATGGTTCTCAATATTACAGCAATATCTCGAGCTGGCATTATGCTCCCCTGTGGATCCGCCAGTGTCCACATTCAGATCACTGGGTGTGACTATAAATAACAACACAACTCTATTTCTTTTCTTTTTTTTACTCCTTGGTTTAATCACCCCAACTACTTCACTTTTACTTTATAGGCGATCCGACAAAGGTTGCCTCAGCTGGTCAGAGCAGAGTTCCAAGTCTCCCGAATCCACCCAATCATCCTCCTGGAGTCCTCGACCAGCCATCTCCTCCTGGACTCCCTCCTTCTGGGCCGTCCCCGTCGTCTCCTCCCAGGTGGAACCCAATCGGTTTGGCCAGCATTCAAACGCCAATCTCTTCACATGACCAAACCATCTTAGGCGGCGTGCACCCATCCTTTCATTTGTAGCAATACCTAAATCCATCCTCTGTCGAATTTCTTGGTTTCTTACTTTATCCAGCCTAGTGATACGGAGACACCTCCTTTAGAAATCCATCTCAACCACCTGCATGTTTGAGTACAGATGGGGGCTCACAGTCCAGGTTTCCGAGGAATATGTCAGGATGGTTTCCACTATGGCTGTGAAAATACAGTGTTGATTTTCTTTAGATATTTCCGCATTCCAGAGGACCGAATGCAGCATTCTGGTAGCCTTTCGGGCTTGCTCCACCTTTCTTCTGACGTCATGCTCGGACGACCCGGTAGCATCTAAACAAGAACCTAGGTACTTGAATACATTCATTTTTTTACAGGCTTCCCTGTCAACCAGAAGCGGACTATTATCAGTATCGCCGATTGCCATATACTCGGTCTTATCGAAATTAATTTTTAAGCCGACCTGGTCATCAGCGAAGAACGAGGACAGTAGTTGTTCGCCATCAATGAACGGCCCAACATCCCCACACTGCCTGTACCATGGTTTCACAGCCTAGTGAAGGTATATCTTGAAAAGAGTGGGTGACATGGTACAACCTTGCTTCACTCCCTTAGTACCATGAAAAGGGTCCGAAAGGTGGTTCCCGCATCTTATCCGATACAGGTCACCGCTGTATAGGTGCCTCACAGCCTTTATCAGGGGTTACCCCAACTAAATTTAATAAAAATTTGTGTTTCGGATGAACCTTTTAGTAGTAACCTGTAGCTTTACACACATTATTGGAGTCCGTAAGGATTCAGAACCCTATAAACAACCAAGTGTTAAAGAATAAAACAATACTAGGTTAAATTTAATCAAAAAAGAACAAAATTAAAATTAAATTTAGATAAAAAATAAAGTTTAAATTAACAGAACTTAGGTGAGAAGAATAACTGAGCACATAAAATGATTACTGTTAGAGAGAGATATAAGAAATTAATTCATTTGTTTACCAGTTTAGAATCTTGTTTATTATCTCATTTTTAAGTAGACTTACATGTATAGACTACACTTTCTCATTCATATATTCTTAAGGAAACATCTGTTCAAATTGCTCTTTTATAAATAACAGTCCTATTTATTATACCTACAATAATAAAAAGCTAAGAGATTAACAGTTGAAACAAACATAGCCCATAGTGGCTCAATCGTTAAAAAAAAAAAGGCTTAGAGGAACCCAAAGGCTCTCTACTAACATTCATTATTTACTAATTTCGTCCATCAACTACCGTCCAAATCTAAACCCACCTATTGTGTATTTAGATCACCTCTCTTAATGCAATCGTCCCAGCTACCCCTTGGTCTACCCTTAGCCGTTGATTCTTTTTATTCTTCTACCATATTATCTATCATTTAGACACGTCTTTTAACCTTATGAGAATGAACAAACATCAAATTATTTATATTTTGAAGAGAAAAGATTTGTCCAAGACCGGGATGCGTGGGAGACCCGGGTTCGAATCCCGGTCCTGGACAAATCTTTTCTCTTCAAAATAAAAATATTTAAAAATTATAAAAAAATCAAATTATTTAGTAAGTTTTTTTCCCCATAAAGTTGGGTATCTAAAGTTATAATAATTAAATGCTATTTTACTGTAGAAATTTCACAATCCAAATTTAATAGATTTTTCTCGAAGTCATTATCAAGTCCTTTAGTACAGGTGGGTGTTCTGAATTAACTAAAAGAACTTTACAGTGTTGTAAATGATTTATATTTTCAAAAGTTTTTAATCTTTCTTTTTTTTCTCTGAAGTACAGATCTTCAAACATCTCTCAGACTAGTATTGTAGTAGATTAAATTTAAAAATGAGGAAGGTGATATCACACTTATTAATATAAGACAGTATAGTATATAAGACTACAGGGAAAAAACGAGGTAACTCGTTTTTCTAAAAAAAAATTGGTAACCGTGGGTTCAATAGATTTTTCAGTCTCATATGATGGTGTCAAAACAGGATAAAAATGAGTTGAAACAGATAAAAATGGCTGAAGAAGTATTTCTGTCCAAGGGAAAACTAGTTCATCCTTACGGTGGAAGCGAAGAACAAGGTAATTTGGTTTCCCCCAAGTTGGGCACCAAACATCTCAAACATCCTCTTTATTGCCAGATTGACAACAATCTGCATGGACTCGAAAAACTAAGTTATCAAAATAAAATGATGATTCCGAGGTTAATTTTGCTCTCCTAAACATTTAGGAAAGAGTGAGTTATCTCGTTTTTGCCCTGTATTCTTCATTCATTAGTGAGTGTGATTTTATTGAACCTATCACCAACCAATTTCTACCCACTCATTACATTTATGATGGGAGCAGAGTGGCTCAGTGGTATAGCACTGAGTTGCCATTCCAAAGGCCCTGGGTTTAAATCCTGGTCACTGACAGAGTTTATTTATATATTTAATCTGTTAGCGACCGGAGATAGATCCTATGCAATCTAGGACCATCTTGGGCCTCAACCAGCCTCTATAAAGTAGGTACCCAAAATAAGGGAGAAAAAATCTGGTGGTTGAACATGTTCTAGGAAACAGTACATTTTCTACCATGTACTGAACCCCAGACGTTTTGTGGATTGTAGTGGTACAGGTTAATTATATTTATAATCAACCAGTTCCACATCTGTACAATATTTACTTCAAAAATAAAACTGGAAAGTTGATGGAATAAAAAAGGATATAAGATATTTTGTAAGGTAGATTCATACATTTTGTTAGTAATGGTAAATAAGGTTGCATGTTTTAAAATTATCTTTTATTTCAATGCTTTTTCTTGTCTTAAGAGACAAATTTCTAGGGTTTGTAATAATCAAATTTTAATATTTCTTTTTAAACGTTTTATTTCACTGATTAATTTTTCTTTATTATACAAATTTCATAATGGTACTTGAAAATTATTTTTATATATTAGAAAAATAATAATAATTTATGTATTCTCATTTTTTAAGAGGGGGAGAAGAGAGTTTGATAATAGGAAGTATTAATAACAAAACAGATACAATTGTTTGCAACAATATATTTTTTTTTCTTAACTATTTATATACTTATTTAATACATCATATTAATTTGTTTTTAAAGTTACACAAACTAAAGATGTTAAATTATAAATACAAATAGTATCAGAAAAATATTAAAAAATATATATAAATGGCATTTACACAAATAGTTTAAAGAATAAATGTAAATTACTTTGGTATTTTGTGTGAATGACTACATTTTTGTGCAGGCATCGACAGGGACATAAAAAGCCCTCTAAAAACAAATAAAATAAATAATTAAATCAAAACATGTACACTAACAATAAGGATAACACCAGGTTATTACTTTTTATTTTGTTCTGGCAAAATTACTTTTTTTCTAGCAGGCTAGACAAAAATACAATCTATACATCTATGTGTGCACAACATAAATAACAGTAGAATACATTTCTGCCTCCTAAAATAGATACTCTGATTTTTTTTATGTTTTTTTCAATACTATAAAATAGAAGAAGAAACAGTGATATAATTTCTTTCAGTTTTTAAATATATATTATAGGTTATACTAAATAGATTTAAAGAGAAAAATAATTGTTATTGATTTGTGAAGAATGAAATGTTTTTTGTTTTTTTACAATTTACCGATCAATTTATAGAAATATTTTTCATTATAAAGCCTCAGGCAGCTGTTATGCTTTTTTATCAGTTAATTTTATATTTAGAAAGTTTAATTATTATGAAAAAGTTATATAGTTATTAATATTTTATTATTGAAATAAATAAAGCCAATCGGGAAAATCTGTATTCTCACTTAACAGCAGAATGAAACTAACAGCTGTACAATTTAAGTTTTTAGGAAACGTTTATAGAACTGTTGTTAATACAACCTTTATTAAACCTTATCCATAAAATACAAATTATAAAAAATCATATCATGCTTGACAATCAATATATAATATAATTAAATTTTCACTAATAAATCACAGCTAGTGAAAGCTTTAACAGTTGAAGGTCTATAACTAACTATTAGAGCAACAGTAATTTTAGAATAGAATCTCTAACCATTCATAACAGGAAAGTGACCTAAAAGAAGTTTTGCTATCACTACAACGCTATAATCTTTATTTCTTTCTTTAAATATAACTCTTCTTTATCTATACATCGAAATTTAACTCATAATAATTTCTTAAATTATATATTTATATATAACTTTACATAACATTTACAAACTTAACACTCCATCCACTTTTTTTTTGGCAAAGCGGAACCAAAGGACAAAATGAAAAATACACAGCGTAAGCGAAATAAACAAACAAAAAAAAATTCAAATTATATACACAAAGTGAAAGAAAAAAAATTGTACTGGAGATTCCATGGTAACAAGATGGTGTAACCACTTTGGTGTTGTTAAACTCTCTCACGTTCCTAATGAAGGGAACCCACGGATTTAGTTAAATACACAAATCTAACCCGAGGGTTTCCAATTTATATACATAAATAATAGATTCTAATAATCAAATCGAGACATAGAAGCATCTTCAATACTAACGTATGTTAGATACAGGAGATATATATTCTCCATTCTACACAATGAGAGAAATTTTTTTTTTTTAATACACATTATTGAGAAAACTGTGCATACGAGATTACAGTTTTAGTTGTGAAGGAATGAGAAAGGTTTAATTAAATGTTAGAAGCATCGGTGTTATAGTCTTTGAGGAGCTCTCGTAGCCTCAATATTTCCCTCGATGCCGTTGCTATTTCTGATTGGAGGGCTAGCTCCTTCTCTCTCAAACGCTTGATCTCTCTTTGGCAGGTCTGAAACAAAGATAACAAAATTTAAATATTAAATTAATTAAAAAAATTTACTTCTAATGGCTATTCATTTGTTAGGAGCTAATATGGTTTTGGTTGATAATAACAACTCCAGGATTTAACTAATAGGCAATGAAAAGAATCCTGTTGTTTGCTCCCTAATAGAAATGGAGTTATTAGTTCTAAGTATATTAAAGAAATATCAAATCTGAGCCTAAAAATATGTAAAAATTAAGTACAAATTTACCCCACATTACCTCATTATGAAAATTTAATGGTTAAGTTATGATGTAAAATATAAATGAGTGACAAAAATTGTTTACATTTTAATTTCAATGTTTTTAAAGCTTCTAATTAGAACGAGAACCATAGCATAAAACAATCATTGTATAAGTAAATCACTGTTTTTAATTGTATGAGTTCAAAAATACATAAATCAATGCTAAAATAAAGTATATGTGTATTAATTGAAAGTTCAAAATCCAATAATGTTGATGTAGAATTATGAAAGCCAAATACGAAGAGACCATGTATGGATCACTGGTGATATGATTATATCATGAAACTTATGATGAAACCTTAAAAAACTAGATTAATCAAATACATTAAATATATTAAAATATTAATAAAATTGTCATTAACTTGTTAGCGATCACAAAAGTTAACATTACCGACTGGTTCCATTTTAATTGTTTAAATATTTATATTAAACTGGGAACCAGTAGATAAAGTTGCAAAAACTCTTTTTATAGATGGAAGATGGAAAAGATAAATTAAAAAAAATGAAAATAAAGTAGGAGAAGCTTGGTCAAGGGTGCTGTCAATAAAGGAATATACAATAGAAACAAAACAAAATTAAAACACAACATGTAAACTTCGGGACACAATGAAATACGTTTTCTTATTAGAGTATATCTTCATCCACCACACCTCCAACAAAGCTTCTTCTATATACCTTTCTTTGACTTATTACAATTAAATATTTTTTTATACAATAACTTCTCGATGCCTATGATTTTTTATTTCACTTTTTAAATGTTACACACAATGATGGTTCTATCATGACAGTATATCAATTTAGAGATAACACATTTTATCCTATGAAATACCAACATGAATAAAATAAGAGTAAATACAATAACAATTAAGAAATTAATTTTTATGAATAGCCATGAGTCGATTATCAAAGGCTCAAAAGTAAAAGTTTTTATTAAATACCAGATTTCAAATTATTACATCTTTTCAAGTCCTCAGAATATTTTCTAAAATTCCAAGTCAAAGAAACTGGTGCTCCAATTTATTTTCTTTCTGAATTTCATGATGAAAGAATTTAAAAAATGATTTATTAGAAGCATTAAGAGAATTAAATAAATTCAAGGGGCAAATGCTATTCCTTTATTTAATTTTGAACAAAAAATTGACATTCCACAAGATTTGATAAGATATAAACATTAATAAACATATAAATGTTGATATCTTATACATTTAATCCAATTAACGTTAAATGAAGCAGCCAATAGCAACCAAGCATATATCTTGCAATAATCAAGCACACTATACGCTTTTTCTTAT
The DNA here is from genome assembly GCA_964056705.1 of Troilus luridus. Classification (NCBI taxonomy): domain Eukaryota; kingdom Metazoa; phylum Arthropoda; class Insecta; order Hemiptera; family Pentatomidae; genus Troilus; species Troilus luridus. The sequence goes on along the minus strand of OZ057416.1, from coordinate 23,196,098 downwards.
CATCAAATAGTGAAAAGAAATTCAACCACATACTTCAAACCAAGTAAACGTCAGGTGACATTGACTTTAAAGATATCACTGATAACATCATAATCAATACTTTTTGTAAAAGTGACATGTTAAAGACAATATTTATATCAAATATCTTCATGAAATTAAAAACAGAATATGAAGAATTTTTTTAGGGTTTATGAAAGATTTTTTGTACCAACACACACGATCTTTTTTTGGTGGGAAAAAAATCTTCATTAAATCAATTTTTATATTATGGAGATGTTAATTCTAAAAATCTTAGAAAGATAATCTCGTAATAGCGTTTGATTTTATCATATCAATGGAGACATGAATTGGAGGTTAAAGATAATTTAACTATAAATACTAAAATTATTGGCAAAACATAACAGAAACAATAAGAAAAAACTAGATTGCTATTTTTTGGAAATATTTTCAGGATGGATGGTTCTAGATTAACGATAAGAATATTCAAGTATTTTTGGGAGAAAAGGTCAACACAGGGTGCTTTCAAGAAGTAAAGAAAGATTTAGGAAGATTATTTTGAGTAGAGAGGAATTCCAGGGAAGATTGAAAAAACACCTGGGACAGACTGGCAGAAGACAGAAAGAAACAAACTGTGCAAAGAAGCACAGTTAAAGGTAAGGAATAGAAGAGAAAACAACAGGATGGGAAGAATAGAACAGAAATTGGCATGTGGTCCCTGGTATGTCTCATTGAAAGGAAGAAAAAGAAAGTGATTATTACCATATTTCACCTGAAGTTTACCGGAACATTTTAAAAATTTTATTTATGGTATTTTTTTTAATTTATGGCTAACATTCCTAAATTGATAAAAAATGAACAGATAGGATGATTTTTTGAAAATGCATTCAACTACTTAAAACATTTTCAAGACAAGTGCTCAGTTGATTTATGAAGCATGATCTCTCATGAGAATACATAGAATTTGTTGTCGCGAGTGCGAACAGTGAGTGATCAGAGGCGGTTTATATTTATTTAAATAATTATTAGGTTAATTTGCCTCGTTCTTACCTGGGATCCGCTTCCTCATCAATAGTGCCAGACTGAAAGCCATCACTAATATAGGGATTTTTGTGATACGCCAACAAATCAGTTATTTAATTCTGTTTGGCTCTCTTTATTTTATTAACATAAGCAAAATTATATGAGGATCTCAAACTGGGACCAATGAAACTCAAATTAAATTGTTAATTATTGCCTTCAGCATTTCATGAATGATAATTTAATAATTCATAAATAAGTAATAACAACCCTTCAGCGACGGCGAGGTGATGTATCAAGTCAGGGTATAAATGATATACGGAAAAATGATGAAAGGTCTAATACGGTCAATAAACATTTTCTGTGCTACATTAAAAGTTTAATAGTTTGTTTGTTTATTTATTTAACATCACTTTATGATACTACGGCTAATCAGAAGATGCAACAGTGGCATTCCTACATTTTGCTTATCCCCGTATAAATTATAAGAATAGAAATCTTTAACAAGTACCTGACAACTTACAGGCTCGCGACTCCCATTTTACATAACTTTCAAAGGACAACATAACCAAGGATTTTTTACTCCCATTAAAAAATCCAAGGGTCCCCTGGCAGGCTGTAAATTCTGCAATATTGGTCATAGTAGGTTGTGATGCTAATCACTTGACCACAGATACCCTCTCATTTATGTGGAAAATATGATCAATATACATTTGATTTGGCAAATCAAAGTTTAGCCAATATATGTTTAGTGCATTTATGTAGGTATAAAAAACTGTTTCAACATCCTTATAGCCTTAATTTTAATCTTACGATGTTTCCCATTTCAATTTATTATTGTGCCTGTATCATGTGGAGTCATTTATTAAGCTTGAGAACAGAGGCTCCAGAAAAAAGATGTTCACTCTTTACCCGGCACACTCGTGACAAATGCCCAACTATAGTAGGTATAAATAAATACCCCGAAATAACCTAGTCATGCCTTTATATATATATATATATATATATATATATATATATATATATATATATATATATATTTATTTTTATATATATATATATATATATATATATATATATGTATGTATATATATATAAATATATATATAGCTAAGAGTCTAGTCTTAAGATGTATCCAGTCCCTAAAAATAAAATTCATATTACAGAATGCAGGGTACTTCTTGATGCCAAAAGTCCTTTTCAAAGCATTTAAATATTCAAAGATCATTGTTCCCAGCCACACCCGTAGTTTTTAATAATAATGATATCTATTATTTAAAAATTAAAGAAAACAAAAGAGCCAAACTGTTATAAATAATGAGTAGAGTTTAAAAACGAGGATACTTACAACATTCTGCCTGAGGAGGTGAAGCTTGTCACACTTTAGCCTTGTCACTTCTTGACTGAGATCTGCGACTGGGTCGAGGCACAGTGTGCACGGCTTACTGTTCTCAGACGAGCTCATGCTTTCGAGACCAGTATCCGAATCGTTGTTTTCCAGCTCGACGCTGTTCAAAGACGAGCAATCACTCTCTGACACTCGACTGGAAATATTAAATAGACATTTAAATATCAAGCATAAATAACAAATAGGAACATAATTACTTTTTTGATTGTAAAATGTTTACCTATTTAGTCTCTGAGTGTGAATATCAGGGCTGGAAACAGGTGAAGACGGAGAACTCTTTTTACCAAAAGTACTACTCCTCGATACAGGATTGCCATTCTAAAAAAAATACATAACATAAATAATTATAAACATATAATGTAGAAAGTTATTTAACGACAAACAAAACCCTGTTTAGTACCTAATGTTAAATTAGATTCATTTTAAGTAATATAGTAGCTGCTTTGTAGCAAGATGTTGAAAAGAACTAAGAGTTAGTAACAGTATTTCCTGTTAATCTTAGGTTTTTTAAATATTACTATTATTTTGTTTTAAAAGTAAAACTCATTAAATTAAACTTCCATGGGTGCATTTTTAGAATACATTGAAATTAGATCAGAAATAAAATTAATCATCTTTGACATGGTGATGGAGTTGTGGTTTTATATATTAATAAAATGGTTGTCCCCTTCCACAGGGTTAACAACTGCTTGGCAGCAACCATTTTATTAATAAAATAGATTATCTTCAAGATCAGTACCTATTAAAATACATTTATATGTTTATACTGAAGCTTAAAAGCATAAAATAAGGTTCATAAAATTGCCGATAGATTATAAGTCTGTTGACAGAATTATGTTATCAGTTAGTTAGGAAAGTTTGGTTGCCTGCACCAGTAATTAGGTGTCCCTTATATACTAATATTGTAATATAATTAATAAAGAATATTTACCCTACTTTAAAACAATAAAAAATACAATTAAAATAGGCAGTTGATCAAAGGTGTAGTAACAGGTCTAGAGATTAATGTCGAAGTTTATAGTATGAGTAATATTAATGTAACTAAAACTACCCAATGCTTGAAATGTACAAAATTAAAATTTGATTTTTCATTTTGCTGAATATTGATTCATTCCATATGAACCATATAGCTAAGCTTTCTGAAAATGTTGACGTTATTATAAATACAAATTTTTTGAAATAAATATATTTTACTCACTACTTGTGGTACCGTATCTTGTTCATGCTTCTTGACTTCTTGGGACCTGACCCTAGCAATGAGAGCCTTCCTCACGGTGTCAATGAACCTTGAGCCAGGCCCAGATTCAGATTTCGGTGTTTCTGAAGTAAATTCCTCAGCTCCGACAAATTCTCGTGACTTTTCCTTCAATTCGGTCACTAGACTTTCAAGGAGACTAGATCTTGTTCTCAACTGAAATAAATTTTCATTTATGAAATAGGAAAAATAAATAATTATTATTTCAAAAACAAATCACAATAATAGCTATAATGATTTTTCGAAAGGTGATACTCACTTCTAGTTGGGCGAATTTGTGTGCTTTATAGCAGGCAGATTCAGCAGCGATCAGTTTATCAAGAAGGAATTCTCGAAGATCTGGACCTTTCATGAAGATGGGAGGGTTTGGAAGAGACGGCCCGAACATTGGAACATCATCCCGTGCTGTGATGCTAACTTTGTACCTAAATAGATTTTGGTTAGTCATAATATGGTATTTTGAAACTAAATTATTTATTGATTTTATTTTAAATACTTACCTGGTGTTAGGAGTGTTGGGTTCGATTGCTTGAACTATAATAAAGGCATGGAGAAAATGAGAAGCGATCATGTCTGGACTGAAAGGTGTATTCTTTTCTTGAAAAACTATAGCAACAATATCATTCCCTGCAAAAACAATAAAATTAATCACAAACAAATCAGCATTAAATATGAGTTAAATATACCAAAGGTAACATTAGAGGGGTTTGGAAACTGCAATCAATAATTTATGATATACTATGCTAAATCAGTTCATCAGATAACCCCTTAATAAAAAGAAAAATAATCAATTACCTTCTTTTTTGAGATGATTAGTTTAAATATTAAGGCAATAATCAGAATTGAATTATTCCAACTAAAATTTAGCTAATGTAGATAAGGTGTTAAAAAAAAAAAGTATCGTAATACAGTGAGAAGTTAAAAAACAAAAAAAAAAAAACAATGCTTTATAATGTCATTAAAGACACTTGGAATTTATTTTCTTTCTTTTGAAAAATGTTTAATTATGTATAAATACATAAACAATTAATTTTATAAACCAAATTCTTATACTGCACGATACAATAAAAATAAATAGAAACATAAAATGCAGGAGCGGACAAATATTCCTTGTCATTCTCTAAGTCTCAATAAACAGCTGATTCTTTTTTTTTTTTTTCAAATGCCTGTTTGAGGCAGTATGTAGCTTTAAGAAAGAGGTTTTCCCTACCATATTGTAGACCAACTAGCTATTCTTTTAATTTATAATAATCCTGAAAACTTAAAAAAAAAATAATAAGACATAGTATAAATCATTACCTATGTGCCTTTTTCTCTGTAATTGCTGTGGGTCATTGTCGGTAAAAGGGAGGAGAGTTGAAACGTGGAAAATTATCTCAGCACCTTTGTGCACTTGATACACAGCTTCATCTCCAGTCTGCCCGAACTGGGTGTCCAAGCCTCCGCGATATCTGGAGAAAATATCAAGAAAAGCAATCAAGTACATGCCTTAGCCTATCCTTAAGTAGAAACCAAATAAAAATAAAAATAAAATGATAAATGATTAACTGTTAAGTTATATTCTAGCTAAAGAACAGAAGATATAATTTACTATTTCAATGGTTTGAAAAGTGTATGATATGATTCTGAAAAAAATGATCTAATAACACCTTGTAAATTAAATATAAATTAAGTTAGCTATCTTGAATAATATTAATTGACCTCATTTATATAGGAAAGAAAATAGTTTGGGTGGGGGTCAGAGAAATAGTTTCTTAAATAGGGTTGATCTATTTATTTGAAAAATAATCATCCCCACACTTGTGTCTGTTTTAGTACAATATCATTAATAATATACTTTACTTTATTTATACACTTTAAAATTATTATAAATCATTTTAATTTGTTAGCATATTGTATATCTAGCCCTGAAGAAGACCAGCAATGAGGGTCGAAAAAATGGTTTTCAAATAAATAGTTCAACCATGTATAAGAAAATATTTTCTCCACCTGGATTATTTTCTTTCCCATTAAGTTAACTAGTAACATGTTTTATTATTATTTCCTTGCAAGATCTTAATTACTATTTCCAATGCACTAATAATAAATCAACAAAAAATTCTTTATGATGTAAAAGATTTTAAGAATAGTTCATTCTTATCTTGAGTACTTAAGATTTAATATATTATAATACTGTAGTTATGTAATAGTGTAGATGTGTAGAACTTTCTACTGACCCTTTGTGGTACTTGAGGTTGATCCTGGAGCCAAGGCAGGCGAGGAACTCCTCGAAGGCTGGGCTCGATCCCCTATTCGAGAACAGCTCCTCCTCCGTCGTCTGGCCCATCTTCTGGAGAAGCACTCCAAACTTGTAATGCCTCACTATGGAGTGCTCATCGTACGCCGCAATAAGCCTTGAGGCTCTTGGAGCTAGCACGGGCTCGAGGGTGATCAGTGATAGGTCAGCGCAGACCGCCTAATGTTCCACAAAAAATAACAAGATTACAATTTTGAATAAACTATGTAAAAATATAAAAAATAGATTTAAGAGAAATGCTTAAATGTTGGAGTGAAACATTTTTATTTTTATATCATCTAATAAAAACATTTTCATGAGAACTAAATATATTTCCTATCAAGTTAAATTGAAAAGTTTTAAAACTTGAAGTAGTGTAGTAAATAAATGTTGTACAATGAGCCCACTGACCCAGAATCTTTAATTGTATTTATGATCATCTCATTATTAAATTTTTTAAATATTCATTTTAGCTTTTGAAGATTAAAAAATAATTATTTTTTCATTTCTTATTATGATTTTATTTCCCTCTTTTTCAATTTCATTACACATGTTAATATTTTTCTTGATTTTTTTCATTGAAAAAATCCAGAGCGAAGAATTATATTAAAATGAATAAAATTATATGAAGTACAAAATCAATTCATTATATTTTGTAATAAAATCATTGCTCCTTATATTTATTTCTTATCATTCCTATTTAAAATAACCTGTTATATTTTCATTTGTACTGCACTGTTTAAGTAGGTTTTTTTTTGTATACTCAGTCCTAATGATGGCCTAAAAATTAGGTCGAAACGTTGACACAAATAAAATAAGGTAAACTTATTTAGTGTAACATTTATTGACTGCACCCTTTCACACTCTTTTAAGATATATCTAGTCAACCATCATATCCACATGAATATTGTTAGTCTTATGATAATGAAGATACTTTTGGCTGAAAGCTCTGTTGGAAAGTATTTAATTACAATTGATTGTAATTGATTAATCTATACATATAAAATGCTTTGTCCAAAATGACTGACGGACCAACACAGAGCCTAAACCGCTGATCGTGGAGACCTGAAACTTGGAGGGGATGTTCTTTGTATGACTTAGGCATCCAATAAGAAAGGATTTTCCGAAATTCTACCCCTAAGGGGTTGAAAAAGGGGGGCAAAGTTTGTATACTTGCTCACATGTTTCTTACTCGCAAAATCTACATATTTTCGCTAAATAAAACATATCAAGTAACACAGTTCACTTCTCACTGCTGCCGTATGACAAGTGAAACCGTTATACTAAATAATCCTTTTCAATAACATTACATACTAATCCTTTATTGACACGAACAACAGTAAACTTCTGTCAGTCCCATTTGTTAATCAGTGCCAATGTATGTTTTGGCACTGTGCTGATCGGTCTATGATGAAATTTGATATGGATAATCTCAAGCCTGGGGAAGGACATAGGCTACTTTTTATCAACACACCACACAGGCGAAGTTTATATAAAACTGTAACCTGATCGACTAACACACCCAGCGGTCAACGCACACCATAAACCACTGAACTAGCATATTGAAATTCGCAGATAGGTTCTTTGTATAGCTTAAATGAGCACTAAGAAAGGAATTTGGACAATTCCACCCCCAAGGGTTTCCCTCTAAATATAATAGGGGTTCAAAGATTGTATGGAATCCGCCAGTTTTGAAGTTAAACATCTAAAATTTCAGATGTATGAGTAACTTATATTTAAAAAAAATTAAATTATTAATTTAAAATGATCTGTCACGAAACTTTATGTTGCAGACCAAATTCCACACGAGCGAAGCTGTGGGCAAAAGCTAGTTTTATATAAACATGGTATGTATAATTTTTCTTCTTACCTTTGCAACGGTGATGGGCGGGGTGTTGGTGGAAGGTATGACGGTCTGTAAGGTGCCCGTCCTGAGCCTGAGGAGGACCCTCGTCTGCTCGTCATTGGGCTCGTGCTTGAGGGACAGTAGCACAGGTCCGAGGACTTCATCCCAGCCGGTGAAGTTGGTGTGCTCCTGAAAACAGAATATTCGTTATAGTGTGAAAGGGCAAAGTATGACCTTTAGAACGGTCGATGTCTCCCAATCAGTTCACCGCTCTCTATCAGATTATCAATTTATTTTTTATTAATTTGATTCAATACATTTTTTTTGTAAATGGAAACAAAAAAATTAAGGAGTAACAGAAATATCACTTTAGACAGAGCAATTTTGGTATAAACTTAAATATCACAATACTTTTAAACTCTGAAAAATTGTATTTATAAACTTCTCATTTTTTAAAATAAAAAAGTAATTTTAAAAATATTTATTTATTATTTAATTTAAAATATAAATATAATTAATAAAGAGGGTGGGTTTCTTCTAACACATTTTACTGGTTGTGTATAGAACTTGTACACAATATACCGTTAATGTATAGTGGTCTGGTTTCTTAACAATTAATCATTAAGCGACCTGTGGTCTAGTGGTTTGCGTAACAAACTACTAAGCCCAAGATCGCGGGTTCGTAGCCTGGCAGGTGGCCCTAGGATTTTTTAAAAGGGTGTAGTTATGCCATCCTTCGGAAGGGACATTAACGGGGGTCCCGAGCCTGTACGATGTCAGGTACTAGTTAAAAATCCCTATCCTAATTAAACCTGGATAGACAAAATTTAGAGCTCCCACTGTAGCATCGTCCGATTAGCCATAGCAGAAAAAAGTGACGTTAAATGAACAAACAACAATTATTGATGTGCTTAAGTCATATATAATAATAATTTTTATTTAATATTCTGACAGATATAGAATGAATATCATCCCAGGTTGAGAAATAAAAGTGATCAACTCAAATTTTTGGAAGGGTGGGGTTAGCTAATGTAGATTTGACTATAACTTGAGTAAAATTTGCACTTCATTATTGACCAAATTTAGAAATAAATCGTAATAATTAATTAATTGTAGTTTACAATTTATCAGGGAGTGCTTACGTAGGGGACTGAGCTACTGATATATATGTTCCGAGTTCCAGACTATCTCGGCATTTTATAAATTTATTCTGTTATCAGCATTAGATTGATCCTCTCGTAATCTCTAAACCACCTTCTTTCTGTTGGCTTAAAACAGTACAGTCTTTTAGAATGTACTGAACCTAACAACTTTCATCTGTTTGGTGATGCAATTTTTTTTTTTAATATCACAATTTTAACTCTAATAAAGCACAGGCACAAAGCTTATTGGCAACAATTTTAGTTAGTTACTTTAGTTAGCCTCCAAACTGACTCAGGGGTCACCTGTAGATTAGAATAACAACCTGCTATGTCCAGATCGCGGGTTAGCAGCCCAACAGTTGGCCTTAGGACTTTTTAAGTGGAGAAAAAAACCATAGCTATGCCTTCCTTCGGACGGGACGTAAAATGGAGCGCCTTTGTGACGTCAGTTACTCGTTAATGATCCCTGTGTTAATTATACATTCATAGACAAAATTTAGGATTTCCACTGGAGCATCCTTCGAATAGCCATATCATCATAAAGTGACGTTAAATTAAATGGACAAACTGACTCTTCATATGCATAAGAAAAAAAACAATCTTTGAAAAGTCAAATTAAATATAATGTTAATCGAATACGATGTTACGTGTGCGTGGCGCAAAAAAAATACAAATCTTGATTCTCCTAGCTAACAAGTAGAGAACATTTTCTTTAGGAGGTATTCTTAAGAAATTCCGTGCAAGGAACTACTCGATCAAAAAGGCCAATTTCGGCCAGAGGGGAACCAGATCCAACAACACGGAAGTGGCTCACGCCATCTTGTTGTGAGCCAGTACCTTACTTCTTCTATTTCATGCTACTTCGCTGTCAAATTGCCTTTACTATCACAGAAATTGATGCGATGAGAAAGTTAGATCAATATCAACATAACAGATTCGAACATGTTCTATAAAGGCCAAGTAGACAACTCATTTGAAAATATAATGAGAATTATTTCCCAAGTAGAAGTGGGTAGACGAGTACGTACAGCTCGGTTCTACGCCTTCCAGATCACATTCGGTGGCAAGGCCAAACCATGAATAGTTTATATGATTACACTTAATTAATAATTAAACTACTAAGTATTTAGCATAATGAAGGTTTCCGTCGATTTACTTCTAACAAGAAATAAGTAGCTATATATACAGCCCCGGTGAATAAATGGTTAAGTCGATTTTTTTCCAAAATGAGTTTCTTGCACGTAAGTGTTAACAAGGGGACATAAGTCAATAAGTCAAACACATGCTTGAAAATGAATTATTGCTCATATTAAAACTACATTACAAATAAAAAAACTACTAGAATGGGATGATTCCGTTTATCTAAGTACAAAAAATTCATTTCGAGTAAAATTCGACTTAACCACTTATTCGCCAGGGCTATAGATATTTTTTCCTCTCACCAGCACGTTTCACTCCTACCGTCCTCATATTATTCTTTGATTCATTTAATCCGTAAATAATAATAATAATGAATCGCGTATAATATAATACTAATGTATGTTGAAATACGCAGTGATGAAAATAAAAGTTTATATTTTGCTTAGTTGAAACATGAAAAATAATAAAACTCCTTTTCAAGGCAAAGACTACGAGAATTCCGCTTCACTCAGTAAAATTTACTCTTTCTGGACGAAATTCGACTCACCACATAAAGCATATAAGTTAATATATATCTATATACATATATTTTATCTAGTTGATAGCACTGTGCCCTACGCTAGAGAGAGGAGACACAAACTGCGCTGGCGGCCTAGGGAGACCATTGTTCGAACTCCTTTACTTGCGCTTAATGACCCATTCATAACCCAGCCTGTCCCCTTTATTTTTTCACTTTTCTTTTTATTATTATTTTCTCTCTCTCTTTTCTTTGAACCAGGTGTACCAACTTCAAAGGAAAGTTCCGACGAAATGGCCGCGGTAACTCTAAATCGTTATTTGATCATATTTTCCCCCTCATTTTTATTTCCTCTCCATTTATCACAATCTTGGAATTAGGTAACTGTAAATATTTTAAAAGTATTTTTTATACCTCATTAAATGACCTACTAAATTCCTCAAACCGTTTTAAAGAGGAAGAATGTTTATTATAATTAGATATATATAATGCACTTTTTTTGGCTAATGTTTAGAAAAAAACGTTTTGAGTTCCAATACCTATTTTGGGTACCCACTTTATAGAAGGCTGGGTGACTCCTAGAATAATTTCGAGCTCACAAAAGATCCATCCCGGGCTGTTTACAGACTAAATAAATTATCTGGGAACCTGAAACCTCCAGCACGCCAACTCAGCGCCCTACCACTAAGCCCCCCCCCACCCTGTATTTATACATATATACGTTTTTGTCTTGTATTCACAACCATACATTGAAGAAAATAATTGTATTGAATTGTCTTAAACTAGTTCCGAAACTCAAAGGGGAATGGTATTACGACATTAGTTCCTGGAAGACTAATATTTAAACTAAGGAAGACCATAAAAAGAAGAACCTCCTAGGGCCGGTGGTCGACTAAGACATTGCTGACGCACCAGGGTCCAGTTACCAATAATATAGGCACGGCTGGCCTTGTACGGAACAAACAACGATGGCGGCTTAACACTTGCGACCATAAACAATTTTTTTATGTACTCGATGATCATCAAATCGTCGAATGAAGGAGTGGGATATCTATTTATGGCCATATAAACTTTTCTAAAAAAAAACACAATAATTTAGTTATTAGAAAAAACTGCTTATACCACGTGAAGATTATTGGGTTCAGGAAGGATCGAATGGTTTCTAAGCTAAAAGTTTGTGCAGAGATACAACCACACACGGTTTCCCTTAATATGGGGAATAAACTTGATAGAGGTTGGGTGAGACCCCGGAGGGTCTAATGCCATTACTGCTGATAAATAGATAATTAATTTTCCGCAGCTGGTCTCCCTACCCTTATAAAATTATGAAACTAATAATTTAAATACGAAGGAACAAAACAAGTCTTACTCAAAGCGATATGGATTTTAATAGAAAAAAATCTAAGGGAAATTTGACATAAGCCTCGAAAATACACTAAATACGTGAATAATCCTTTTGAATCTATTTTGGCATTCAACCGCTTATTTTCTTATATATTTAGTTCCTAAATAGAAGCAGTAAGTTATAATAATAATAACAATTATAATAATAATAATAAGTCTTTATTAATTCTAAGACAGGTCTCTTTAGAATAATATGACAAAAAATAAAATATAAGCTATAATGTCTTGGAGAGAAATTCAATTGCAACTTAATTAATTAACTAAATGGAATTAGTTAACTAATTAACTAAAGTAGATAACAAGAAAATAAAACAATTAATATTAATAATACATAAATACAAATTGTATGAAAAAAACCAACAGAATTAAGGAAGTAGAAAATTAAAAACAACTATAGTAAATGATTTCAAAAAGATGCTACTGGATGTGTGAATAGAGAAATCAGAAAGAAAAAATTTATATTTACACATTTTTGTTTCAAATCTCCGTTTATTCGATTAAAAATATTTACAATACAATAAATAATAATATAGATAGCTTATATATGTACAGCAAAATAATTACAATACTTTTTCTACTCGAAGGTATTTTAAGTCTGATACCGCTGAAGGCGGATTCTCTCAACCGGCACAAGGGCGCTGACTCTATACATACGAGGGATATATAAATACACACATATATAATTTTTATTATATATAAGTTTAGTTTAGTTAGTTATGCGGGATGGTATACTTGATGCGCCCAACCGAGATATAATTACGTTTGAAATGGGTTTCTTGTAATATACTAAAAAATAAAGGCACATTTAACATGAAATTAAATTACCTTCATGAATAAAGTTAATTTAAGCTTTTCGAAATAAATCTGTAAAAATTGTCTCCGATCTGATCTGTGATCATTATATAACAATAAGAATACGCAGTATGACAAATATATTGAGCTTGTTTAATCTTTGTCGAAACTCTTAGCAAATTAGAGTACCTTCTGCTTTCAGTAAAAAAAAAAAAAAAAAACCCTGCATACTAATACGAAATTAGTAATATATATATATATATATATATATATATATTTTTTTTAATGGAAAATAAATCTAGTACATTGCTCTGTCAGTAAAAAAAACTAAACTTTAATTTGAAATATGATCAGATAGTAAGAGGCAATAAAGGACTTGATCTGATAGAACGAGTATTCCAGACAGAGGGACTTCTCAACTTCTTCCTGGAGGACCTGGAGAAAGTACTCAATTGATATTTACAATTATACTAGCTGACCCGGCCACGCGTTGCTGTGCGCTTTTATAATAGTTTTAAAAAATACTACGTTAAAATTTGAATTTAAAAAATAATGAATTCAATTGATTTTTAATTTTACATTTTATTCATCTTATACCTAACTATACAATATAATAAACAAAAATATACAAAATTCTTAACTGATAAAATATAAACATTATTTTAATGAATGAGGAATATAATGTTTGATTTTTAATTGACACATCGAAAATACAGCAGATTAGAAAAAATATAATTTTGCAAAAAAGATATCGCGGTAATTAATCGAAATTAACGTTTGAGTTCAAGTTGGACAATGTTACATATCTGTGCGAAATTTCATTAAAATCGGTCCAGTAGTTTCGGAGGTTAGCCCGAACAAACATCGTGACAGGAGATTTTTATATATATTTTATATAATTTCCTCATCCTTCTTTATTTGTATATATCTTTTCCGCATTACAAAAATTATGACATAACCCACACTATGAGAAGTATTAATATATTGACATAATTATGCCATCTCCACGGGAAAATATACAGGGTTTTATATACAGTTTTTTATATTACAGGGAATCATGGGAATGTTTGAATAATATATTGAGCGCTAAGAATTATTTTTACTACGTCTTGTATATAATAAGAAAGAAAAAATAGTTAAATACAAATACGTGAATATAAACAAATAAGAAATAAAATCAGGTTTTAATTAAAAAATGTCTGAGTTTTAGTTCAAAGTCCTGGCCTGTTTTTTTTTAAAACGAAACTTTAGGATTATGTAACGAGCCAGTAAAAAAAACTTATAGTTCCAATTAAATAGGAAACCTTTCTAAAGCAATTTACAGCTATTGGTTGTTCTATGGTAAAAAAAAAGAACCTGATAGTATGTATAGCGCTATAACCTATAAAGAGTATTTGTTACAGTACATGGGAGGGACTGTACTGATGCTCAGACAATGGTTGTCCAAGTAGATGATTTGGTCTAGATCACGGTCATACACCAGGCTTCCCCCTAATTATGGGTACCCACTTAATGGTGGCAGGGTGAGCCATAGTAAGGTCTACATATCCCACAAGATGCTGATGTATAATTTACCCTACGTCCTGGCCGCCTTGCTCCCTTTTGTTTATGATCTAAAATGTACAATTTATCAGTAGATTTGGTTTATTCTCTTCTGAGATATAAAGGAAATGGAGCGATTTATTTTTATTGAATAAATCTTGGAGTAAGTTGACTTCTCTACATGGAATCGCCAGCAAAATAATTCCACCCTGTTTAAATTTAATCAAGGAAAACCCATTAATTTCATTTAATTAAATTCAAATTCGTAGACAAAAGAATGTGTGAGGATTAATAACATTGAAAATTCTTAATATTGGAAAAAAACTTGAATTTATTTAAATAGTACTTTTTTTTAATTCAGTTATATAATTCGTTGACCAATGTTGTAAAACCTCCATAACATAATCCAGTTGAAGAAATTCGGAAGAACAAGACTTCAAAGGAAATATACCTTTGGCCCATTGTCTTCTACAGTGGAAGACCTGAAGTAATACAGAGGAAGGAAACCATTGCTCAAGAATTCCAACAATTTTAGCATCTGGACCATGGGAGAATTCCCAGCCGGCGGTAGATGAGTGTATTGTTAGTTTTTATAATTCGTGCATAATTACTCTCTCATTATTTCGAGATTTTTTATTCTTCTTCTTCTTCTTCCCATGGCTCTACAGCCCTTGCAGGGCCCTGGCCTCCGCAACAACGCCTCTCCAGTCCTCCCTGTCAGCAGCTCGACCTCTCCACTGTCTGATCCCCATCCTCTGCAGATCGCTCTCTACATCATTCAGCCATCGCAGCCTGGGCCTTCCTCTTCTTCTTTTGCCTCCTGGTTTGCCATATAATAGCTTCTTTGGGTACCTATCTTCTCCCATTCTTTCTACGTGCCCAAGCCATCTTATACGTGTAGATTTGACATAGATGACTAGGTCTGGTTCATTGTATAGGTCCTGAAGCTCTCTATTATTTCTAGACCTCCATTGGCCTTCATTACATACTGGCCCAAATATCTGCCGAAGCACCTTCCTCTCCCAGATCTGCAGCATCTTTTCGCATTCCTGTGTCAGGACCCACGTTTCACAAGCGTATGTAACAATCGGTCTTAGGATTGTTTTGTAAATCAATAATTTTGCCCTCCGTGACAAGTTTCGAAATTTTAATGCTTTTCGCAGTGCAAAGAGGCATCTGTTCCCTGCTGATATTCTTGCTTTAATTTCTGCAGTGATGTCATTCTTTCTTGTCACTAAAGCCCCCAGATATTTGAAGCTGTCCACTTTCTTAAATGTGGCTCAATACAGCGGGAATGGTCCGTTCGTTACAACATGCTTCCTTGACCGCGGTTGTAATGTTTTTGCCGTTTGGACTGTCCAAGTTTTAACTCATGAAACACAATAAACGAAAATCGCGTGTTTTCGTGGTACTATTTCATGGCATACTAAACAATGTTTGTTTCATTGTAGTGATAATAAATATCACAATAAGAGAGGAGAAATAACAGCTCGTTCCGGCAAATAACAAATTAGGTCAGTTCATATGAACGGACTTGACATAATAACTTCCAATTGCTGAAACTACTTCAAGGTAATGATTTAAAATTATATTGGGAAAGAGAAAAAAAACATTTTCCAGTCGGTTAAATTTTCTATGATCTTTATTTTTCTCTTGAGACGTTTCGACAATATGTCATTTACAATCTTATCACATTTTTTGTTTTCTGCATCGGTAACGAATCATTTACATAACTTTATTATAGTTACAAGTCTAAAATATCTCCAAATTAAAATCATTTTAATTTTTATTTAAATAAAATTCTAGGGGATCAATTATCCTCCATAGTCAAGAAAATAAACCTGGAGCTTAGAGCGTTTGTCTAGTAAGTGTTGAAGTAGCCTGAAATGTCGAGCGGTTTCATGTCTTTTCAGTCTAGTATGAGGATTCCAGGTTAATTGTTTGTCAAGATGCAACCCTAAGTATCGGATCTGTTTTACAGGCATAAGTGGGATATTATTAAAGGATACTGAAGAGCAGGAAGTCATTGGTTTACGACGTAAGTTAAAAGTGATTTGATGCGATTTTTGAGAATTTATTTTAATTCTCCAGTTTTGACACCATTATTCAAGATTAGTGATGTGGGATTGGAGGCTTTGGGATACAATAACTGGATTTGTGTTGACTGATAATACACATGTATCATCAGCATAAGTGGTAAGGATAGTATTAGGATGAGTTGAGAAGTCAGCTGTATAAACTGTATCAAGGATTGGGAACGTATAGTGCCTTGAGGAACACCAGCAGATTGGGAAAAGAGGGATAAATAGACATTATTATGGTTTACTTGGAAAGTCCTCAAACCTCTGTGGGTCGGAAAAGCGATTTCATTATTCAATCGATTGAAAGTAATAATACAATATCATTGGAATGTACATATGTTATATTTGAGTGGAAAATATTTGACTGGAAAATTCTAGCAATGGACTGAATTGGGGTACAGTCAAAGATGACACAAAATAAGCATAACTTAACTTAATGTATTAACGTTTCGGCCTAATGTGTAGGCCATTTTTAGGGCTATGAAAGAAACAGAAAATAAATATATCAAATATTGCAAGGAAGAATAACAAAATTTATGTACAGAATTGGAAAGAATGCAAAGAAATACAGAGAGAAAGATAAATTAACAACTTGTGAGAAAAGTTAAAGAGTAAGGTTCATATGTAATACCTGATGGGACATAAATAGAATCGAAAGCATAGTTAAATTATTTAACTAATTATTGAATTATTTAGCTTGGATAAATGTTTCTTTCCTAGTCCTGAAGATGGAAAGAATCTTTAGAGGATAAATAGTTTAATTTTTATGTGCGTAATATTTAAAAAAATGAATTCTAATAAATATAATTAAATTTGTTTAATATATTTTTTCTGATTCATTTACATTGTTCTGCTTGGCAACATAGATATAAGATGTTAATTTAACTCTCGCAAACGTTTTTTTGCCAGAAGCGTTTAAATCGTTTTTTTTAAGCTTTATTTACGAACAGTAGCCCCAACGCGAAGTAAGTATAAATTTTATTTACTGTCAAAACAAAAGAAAATTTATTTACGAAATCTTTAGTAAAAGGCGAAAGATTTATTCGCTTTGAGACGAGAGATAAGATCGGGAAGTCCCGCTTTGGCTTCTACAAACCACGTGATAACACTATACTGAGCAGATCTGCACTAAATGAATGAACGTTGTGCCATCACCTGACACACACTTCCAAAAAAAATATTATTTTTTAACTGACCCAACCATTCCCCTCCACGAGGTAATGCCTAACGGCGGTCCCGTGGAGTGTGGAGAACAGGTGTAGGGAGGTGAGGGAGGTGGTTTTAGTGGGTAAAAATCCTACACACGGATAGGTACGGGCCTATTCGCGTCTTTTGAAGATTTCCACCTTCCGACGTAAAAAAAAAAAAAAAAAAAAAAAAAAAAAAAAAGCACAGACCACTTAAGAAAGTAACTTTAAGTAGTTGGTAGTTGGCAGCGCGCAACTACTATTTGTCAACTATCAGTTATGTAGTTGTAGTTACGGAGATACAAATCAAAGAAAGTTTAACCGACTGGGAAATGTTTTTTTTCTTTTTCCCAATATAAATTATAAAGGAAATGAGTCCAGTATAGAAGGAAAAAAGTTTTTTAAATTATAATCTAAAATAATAAATTTCTTTATTGAGTAAGGATTCGATATTATCTGATAACAAGCGAAATAAGTATTAATACATTTAGTGCAAGAAAGTATTGACGGGTATTTATTACCAGATATTAATATTACCAGTTTAACACCCGTGTTAAACTTGGTTTCCTGGAAAACGGAAAATCTCGTATCCCCCTATACCCAGTGTGCGGTTTCCTGTAAAATCTGTTTCCCCGACGCTTAATTCCTATAAATTAAATATTTTACATATTACATATTTAATTAATAGTTATAACCGGTCGATGATTTACATCCCTATGATAGTACCAAAGAACCTGCCTTGCGCAAAACGAGTCTCGGCAGGGTATGAAACGTTGAATAAATTAATTACGATAAACTTTAATAACGATTGACTAGTTGATCAACTAAGGTTTATAATTAGATTTGTACTAGATTTTGCCCGCGACTTCGTCCGCGTAGAAGACGAAAATGGTTCTAATTGGTACGAGATTTTTTATTGTCAAACAATATTTAAAAAATAGTAATAATTTGCGTAAATTTATTTTAATGTTAGTAAGATGCCAGATTTATTTTGGATATCTCAACTACAACTTACAACTCTTTGTTGTATGTGTATTGTGTTCTGTTTGTTATTCCCTTATATTTATAGGCACTGTTCGTTTTCTATATTATTTTCAATCAAATAAACTATTTAAAATTTTACCAATTCTTTGGTGATATCGTCGATACACATGCAAAAGTCTCGAAAGTGAGAAACACCACTATCAGGAGAGTGAAAAAACTGCTTCAAGGTTCATTCAAAATCAGTGCGTTTCGTAAAACGTATTTCATTATACATTGTTTTTGTGCCTTGTAGATGACTCTATACGATTTTCTTTATCAATTATCAATCCGATAAAGAAAAATGAGTTTTTTTCACATTTGTTACTTGACATATTTTCACATTTGTATCGACGATATATTCACTTAAATTAAAAAGCAATAAGAAAAATCCCAAAAAAGTAAAGCCTCTAGTCTCTAAAGTCCTTCACCAAAAGTAAAATTAGATGAAAGAAGATAGTCAATGCCCTTGCACTTTCCAGCACATTTCACATCAACAGTAAAAAAAAATTGATCGAATAGAGCCAGAAACTTCACTTTAAGACGTTCAACATACAGCTATGGAGTTTTTATACTTTTGTGCTAATATTTTTAGTCCAGGATCCACGGTCCATTTTTGGACTTGATTAGTATCAAGCTGAATCTTCGTGAATAGCTTCGTTTCGATGAGACGCCCAGCAATTTCCTGTGCGAAAATTCTCGATTGTGGTAGCTAACAGAGGTAGCAAGGATTAAATATGGCGATTTGATGATTCTCAAAAATTTATCACTAACTGGTTTTTTTTTGTTAAATCTCAAGATAATTATCTAAATTATTTGAAAAAATATTTGTCCTACAAAATGTATGGTTTGATCAAAGAGTCCCCTCCTTCCAATATGTATCGATAACGAGGTTAAAAAAGAAGAAGTAAAAGAAAATCAGCTGGTTAGTAATCTTTTTTTATGACCTCGTTATCGATACATGTTAGAAGGAGGAGACACTTTGATCAAACCATACATTTTGTAGGACAAATATTTTTTCAAATAATTTAGATAATTATCTTGAGATTTAACAAACCCTCCGTCGTAAACCAGCGACTTCCTGCCCCCCTGTATCGTTTAATAACATCCCTCTTAGTCCTGTAGAACAGATCCGGTACTTAGGACTACAGCTTGACAAACGCTTAACTTGGAATCCTCATACTAGACTGAACCGACAAGAAACAGCTCGCCGTTTCAGGCTACTTCAACATTTACTGGATAAACGCTCTAAGCTCCCAATCCATTACAAGAGACTCATATACACGACAATCATTAGACCCATCTGGACTTACGGAATAGAGCTTTGGGGGAGCCCCAAGCCATCCAGTTAGAAAGTGGAGCACTAAGCCATCGAATTCCTCCCGCATCCAATCTTTACAATCCAAAATCCTTCGGAAAATCCTCAACGCTCCTTACTTTGTTACGAACAAAGTAATCCACAATGACCTAAACGTCCCGTTTATTGCTGATTTGGCCCGAATCCGATATCAATCTTTTCATGACAAACTTCATTTCCACCCAAACCCACTAGTTTCAAACCTCGCAACCTCTTCAATTCCTGATAATCCTCCGAGGCGTCTGAAAAGAAGATGGCCTCGTGACCTTCTAAGCTAAACTTTTTATTTGAATACTACCACTGGGTAGTTTCTCTACTTGTCTTTTCATGTCAATTTATTCAATCATAATATTTACTGGATGTATTCTTTATACAGTTGTAAATTTCAATAAATATATATTAAAAAAAAAAAAAAAAGATTTAACAAAAAAACCCAGTTAGAAATAAATGTTTGAGAATTATCAAATCGACATATTTTATCCTTGCTACCTCTGTTAGCTACCACAATCGAGAATTTTCGCACAGGAAATTGTTGGGAGTCTCATCGAACCGAAGCTATTCACGAAGATTCAGCTTGATACTAATCAAGTCCAAAAATGGATCATGGATCCTGGACTATTTATATATATATGGCTTTGCTTTTGGGGATTTTTCCTATAGATTTTTTTAATATTCTGTGTGTCTTTTTGAATTTTATTGATAGAAACTTTTATTTGAAGAGAACTAAATATGCCATTGATGGTATAAAATAAAAGGGAATGAGGACAATTGAGGCCATAAAGACGATTGCATCGCCAGTCGAGCGTTAAACAACCCATTGTTTCCTTTCTATTATTTTATTTCTTTTAGAACATTGCACTCTCTGTTACACTAATTAAGCTTGCAATAGGACCTACAAAAATATAGAACTGTTTAAAACAAATGGATCAGTTTCTTCTGACGAATTATATAACTGTATCTAAAAACAGCTTAAGGCGAAAAATTAATTTATTTATTCCTCATAGAATTGTAAATGGAATGGGAATTGTACTCGAAGATTTGTTCACTGCAAGGTTATAATATGAGTCGTTGAGGATCAAAAACGGATAACTACAAAATTCAAAAGTTGATTGTTCACATATTTTTTCCTTGTTTAATCAAGCAATGCTTTATTACCCCGAAACCTGTATAAGAGATTAGGCGGCGAAGTGTCGTGTTAGACAAAATTGCTTGACTAAACAAGCGAAAAAAAGGAAAAGCCAATTTTAGAAATTTTGAATATTTTTTTTTTTTTTAAGAGAAAAGATATGCTCCCGGCTGGGATTCGAACTCGGGTCCTCTGTCTTACGGTCACAGGACTCTAACAACATAGCTACCGGAGTTGATACCAGACGGGAACAAATCTTTTCTCTTATCTGATCCCATGTCCCCGTGTTCTCGCAAGTTTTGCGATGTATAGACGAGAACGAATGGTCTTTGAACATTTTAATTTTAGGAACTTGTTGACATATATCATATTACTATTTATAATTTATTAGTTAGTTGTTTTAATTTTAAATATTTTTATTTTGAAGAGAAAAGATATGCTCCCGGCCGGGATTCGAACCCGGGTCCTCTGTCTTACCGTGACAGGACTCTACCAACAAAGCTACCGGAGTTGATACCAGACGGGGACAAATCTTTTCTCTTATCTGATCCCATGTCCCCGTGTTCTCGCAAGTTTTGCGATGTATACACGAGAACGAATGTTCTTCGAACATTACTTTAATTTTAGGAACTTGTAGACATACGTCATATTACTATTTATAATTTATTAGTTAGTTGTTTTAATTTTAAATATTTGTATTTTGAAGAGAAAAGATAGTTGGTAGAATTGGTAGAGTCCTGTCACGGTAAAACAGAGGACCCCTGTTCGAATCCCGGCCGGGGATATCTTTTCTCTTCAAAATAATAATATTTAAAATTAAAACCACAAACCAATAAATTAATATAAATTTTGGAGTTATTCGCTTTTGATAACCTGAACGGTTCATATATTTGTAAACTTAATTTTAAAAGAGCATAAGTATTTTTCTGCTGATTCATAATTATTGCCTTCGATTCAAACGACGGTGAGGAGGCAAGAGATTTGTCTTCCGAATCACAAAACTAAACTTATTTTATTCATTAACTATTTTTTTTACAACCGAGCAGGTTTGTTTTAACTTCTTCCATTCATTCTTTCCTCATGATTTGGTTTTCTTCCCATTATCAAAATTGCGCCTGTTTTCTTTTGGGCCTTTCTTGAGAACCCTGAGCATCTTTAAGTTCCTTGACTTGTTAACAAGGATAACGGCTAATTTATATGGTTCCTATAATTTCGTTAGAGCCAGTATAAAAATCTCAATCTCGACATTCTTATTTCTGTCATCTTCTACTTTGTTGTTCCCAAATCGGTCCGGTTTTTCCAACAATTTCATTCAGAAAATATTTTATTATTTTCTAATTATAGCAAATATATCAAACGAATACAGATGTATGTAAGGAAGAATGATACTACTAGTATCGATTTATCGACCCAGAAGAGCAGTATAGGATGGACGAGATATTCAATACCGATCTGGAGACACAAGAGTCGGCGTGAGAAAACTCCTGAGAACTGGACTCCAGCGAGGGCGGACTGGTTCTTGAGGGAGCAGCTGTACTCTTTTCCAGTCACTGGAGAGCTCGAGAGGTTGGCGGTTCTTCGGTCAAGAACCTCAAGATTTGACTTTCAAACAGTACCAGACTTATATACTCTACAGATATTACTCAATTAGTGTCCCCCAACTTGTTTCATATTAGCGCACAATTCGCTGCATGATATACACTTATACTAATTCAAATCCAGAAAAAAATCTTTACTATATCTGTTGTGTTCCTGTTTACATGGCAGAACCAGCATGGGTCTCGAAGCATGATGGTGCTAACTTATTTTTGGTGTTATTGCATAAGTTATAAAAGATAAAAGATGTAGCAAACACTTTTCTTCGAAGGAAAGCAAGAGGACTAAGTCAGCGGTAAGTTCCATCTGCTATCTTTATTATTCTTAGTAAAATTACATGAAAACTGGCGCCCCAACTGAAGTGAGATGAATTCAACAAGATAATGCTCAAATGCTAAATATTCTTTGAGTTAATAGTATCCACTGGGTGATACCTACCTACAGGATGATACGGCTGATATAAAAAAATGAATAATTATCTACAAGAGTCGGAGTCGACAACAATTGTAATCTAATATGTTCTAGATCACGGATTCACAGCCCGGCAAGTGTTTCTAGGATTTTTTTAAGAGAGTAAAAATTCCTGGGTTATGCCGTCCTTCGGAACTGGCGTAAATTGGGGGGTCCCGAGCCTCTAATGTACTCCATTCTAATAATACCTGGATGGTGAACGTGGCTCCCACTATCGCATCACCTGATCAGATATTAAATGAATAAACAAACAATACATTTATTTAGGTCTTTATCTTCTGGTTAGTAAATTTATACACGTACTTCTGTAAATTATATTCATGCAAATTTTATCTATTTGCTGATATCCTAGGCAAGTAGAAGGTTAAATAAAGCTCGGGTGTATACTTATAGTTGTTTATATGAATACATTTGTAAATAAATGTCATCATTAAAGAATAAAAAAAAATTACTTTCCTGGATTGGTTTATAAATAGTTATTTTAAATCATCATTATTCCGTGATTAGCTTTCAAAGACACTTCACCTTTTACCTCCCTGCTCTGGAAGAATCTGAAGTTTCGGTTATTGCCGCCTTGGAGAGGATATAGACAGCGATAAAGGGCGAAATGGAGTATGAGAGACGACCTTTAGCCGGGCATAGAATGGCCCTACCAAAACAAGATAGTTAGCTTTTATTTACTGCTCCTCTGTCCTTTCCCTAGGACGGGATAAGTACCGTCGTAAATCCCCAAGGGCAGCGCCCCCCCCCCACCAAACCCTTCCTGAATAAAATGCCTCTACATCATCTTCCACTACAAGGGACTGGAATTCCTCTGGGCCACCACGATCTGAAATTTCCTAAGAAACCAGAAGGGAGATTCTAAGGAGGAATCCTTTAAGCACACCGAAGCTATATTCAATCACTGACCAGTCTGATATTAAAAGCAGATTCATGAACAATATAGATATTTATAGGTAACATAAAAGACATTAAATAGTAGAACGATAATAATAATAACTGTGGACAAAACCTAGACTTATTAAAGGCCCACAATTTGATTAACTGCAAGTCAAACTTTATTGAGGCCAGGCCATCATTAATGATTACACAATTCCGCACAACAAGCCTGATATTTTGCTAATTCTAAAAGAAGGAAAATGTGTGAATATATTTGAAATAGGAGTGCAGGCAGATCATAACCTCCACAAGGTGGTCGCAAAAAAATTAGAAAACATCAGGACCTTGCAGAGGAACTGAAGCAATTATATGAAGAGAAGTTTTGCGTTAGTCATATCCACAAATGGATTGATTCAGGAAATGAAGATGAACAGCATCAAACAAAATAAATGCATGTTCAGAGTGTTACCCGGAACTGCGAGAATCGTTAGAAAAGTAATGAACTTAACAAATTAATTTTTCAAGTCTCACCCATGACTTATGTCCGGATCTAAAATAAACAAAGAATTATGCAAAATCAAGTAATCGAAAATAATCCAATTTGTATCTTCACAACTCCCAATACTCATGTTAATAATAATAATAAAGGCTGGGGAATATTTTAATTTGATAATATTCAATATAACCAAATTGAATTATCTTGATAACAAAACCTCTAAATGACGGTCTCTATGATGTCCTTTAGAGTCCAAACAAGATGGAAAAAAAAAGAAATGAAAGAGGCGCCCTGACCAAACAAAAAAGAGTGCAGCGAGCGGAAACAAAGGGAGGGGGTATTGTGAGGGCGACTGCATCAGGATAGCGATTGTCCTCCAACGGGACAAAAGTTTATACAATGCCCTTCTGCGAAATTGCTTCTGTACGCGGATGGCGTTTTAGGACGAGCGGAACAGGGGGTTCGCAGCGCGGTGTCATTGTATCCTCAGAGGTGGCAAGGTCTTAGACTAGTCGCTAACTGTCAGTAATAATATAAAAATGAATTATCGCCGTAAATTAAAAGAAAGATACACAATAAGGTCCAATAAATGAGATAAAGTAACTTCTCATTGCGCTTCGATCACGCTGTTTTTTCGAGGAACAGATCAGTATTGTTTGGGCGCCTTAAATATCCAACATTGTTTGTACAAGTTAGAATCTTCATACAGACATAATAAAAATAATTTATGATAGTTCTAAATATCTGGCTCATTTATATCCATTAATAAATATATGTTGAATAATATTAGTTATATATTAAATGTATATATCTGTATGTGCATATATATATATAGGTCCGGATGGAGGTAAAATTCTCTTGAATAGGGAGAACTGTTTATTGGAAAGGCAACGTATATATACAAGATAACGTACATATAAGTATACAATATTCATTTGTACGTATCTTGTATATTTAGCCGTGAAGAAGAACTGAAATGTGGGTCAAAACGTTGGCTTTCTAATAAATTTACTTAATTTTATGAACCAAATCCTATGATTACTATTTAACATAAATTCTAGTAAATAATAGTTAAAAATTTTGAATTCAAATACTTGTCTCAGTTGTTAGTAAATTCTGAAATACGGAATTTCGATTATTGGAATTAGTTCTAAGTTTATTACAAGCATTTTTTAAAAGAAATATAAGAGTGATGCAGTATTATAATAATGATAATAATAATAATTTGTTACGTTGATAAAAACATAATATGAGTTTAATACATCTTACGAAAATATGGAGAACATCACTTACATATCTAAAGAAAGAGAACCTTACAGATAATTGAACCACTACGGTAAAGAAAGGAATAATTGAGGGAGATACATTAAATCCACTAAGGCATTGCCATCGCATTATCGCGGGTTCGTAGCCCTGGAGGTGGGGTGGGGCTAAGATTTTTAATATTAAAAACAAATTGATTGTTCAGAAGTCGAAAATGAAGTTTCTTTTGTAACAACGCCAACAAGAGCACATGTCATTCCCAACAATTGTTTCATATTTCTCATCGATATAATAATGTACCATTAATTTGTAGTTTCAGCGTTTTTCGGATCCTGTCGTTGGATGAAATAATTTTTGAGCATGCAGAGAAAGTATTGTTAGTAACGGTGACAACTTGAATAGCTTAAAAATGTAACAGGTTATTGTAACGAGACACAGCTTGCGGTCCAAGTAACGGTATAAGCTCCAAGGTCCGCTTGCTCTCTCTGTTATGTTCCAGCCCAACCCAGTAAATGCCCGCCGTCGGTCATCGCAGTCCTTAAACATTAGTAGTAATATTTTAATTTTTAATCAATAATTCCAAAAATCCTTGAGAAAAAATAATGACTTAATGGGTCATAAATGTATTTTTTAATTAGTGTAAGCCCTTCTAGAAACTAAATTAATTCTTAATGAATTGCCCTTTCGGTGAACGAGTTGCAACTCGTTTGAAACATAACAGGCTGCGATCTGCTCGTTTCAAACCGTTATGAAGGTTTTCATTACGCTCGAAATTATAACTGTTATTCAACTGACCACGATCATCGATTGAAGTCTTATACAATCGATTGGCTGGCCAAAATCGAATTAATTTAACCATGTAACCAAAAAGAATGTTTATGTGATACCGCTAAGGTAATAGACATTTGAAAAATTATTCCTCAAACTTTTATAATTGTAATAAGAGACTAATTTAATGGAAACATAGGATAGATATTTTGTTAATTTTTTTAAACGATAATCAAGTTGTTTCTTAGTTCTGTAAAGACGAACAGGATGTCAGTGGAGAAAGAGGCTAGGGGTAGAATAACCCTTTCATAGTAATAGAAAATCTTTAATCATGATAAAGCAATATAAATATTTAAATAAAATCTTTTTGTTTGTTTTGTATGAGTAGAAAAAAGGAGTTATTCGATCCTTATCCTATCAAGCATTTAGTATATATATATAAAATACACAAGTGCCTTCTCGCAGACAAGCTCTGAATAGATGGATACAGTTTTGATAAGGAATAAAGAGATGTTAACCTATTTCGTTCATGGTCATAACTCACCAAAAAAATCACACTTACTTTCGAGTAGTGTCACTTTAGAAATACTAGTGCGATATTATGCCTCTCTATTTTTACGAACTGCTGTATACATTCAATTGAGACCTCGAGTTACAGTGCCAACCTTTCCTCTCATATAATCTGTATTGGTTTACGATTAAGATAAGATGACATGATCCTTACCTGCCCTAAGAAGTGGTGCCTGTAGTAGGTAGGTTCCGGGGAGGGAATCGACTCCGGGCCGGACTGACTGTTCCTCCTATCCTCTCCTGTGTCTCCCCAGTAGCCAGCTGGAGGAAGGACTAGACTAGGGTAAGGTCCTGGGGTCTCCAGGAGTCGCTCCAGCACTTCCCTGCTGGAGCTGCTCGTCGAGTCACTCCTCTCTGCTGCCCGTCGTTCTTCTCTCGAGCTCTGAAAAAAATATCAATATCATGATGACGATTGAAAAAATATTAGCTTACTCTAAAATATAAAAATTAAATTGAAACTAAACCTTGAAACAATGGGATCCTACAGAATCGGATCCGAAAAATCCAAAATATCCGGAAGAATTATGAATGCTTATAATTAGAAAATAATTACAAGCTTCCAAAATTTAAGCATTAATTAATTGATAACATCTTAAACCCCGAAAAAAGGTCATTGTAGCAGAGATTCAAAAATCTTTATATCTAACTATTTCAGATAACTTTTCGAAGTGTCTTAGATGAAGAGGCCACAACGTAGAATAATTATTGTTATGAAGCCGATGAGTAATTTTTCATAAATTCTTAATCACATGTATAAATCCCAATAATAACATTTAAAAAAAAGGGGATGATTTGTCCGAGATCACGCTCAACCACTAAGTTTACCCTGAAAAAGGATCCCCATTTCATAAGAGCCCCAGAAACATCTGCAGATCCAAAAGGGTCCATCTCCGGCTGTTAAAAGATTGAATAATTTATCTGTCACAGTCCGATTTGAAGGTCCCAGGACCTTCGACACAGCAAATATAGGAAGTTATAAATGACGTAGCTACCGAGATCAAGATTTTTTGCAGTGTTCAACTTGAAGTTTTGAGGAGACCGACACGATTTCCAGCATCAATTACTACCTCTCAAATGTCTGAGTGAGTAGTCCATTATAAAAATTGAACCAATTACGAAGGTTATGATTTGGAAAATGATAGCCAATAACCTAGAGACGTGGAAGGAGGATGAGGAAGTAGTAATTGATAGACGTCGAAGAAGCATTGGGTTCTCTTGTTTGCGCAGTTGCTCCGGCGCACTGAATAATAGCGCAAGTTTGTCCTGATTGATTGTCTTATTGTTCCGCTTCGGCGGCCCGCGCTTTGTCTTAGCTATCTGACGAGGAGCTGATTACCAAGTCGTCGGAGAACTTACTTGAGCAAAGTTCTCGCAGAGATAACAAACATTTATTTTTGTACAATATAGTGTAAAACTCAGGCATTTTCAGAACAAAAAAGATTTGTTCATTTGATTGTTTCGGAGCAAGAATCAAATAAACTGCAAGAAATGAGTATTTAGGCAGAAAAACAGTTCCTAAGCAGATCAGTATACTTTCCCCACTAATTCCATTAGGGTATAGATAACTATTCCGGCATTCCATAATAGTATGTATAGGTTAAAGTATAATCGTGATAAGTAAAGCACTTCTGCGCATGCGTAAACGGCAATAAATAATAAATCCTTTTATTTTTGTATGAAAAAATACTTTCATACAAACCAGTAATAAATGAAACTAAAATATAACAAAAAGATGAGGAACCTAATTATTTCCATGCTAAGTACAATATTTACACACTAGACTTACAGGTACCCCAACGTACCGGAAATAATAGAGATCCGTATTCTCACCGGACTAAAGGAATTAAGCCACCCGACACTGAGAAAAGGACAAGTATTATCCAATCTTACAGTATTTACCAACTTTGGGTCAAACAGAACGAGTTTATAAGCAGGATTTGGTAATTATCATTCTTAACTAACCCTGCACTTTCCTACAACTCAGCTCAAGATAAA
Organism: Troilus luridus; assembly: GCA_964056705.1. Taxonomy (NCBI): domain Eukaryota; kingdom Metazoa; phylum Arthropoda; class Insecta; order Hemiptera; family Pentatomidae; genus Troilus; species Troilus luridus. The sequence goes on along the minus strand of OZ057416.1, from coordinate 23,166,951 downwards.
ACAGCCATTGTCGAAACATAGGTGTCAGAGGTTATGACGATTTCGATAAAAGTGATATTGAACCATCAAGGTTCGGACCCAATCAACAAAAAATCTTTAAAATTGGATTATTTTTAGTAAGTAATTAGAAGATTTGTTGTTTAGTAGGAAATCAGGCGAACTCCGGAGCTTATTTCAAAATCAGAGCATCCAGAGAAGACAATGAAAATATGAAAAAAAATATATATTTTTAAAAATTTATTTTAGAAAAAAAAAATCTAGATCTTGGCCGATGTTAAAGATTAGCCTTGAACTTTATTCAACAAACGGTACTTCCTGATTCTACGCCATATTCATGCCCCCCCCCCTATGAGTTTTTAATGATCTATTTTTAACACAGAAACAACAGGAAGTCTATACATGGATATGCCAGTTCAGTAGTGAAATAATGAAATTAATCTTCTCACGCTAAGTTCTTAACTATTTAAAAAGCGTCATCCAGGAGAAATAAGATACTTAGCAACCTGCATGACAAGAAATACTAGGAAGTAAGAGGACCCGTTGCCTAGGTAACGTTTCCTCTACAGTTCCTGTACTCCACTCCACCTTCCTTCCACCTGTCATTACACAAGAGGACCGGTTGTCGAAAAGAGATATGCCCGAGAAGGAGTAATAACCTTGGAGTACGCCGCGATCTGCCATCAGATCAACCTCCTCAGCTACGTGAAGCTATCCGCGTCGCCTTTCTACGCTACGGACAATAAAAAAAAGAATCAGAGATCAACGTTCTCGGTTGGAACGAGGAACCGGACGTCACATTACATCATGACCCAGCGCAAATCGCAAAGTTTCAATCAATATTAACGTTTTATTTTAACAATGAATCCGTTTGATTAATATTATGGGTCTTTTTTATTCAAACAAACGAGGCTGAAATAATAGGAATAAAAAAATGAATTTTCTCTGATTTTTGTCATGTCAGAAAATAAAAATTAGTATTTTAAAAAACAGAATTCTCTAGCAAGGATATCTTAAATAATAATACAAGAAACCATGGTGCTATTTGATTAATCTAAGTTCTAACGCAAAAAATGATGCCAATGAAAGTATATTGGGAGAAAACTGAAAATGGAACAAGAGCAAGCTAAAATGAAATACGCAAGAGAAATGAGATAAAGATGGGCATGGAGATGGCAACAGGTGGGAAACATAACAATACAGTTATTGCCCAGGGTCAGAACCGGAAGGGCAGGCATACCCTGCGCATCGAATTGATTTCGGAGGCAGTGGAGGTGTTGGCATCACTGAGACTGTAATATCTAGCTGGATATCTCTTTTCTATACAGTCGCCATTGTCTTTTAGTTGAAGAGTTAAATAGGAGCGGCGTATCTGAGTGTGTGCCGTGCTGTGGTCCCAATACAACTGTGACAGATGTGTTAAATAGTTTGATCTGTTAACAGCCCTGAATGGACCCTGTGCAATCTTCTGGGGCTCACACAGACTCTATAAAGTGGGTAGCTTAGATGGGAAAACCTGGCGGTTGAGTGTGTTGTAGATCAAATCACCGCCACAACGGTTGGTATAGTATAGTATAGTCGAAAATCGGAAATAGATATTTTGGGTATTTGGAATTTTAGTTATTTTGAATCATTTGTGAATTCTTTCATTTAATATTTAGCCAAACAGGGGGAAGAAAAGGGCACACCATTCCCCCCCCCCCCACATATGTGTATGATCAAATAATTATTTTTTTAAAAACTTGGAAAAGAAATTAAATAGCTTAAAATAAAAAAAGAAAAATGTATAAAAAAAGGACGAAACTGCCTATCATTAAGGATTTATTTAATTTTTGTTGTATATAAAATAAATTAATTAAGTTTTTCCGAAGCTCAAATTTGAATGTAGATATTAAGATATATGAAGTATACATATATTAAGTAAAAAAATAAATATTTCTTTTATAATATGGATATTTTCACAACACCCTTACCACGACCTTGCCATGATGGAACTTTCTCAACACCTTGAAGCTATTACCGACAGGATCACACACCTCTCGGAGGATGCCCAACCCTAGCATTAGCTCCGGAACACAAGAGGAACCATCATTACTGGTCCAAGAAGGTTCGGGAAAAAAATACAATCACCTGGAGAAATAAAGCACTTTCGTCGGAGGAAACAAAAGGAATATGATTGCCTCTAATTAAGTAGCCATCGGGAGAAAGCAGAGGCGCGAACTTTCTAGGATATCTGTCTACGATTATTGTATAACGTGACTGACCATAGTTGTGTATGAAGGGTCTTGGGTTCAGTACACGGTAGAGACTTTGATTTTTTTGTAGGAAAACGGTTGTGCAGAGAGGTGAATTGTCCGAAGTCACGCTCAACCACCAAATAAGGCTAGCCACTTTAAACAGGCTGAGTGAACCACAAGAGGGTTTTTATATTCAAAAGTCCATCCATTGTAGTTAACATATTAAATAATATTTGAGCCCGGGCCCTTCAGCATAGCAACTTAACAAAACTTAAACAAATAAAATGACAATATTCTAGAACCTGACATGAATACTAGACAGACTAAACTTTACCACAAAAAAGCTACTAAACCTATTTTGAACTAACGGCCAAGTTTCCCCCTCGCAACTATTTTATCGAACAAACAGCGTGGTCTCTAGTTATGGAGTTGTTCTACTTAAGTCGGTACAAACCCATAAATAGTTCGTCGTTCATTTATTAATATGTCAAAGCTATAAACTTACAAGACAAACAGAAAATATTGTTATTATGTGTTTTATAAAATATAAAGTTATCAACTAGAATTATTAAACATTCATTTAAAAGTGTCTGAGTGGTGACTATGAGTTCTAAAAATAAGAGACTTCTTTTTTGTCAATTTAACATTGAGGTACATAAACGTGTGCTTAGTAAATTTGATTATATTTCTTAATATTTGTTATTACAAATTTTTTTCTAAAAATATTTTCCACGTCTTATTAGGTTAAATCATTATTTTCTGTTCATTTTAACTCTTAAACTGGTCGAACTTTTGATATGTTATCCTCCCCAATACGTCCTGAATAAACTCTCTAAAGCCTACCACCAAGGCTCATCCCATTTGTTATTACTTAATTATATTATAAAATTGTGTCAGTTATTTTCTTCTAATTTTTCCCAACTTAGAACATACTAACACCACCAAGATACAATATCTCCCAGATGCTGTAACTGCTTGGAGACTTATGAACTCAAGCCGATATAGTTCGGAGACAAAGGTCCATTAGTTCCAATAAGTTCTTACTTAGTTGCTAAGCCCTATTTTCTTCCCTGCCTTGGCCAATTTTCTTCCACCCTATTTCTTTTCCAACAAATTTATCCGATCTTTCCTAAAAGCGCCTTCTGCCCCCATTGATTTTTAGCGACAATTTCTCAAGTACAATAACCATTAAATATATCTTCCATATTGATATATTTATAATAGTGATTATTTTCCCTTAACGCAATTTTTCGGTTATTACCATCGTAAAGAACCGAGAGCTTTTTTTTTTCGGTAAGAAATAACGACGGCTTTCTACAAAGAATTACAATGTACAGAACTTAAGTGGACTGATCTAAAATTTTTAAAAAAAATATATATACATTTTTTACTTAAGTTTTTTTCCTTCAGGTTCTTCAGATTCAGTAAATAATTGTTAAACAATATTTTGGTGAAGTTTCGTTGTTTTATTATTCTCATATTTATGTCCATAGAGGGAAAAATAGAATTTTTTGACATACAGTAGGGAAAAAAAGCATATATTACAGACCTTATAGACCCGGAAAAAAATAAACCCGATAAAAATGATTTGAATTTTTTGTTTCTTGCTGTTAATTAAAACAGTTTTAACAGTTTATTCAACGCATTTAAGCTTATACTTACAGGCTTTAATTACGACTTAAGTAAAATCTCCTGAAGTTTCAAGTGTCAATTATACGTAAATTAGTATAATTGTAATAACAACAATAAGATTACCCTTATAATTATATGCTTAGCGTACCCGAGGGTTCGATGCCGATACCACCAATCTCTGCTTACAGAGTTCCGTATACGGATCACTACCCAAACCCAAATCCGCCAGATCGCTGTTAACGCAACCCTCCCCCGTTTCGTTCGTAATTCAGAGGTCTACCATTCGCACAGCGCTTATTAACTTTTTAGGAATACTATGCATATAATAAAAAATATCGTTTCAGAAATGATTTCATAAAAGCTCCTAATAAAATTCGGAACAGATTATTCGAAACAGATTCCATGCCCTACCAGACATATAATCGTGACAAAGGGAATTGCAATTTATTATTTACGACAAGACAAGGAGGATATGTAGGGACAGTACAAAGGTATGCATGGAACACAAAAGGGTTCGCCTCAGTCGACAATGAGCCCTGAATTATAAAATCCGCTGAGTCATTTGACCCATTTCAGGGGTTGTTGGGTCGTCGTTCTAGCTCACCATCGATTTTTTTATTTATAAAATATTTTTAATTAAACTGTTTACTTAATGAATAATTAATTCTTGTTCAGTAATCAGGACGTGTGAGGAATATCTTATGCCGTCGAAACTTAATTAATGTAAATCTTGTTAGAATTAATTACCAGCCAAGATTAATTTAATATCATAATTTATTGCCTTTTCAATGGTTTCGTAATTGAATTAATCTATAAATCATTGATATTTATAGGACAACTGATCATATGTAGTAATTCAAAGCTGCTAACTTGGTTAATAGTTAAAAATTACATTTATATTATTTGGTGATTTTTTTTAATCAATTGCGCAATTTTAAGTCCATATCGCTGCTTCAAAAGAATGACATAACTTAGCAATTGGTATTTTTGAGTTAAGCCTTAAGTAGCAAATGTATTGGTTGAAGCTTATTAATTCAGGAATATTATACAGGAATATCTTATTCCATTTCCGACATGTTTTTTTTATTTATTAAAGTCACTAGCTGACCCGGCAGACGTTGTTCTGCCCTATTACCCTAAAACAAAGGGCTTCCAAATTTTCTCCAACCATTTGAATGGCAACTACATCGATTGTTGGTGCATTGAAACATCTCCCATGTTCTCCAACAGGAGTTTTATCAGCTTTGTTGACCAGATGACATAAGATTCAGTGTAGTTTAGAACAATGAAATCAATTGATTTTGTTGAAGAAACAAAGTTTGTAATTGTTCTACAATAGAATTCCTCGCTAAACTGTTATTTGCACAACGCTGATCAATTTCTTCTAGTGTATTGCCCATTTATTCCAATTGCAGAGAATTTTTTGTCGCCCTTTGTCACCGGCAACAGCGAACCTGCTATATGATATATTTGGCCTTTTATCAGCAAATTAAACAGAAAAGTTAAATTTTAGTTAAATAGTTAAATTTTTACACAAAAACTTATAAAATTTTATTATATAATAGGGACTGAACCCTAATAAACTTTTACTAACAACTAACGCGCCTTTGTTTTCCTTTGATTGTCGTCAAATGTTGGACAGCTGGGAACAGAGTGGTTCGTATGGAAAAATAAAGGGGTGTTGTTTTTATTATTTCCCTCGTCATTTTTACGGTTTTTCTCTCAATAGGTAGATAAGATTCCATTTATTTATTATATGATAGGGACTGAACTCGGAATCTTGTTGGGCGGTTGGGCTCAAATTGTAGAAAATTTAATGTAATTTAAAAATGGTTACCTATGTTTTTTTCCAAAACGCACCGATTAGGAGATACAGGCCAAAAATGAAATAACTCTCAAATTTCAAGGTTTTTCGGCCACCAAAGGTTTCCCTCGTCATTTTTACGGGTTTTCTCTCCATAAGAACCTTTTCTGTGCGCCTTAGCAAAAATTTGAAAACAAAAACCGAATTAGTCGAGCCGTTCTTGAGTTTTGTACTTAGCAAGACATTTGGCTATTATTTTTATTATATAGATATTTTGAGTTGTATCACGTTTGAAATTGAAGTTTTTTGGGAATATTGGCATAAGTTAAAATGAAAATGTTTCAAGCTTTTAAAAGTTTTCTATTGATTAATTAAAGAAGTTCAAAATAGAAAAATAGAAATGATTCCCTTTCCCAATACCCATTTTTTTAATACACATGGAACTTTCAAATACCTCTATCGAAAAATTCGTTTTTTATATTTATGATTTTTTCTTTTTAATGAGCGATATGTTTAAACATAGATATTCCTAAATGAATAAATTCCTCAATTTATTATTATTTACACAAATATCACCTAACTGCTAAACTATAGAGCGCTTCATCCTGCAGAATGCACTTAAATTTTGCTAAATAGGCAGTCAATTCTTCCACTCTAATCGATCGATTGCTAACTACTCGATCTATTTCAAGTATCGATCCATTGAGTTGTGATAGCCACTCAAGAACAAGGAGACCTAGCACTATGAGAGGAGGTGCCATATATCAGAGCTAATGGCAGTATCGTGTCACTACAACTCAACGGCTTAGCCTCGTTGAACTTTAGCTGGAAGTGGAAAGGGACCAAGAACACTCGTCGGCCGTGAACTCTCCTCACTTTCACCATCTCCGTCTTATTCAGGGATACAGTTTCTACGTTTCTTGAAGTCTTCTGTTTCTATTTTATATATTTATACATAGATGAATATATAAAAACAAAACCTGTACCGCTACAACCCACGAGGCGCTTCATGTCCGGGATAGATAAAGTACTGTTTCAAGGACAGTTTTGCAGTGTGGTGATTTGTTCTAGATCATGCTCAACCACCAGATTTTCCCTCAATGTATGTGTGTCTGTATGCTCTTTGTTTTATGAATGTATACTATATAATAATAAAACTAAGAACAAGCCGTACTTTTAGAAATCATCATTAAATATACACAAATACCAATTCCAATAATAAACATTTTTTGGCTGATGGCCATTCAACACATAATGAAGGTAGAGAGCAATTATGCAGGACTGAAAAAGTAATATTAACATATGATTTCCAAATGCATATGGATAATAATAACAAGAAATGAAGCAATTATAGCCAATAGTTTTGCGAAAAAAGTATTCAGCTTTTAAACAAAAACATTATTGGTAAATTTATTCATCCCGAAAAGTGATCACCACTCTCCCTTTTCATAGACCAATTAATCTAAATTAAGCTAAAATCACAGAGCAGCGAATAATAAAGAATGATTGGCTGCCATTGTAGCTACCGAACCCTTCGGATCACCGCAATTACAACTTGCCAACAACCCACCACCCCCACATCATAACTTCTCAACAGCCATTGCTGTTCTGGGGAGCATTGCTATCTACTGGTGGGACTGTTGTCATTTCCAGCGAGGGTGAGATAATAGAGAGTACGGCGGAAATGAGATGTCATAGGGGTTATTAAGGGTAAATACTCAATTGGTATTAAAAAACAGATTTCAGTTAAAGGGTTCGACTAGTGGCCTTAGGATTTTTTAAAGGGAGAAAAAATCATCAGTTATGCCATCCTATGGTAGGGACGTAAAATTGTGCTCCCGAACCCGCGGGAGCGCCATTTTACGTCCGATACTCGTTAAAGATTCCTGGATAGGCAATATATAGCATCGCCCGATTAGACTTAGGAGCATAAAGTGACGTTAAATAAATAATATATAAACAACGACAGTTTTTAAGCCAATGGTTGTACAGGGAAGTGATTGAACGCATCATCCTCGAATAGATTTTCCCCCAATTAAGAGTACTCATTTAATAGAGGATGGGTGAGTTAGAGCCCACGGGGCCCATTAATGGCTGTTTAAATATTTTATCTGCAACAGCGGGATTAGAAACCAACCTATATTTAATAGATTTTTTTTAGTGTTACATAATATAAAAATCTTGAAAGGGAAAGGTAAAAAGAGACCTTACATAAATATTAAGACCGTGAAAAAATTCCAACGAAAAGCCATCAAGTCTCCACAACTAAAAACAGAAATTGAAAATATCTGTCCAATATTTCGCCCATTCAGGCATCCTGAGGGTAGAAAGAGAATAACAGCAAAGTAAAACATGAATAATGCACCCAAGAAACATCCCACCATCTCCAAAGGCTCAAATGCAACTACTGAATCATAAGGAAGGTTACTAGACCCCAGCTGGATAAGGTTAGGTAAAAAACAGCTGATCAATACTTCAGAAATTGAAATTACAATATACACTCATCAAACTTCAAAAAGCACAACAGGAAAATAAATTAAAATAAATAATAGTAATAAAAACACAAAAAATCATAAGACAATAGACCATATGAAAAAATGACAGTAAAAGTGCAAGAAAAAAAGTACATAATCAAGAAACCAGTGGACTTATGGCTATTCCACAAAATATATTAAAATTGAAAGGGAAAGGTAAAAAGAGACCTTACATAAATGTTAAGACCGTGGAAAAATTCCAACGAAATGCCCATAGGTCTCCAAAACTAAAACAGAAATTAAAAATATCCGTCCAATATTTCGCCCATTCAGGCATCCTCAGGGTAGAAAGAGAATAACAGCAAAGTAAAACATGAATAATGCACCCATGAAACATCCCACCATCTCCAAAGGCTCAAATGCAACTACTTACTGATTCAGTAGCTATCCATTTTTTCTTCTTTTTTTTTTTTTGAAGGGTGGACGGAGGAGACTCGTATTTTATAAAAATTAAATATGTCTTATATAAACATTCTGTATATATAATAGTTATATATTGGCCCTCCCTAACGATTGTGTAATACAGCAATAAGGTCCCAAGACATTCCAACCCAGATGCCGCTGCAACCTTCCGCCATGGCTTCCCTTCACATCCGCAGTTCACAGCCTACTCTCTCGTTCTTCGGCCTTGTTCCCTACACGACCGATCCGGCACGCACTGATATTCAGCTGTGAACATACGACAATGGGAATTTGCAATTCCTCGTGTTCGAACCAAAGGACTTTTCTGATAAGGAATATTAGCCAATCATAGCTCCTATCCTATTGTACCAACTATCATCTCTAAGGTGTCAATTGATCAAGTGAAATTCTGTTCCGCAATCACAATGGAGAGAAACTACAGCTATTGTTGTTGTGAAAATATTTCGTATGGAGAAAGAGGCGGCGTACGAAAATTCTATTCGTGATGTTCCCAGCGTCGTTATAATACAAAGAAGAGGAAGGAAGTGTCGATCTTGAAGTGTGCATTATGTGACCCTGGCAGTGACCTTATCTTGGCGTTTATTATTATATTTATGTTGGTGCCGTAGGTGGAACGTACAAATAACATAAGTATAGTGGTCACTTGTGGTATAGTGGTTAGCATAACAACCTTCTAAGACAAAGATCTCGGGTTTGCAGCCGCGATTTGACTCCCCTTTTAAATGAAAAAAATAACTACTTCGATATGGAGTCTTTCGGAATGGACGTAAATGGGTGGACCTGATTCTATGAGGTGTTAAAGATCATTATTCTTATCATAGACAAAATTTAGGACTCCCACATTAGCCAAAACAACACATTGCGATTATTGATTAATTCATTTAATAAAAGAATAACATAAATATAACAAAATAAATATAAGATGAAGACGAAGCATTAGAGTAATTATATTCGCGAGGTCTTTAAGGCCTTTTCGTGAGGGAAAAAAATAAATAAATAAAATAAATATATTGTTATGGTCCGAGAGAGAAACACTGGCTGGGAGGATTAGGACGAAGTGAAGGGATTAAGAACGGATTAGAAAGATCGAGAAGGATCTCGAAGGGTCGAGAAGGATCTCGAAGGGTCGAGAAGGATCTCGAAGGGTCGAGAAGGCCCCCACTACTGCGTAGGACTTTGCCTATAGAAATACCGCCCGCATCAGTCAGTGTGATAAACTAGTCAGTGATAAGCGAGTCAGTAGTGAACTTGCGAACCAGTGTATCAGTGAACTGTGACAGACGGGAGTGTAATAAACTGTTTCTGTTTATTACTGTGTGTCAGTTATAAATATTTGGAGGATCTTAAGGTCGGTGGACTTTAATTCGAGGACTGTAAGTGTTAATTTGTAGTAATAAACTCTAGTTTAGTTTATTGTACTTGTACAAATTTATGTAAATAGTTAAGTTATTGAGTATTAGCGATATCTTATATTATTTGTATATTATTTTAGTAATTAGATAACAGTTAGGCCTAGGTTATAATATGTAGAATATTGTTATTGTAAATTTATATTAGTTTAATAATTTAATGGTTTTAAATTATTTCATTGTATTCTTTTTAATTTGCTAATAAATATTAGTATCTTGAATTTAGGAGTAGTTTAATTCATTTTACACCAAGTAGCCCGTAACAATATGAATAAATCTGTTATCAATCATATAAATACTCATTTTTTCTTTCTTTGTTACCAAAGTCACTGCGCATAGATGATCAAAAACAATATTATTATTTTATTGTCTGTGAAGTATATGAAAAATTTAGTATTTTCTTTACAAGATTACATTATATCAGTTCAAAATAACTATATATCATTTCAATATCACTAAATAAAAATCCATATTAGAACTTCATTAAAAATTCGTTCTTCAATTATTATTCAAATTTATATTAAAAAAAGTAATACAAATGATGTGGTAGGAGGTTATGAAAAAATAACTATAAATCTATCATCTGAGAGGCAGATCGAATATTCATATATTCGTAACGTGCTTTTCATAACTGAAGAATAGAACGAGTTTTTTTAATTTATTATTTTCGGAAACTCAGGTATTGAAATTTTCACTTAATTATATATATATATTTCAATAATACCTTGATGTTTATGACTCTTGGGAATTCAAATTTGTTAATTAATTTATAAACCGATTAATTAAACAGTAAATCTAAAATTTAACACATACAAGGGCTGGGTGAAACAGCAGCCTTGATAATATCATCAACTGCACATTAGGGAAATTATAATAACGGTATATAATATAATATACAGACAATTATAGTTCAATGGACACTTTTTAGATCTTTTTAAAGAGAAAAACATTATCTCACTCATGATGATGTTTAAACCGGAATATAACACCATTATGATAATCGGACCGAGAAGACATTACGGCCAAGTAGACGCTTTAAAAACATATCCGCTGCGTATATGTTTCTTTAATAATATAAATTCCTAGGATACTACACAGATATATTTATATGTTTACTAACACATCGACGAGGCGGGTCTCGTATTTACGATCCTACGCTCTTGAATAAATAAGTTCTTGCAGCTCACTATCGTAAACAAGGGATTCTCACCATTAAAACTCTGTTGAATTATAACTCTAAGAGAAATATATTTCTTTATGAGTTTATCGAACCACATAAAGTGTAGAATGATAACTAAATAAGTGTAAATATAGTTTTACTTCAAGTTCTTGAGTTTCAATTAATTTGTTAAACTCCCTTTTGGTGACGTTTCGACACTACATTGTTCACAAAATATTGACCTAAAACTGAAAAATAGGTTTATTAGTGAACTATATTAAATAACACCCTTGTCTAAATATATAATTGACATTATTACGATGTTAATACATAAACGTCATGCATGGATTGCTTGAATTTGGGATCTTTATAGAACATATTACGCTATATACTTCAAATGTTTTATTTATTTATATTTTGCAAAGGAAAATGGAAAGAGTGTTATGTGTATAATCACGTGTTTACGTATCCTGTGTCATGAGGGATTGATCTCAGTAAATTATAATCCAATGACAAATGATACAGTTGTAACCAATTTAATTCTACATTGATTGGCTTTTGTTAAGATTCCATTTAGACTAGTTCAGCGAATTAATCACTAGATCATGTAAATCAGTTTTGTGTTTTAATCTGGCTTATAGAGAGCGGAGTAGATCAAAGTTAAAGCGCTCAGTTGCAGTGTTGAAGATCCCAGGTTTTAAAAAATAGGTACTCCTTACTAAACCATGTACAAATCTCAAGTCCTTTTGTTGGTTGTGGTACAGTTTTTTTTTTATTATATTTTTGCATTTGACGATTTTCTGTTTTTTCGAAGGTGATGAGTGGTGATTTATCATATCTACGAGTATTGGTCTGTGAGTTTCTTTATTCATCGGACGTCACTTCGTCCTGCTATGGCTAATCGGACGATGCTACAGTGGGAGACCTAAATTTTGTCTATCATGTTAATGTTAGGAAAGGTATCTTTAACGAGTACCTGACATATATGTATGTATACATACTCAGAGATTGATGACGAGGTGTTATTAAAACATCAATCAACCAAAATACCCGTTCAATTTTAAAACGTATAATGTAAATATTGTACAAGACTAATGATTGTTCAAATGTGTAATGTTATTTCAAATGGTATGATCAGCAGTTCATTAAAAGTCAAGAAAATACATACTGATATATGTAATTATTGTTACATATAGTACGTTAATATAATATACAATAGATCATGCTTTGGCTTATCAGTATGTTTTAGAAATAAGATAGTTAAGAAGTATTAGCAATATTTTTGCTTAGAACATTTGCGATTAAAGTGTTAATAAAATAAATAAGATTGTATTAAAGAATATCTTCATTTCAATCTGTGTTAAAGGTTTATATTGCAATTTCCATTTGTCGTTTCCTGTTTGTCATCATATCAGTTTGGTTTAATTTCCTATTTGTTTTTGGAATTTGAAAACCATTCCCAGTCGTAAATAAAAACCAAGACATTTAATAGTGACAAATAAAATATTTTAGGGAAAACGAAAATCTCAGCTAGTTATTGATGTTTTATGTTATTACTACAACTATTAAACGCTGAATAATCTTTTAATTAAATATAATTATTTTATATCAATAAAGTTCACACCTTTAAACTAAAGTTTATTAAAACAAATTTTATAACCCATGCACAGGCCGCTAGGGTTCGCCAGTCTCGTGCAATATGTCAAGAGCATGTCGGTGACGCAAACCCTTAAGTTTTCTCCTACCGAAGTTTTCACTTTAAAAAATTAGCTAAGTCCTACCGCGTTGATGTTTATTGTCAAACCTCTGATGGATGATACTTAGTACATTAAAATGAAGGTAAAACAGATATATAATTTAATGTTGTAACTTGATGACGGTCATTATAACAGATTTCAGAGAATGTTATTAAATTTTATTTGAAGGGAAGACTGGTATATTATTCCCGCTTGAATAGCTTTTGACAGAATATTTCCCATAAAGAAAACCGGGTCTGGATATTGAAAGACTCCCGAGGTTCCGTCAGGTTAAAAATCCCCCTCCTCATCGTTGATGATTGATGAAGGACATTCATCACAGGCTCAGTACCCGAGGACGCGGAGTCCCCCAGGGCTGACTGATGATGCCACTACTGTTCTATAAAGGCCGAATTATATTCTATCTCTCCGGGTCTCAGATGTCTTGAGCAGTCCAGGTAAAGTCCTGGTTCTGACGTATGACCAGAATATTTCATCAAGGGTTTAGGGTTGCTTCTATATTTCAGTATTATATTTTATTCATATTTTTTTGTTTAATTCTTGCACACAAGAGATATATTTAAACTCTTTCAAAAGGAGATCACACTTGACCTTCTAGGAGATTTAACTTAAGAAAAAAAAATTATGAAGAAATAAAGGCGCGATTAAAGGCAGAAAACGCTTGTAATTATTCGGTCTCGTCATTATTAAGCTCCCATCTCTTGTACCGAAATCTAAAAATCAGAATTTATAAAACTATCATCCTCTTCTAAACGGATGTGAAACGAGGCAGCTAACTCTGAAGGATGAGACCACTGGAGAATTTAGGTGAATAAACCAAGCGCAATTGCGTAGCACCAGGTTAATATTATTTGCGTCGCCAAGATTAAGATGGACTTAATATATAAAGTTGTTAAGCTTGGTAACGAACGAATTCCTAAAAAGATGATAAGCGTTATGCCGACCGGTAAACGTCTGAGGGGTAGACTAGGGCGTAGATGGGAGGATTGCGTTAACAGTAATCTGGTGGATTTGGGTTTGGCTTTGAACTCTATAATAAAATTATTAAACAGTACACATACCGTAAATCCATAATATTTAAGTTGTCAAACAAAGTTGTACAGGAAAAAATAAAAATTAATTTTTACGCAATATAAAATAGTCTCTCGTATACACGAGATAATAGTAATGATTGAATGTGATAGCTCAACCAGATTCGAACCCAGGGGTAGAAAATAAAAAATATCTGGACAAAATTCGATTAAACCAAATATTCACCAAGGAGACAGAAATCAACTGTTGCTAAACCAATAGTACACGATGGACGCCTGAAACTCCCCACGTGATAAGTGAATGCAATACATACAAGCTCCTGCGAATATAAAATTAAATCGATGGACATTCGTGATGGTTATATATTTCCGTCGACTGATTTAGGTGCTATTAAACTGGACACTGTGATCGTGGTTCGATCAATTGGTTCTTTTGATTCAGAGGCGACCTAGTTACTGCTAAAGGGAGCCATTATAGTTTATCGGGAGCATTCCCTGCATATTTAATAAGAATAAAAATAGAAAAATAGTAGCTATCTCTTCTTTTTCTCCTTTTTTTATAATAATGATACATCCATACTAATATCATTAGGGCAAGAGACATATTTAGAAGGCAAATATAACCATGAAACCGGGTTGACACAGAATCAATTATACCGAAGATATAAAAAAAGTTCAAAAGTATTGATCTATTCGCTATATTCATCTTCATTTCCGCGGTATAACTTACAGTACCTATACCCTATTAAAAATGTTGTTATTCCGTGTAGATTAACTTTCAGAAATAGCTAATATACATTATAAAAATGATGATGATTAAAACACGAACATGAATAAGAAAATAACAAATTTCGGAAAGAAAAAAAATGTATTAATATAAAAAAAAAAAACTATAGCACTGCAACACATGTAGGGTTTTTGGTCCACTACATGGTAGGGGGTGTACTTTTCCTAGGTCAATGGCCATGCTGGGAGGTGGATTAGTCTGAGATCATGCTCAACCACCAGATTTTCCCCTGTTTTAAGCGTACCCACTTTATAGAGGCAGGGTTGATCCCAGGAGGGTCTTCAGGAACCCTTCCGGTAGTTACAAAATTAAAAAAATTATCCGCCAAACCCGGACTTGAACCCGGGAACTTTGGTACGGCAACTAAGCACTCTACTACTGAGCAACCACACTCCCTAGTAGCAATACATAACAAATATTAACCAGAAAACATATATTAATTGGTATAATAGAGGGAAATAAAAATAACTGGATAACTGCAAAAACCTTAATAACAGAAAAACTTTGCTTGTGGCATAAAACTGAAAAAAATCTAACTAACTTAACTACTACTTTTTTTTAACGTTTCACGAAAACGTAATTAGGGATTTTTAAATATTTGAAAAGAAAAGATATGGCCGGGACTCGAGCCCAGGTCGCCCAGGTCACTAGCCTGGAGCTCTGCCAATTGAGCTATCCTGGCTCGCTTTTCGGTCAGGCATATAGCGGGGATATGGATCAGAGAAAAGAAAGGATATGTCTAACCGAGAAGCGAGCCAGAATAGCTCAATGGGCAGAGCTCCAGACTAGTGACCTGGGCGACCCGGGTTCGAATCCCGGTCTTGGGCATATCTTTTCTTTTCAAATATTTAAAAATTAATACAATCAATAACAAATAAAATAAATTATAATAATTAGAGCTAGTGAAAATATTTTTTCATTGATTTATATCAAGATTGATTTATATCCGGGGACGTCTCCTTTGGGATCTGGGACCTTCCTGGGATTCACTCAGCCTCCTTAGAGTAAGTACTCAAAACAAGGGAATAAACCAACGGTTGAGCGTTTTTTAATTTATATTTTGTCTTAAATCGTCTATTAATATAGAAATTTATAAAGCTTTTGATTTATATATGTATAGGAATATATATGTATATGTACATATACATATTTATGACCAGGAGATAATAAGCACTAAGCCCGAAGCAAGTTCCACTTCCCCCACCGGCTGACTAGAACCAAGATTTATACAGCGCCATCCTCTCGTAGTTCCATTATCTGGGTCCCTGATCCATTATGTTCCCTCCACAATTAACCTTACAGTTAGTTACTACTCCCTACCTCTGGATACCTGAGCATGATACCGGTTCCTCTTAGGGATTAACCTCCCTTATCTGAATACGATAAATCATTATGGATTACTAATTGAAAACAAATAACAGTAAGATTTATTAAATTAATTCAGAAAGCGTTAAAAATATAAATTATGCCTAGCGTCAGAGAACAGTGTTCTGAGTGATCCGTAAGCCCTAATTTCTAGAGAGGCATTTCGAACAAATCTCCACCTTGGACCACTATTAACCCAGAAATAGTACAATTCTTACCAAGTACTGAATCCAATAACCTTCAAATTTGTGGTGGTACAGGATTTGATCTTCCTATATCAAACATAAAACTATAATTTAATTTAATAAGTAAATCCTGTCAAATCACCCATACCCTTCGTCGGAAGTCAATGACTTGCTATCCTCCACTGTACTTTAATAATATCCCATTGACTCCAGTAGAACGAATCCGATACTTACGATTATATCATGACATAAACAGCTCGCCGCTTCAGGGTTCTTTAATACTTACTACACAAACGTTTTAAGCTCTTATTCAATAACAAAAGACTTATTTACATGACTATGATAGGATATCTATTTGGACTTACGGAGTAGAGCTACGGGGCTCCTAAGCCTTCGAATCCCTCTCGTATCCATCGAGTCCAAAATCCTTCCGAAAATATGAAAATTAAATAATGAAATGGCTACCGAAAATATGAAAATTATCTTGAAGAAAATGAAAACTATAGGTCCACAATGCTCTTTACTTTATAACGAATAAAGTCATCCATAATGACCTCGATGTCCCATTTGTTACTGATTTAGCCCGAACCCAATATCAATCCTTTCATGACAAGCTTCATTCCAACTCAAACGCACTAGTTTCAAACCTAGCTACCTCTTCAATTGCCGATAATCTTCCGAGGGGTATGAAAAAGATAATGGCTTCGTATTTAATTTGTTATTTGATTATTATACAGTTGATAGTTTCTCTTTATTCATTCTATTACTTGTTGCATTATTACACAGTTGTAAATTTCAAAAAACAAAATTTTAAAACATCTTTTAAAAAAATATAAGTAATGGAAGAACATCTTAGATGGATCAGCCAAGTGTTTATTTAAAAATTCTACTTACAATAGACCCACATATTCATCTAAATCCTCACCTAAAAAAAAAAAATCACAAAATTAATTGCACATCCCAAGATTAATTATATTTTAAAAACTCGTTAACATTTAAAAATATTATTACTAGCCTAATGACACATTATTTAGAAGATTTAATTACATTCACAGTGTGCATATTGTGGATTTATGTAACGAGTATGTAACCTATGTTTTTATTTGCATAAAATTAAAAATGTTTTTACCAATCACATGGGAAACAAGTCAATGTCAGGGATGTCAACGTGCTTCTGCTTAAACATTAACTTTCATGGCTACCGGACACTAAAGAATTTTTTTATTTTTAACGAGACGAAAATTTATTAAAATTTATGGAATAAACAACAGCATGATAAAACTACAAATCAATAATATAAGAGTTGTATTCAATACTTGAGTATTGTATTTCTGGTCACTGGGCTTTGTCTTCAGAGCATGAATGTAGATAAATTATTAATATTATTTCATTAAGTACATGCATTTTTCCTTATGTACGTAGATTTCAAAGTAATCATATTAAATATATGTATACATATGGATTTCTATATACAAATAATAAAGTTTTACAATAAAGATCTGTTTGAATAACTCAAGTTTAATCTCAGAAAACAAAGAGGATATAGTCTCTGAACCGAGAAATAAAATGCGTGCATATAGTAATAAAACAGTTATTAGTAATACAGTTATTATGCTTGCATTTTATTTAGAAACAGAATAACATATATAAAGTTTCAGGACGGTCACCTGTGGTCTAGCGGTTAGCGTAACAAACCACTAAGCCAAAGATCACGGGTTCGCAGCCCGGCAGGTGGCCCTAGGATTTTTTTAAGGGAGTAAAAAATCCTTAGTTACGCCGTCCTTCGGAAGGGACGTTAAACGGGGGTCCCGAGCCTGTACGATGTCAGGTACTCGTTAAAAATCCCTATCCTAATTAAACCTGGATAGGCAAAATTTAGAGCTCCCACTGTAGCATCGTCCGATTAGCCATAGCAGCATAAAGTGACGTTAAATAAACAACTACAACTATAAAGTTTCAGGTTCATTTCATTTTATGTAAACTTTATCAAGGATTCATTCGCAGTCCAATATGGACTTCAATACTGTGAATGTATAACTAGATGTTGTAGAATAGTATAAATTACACTCTAAAAAATGTAACGATAATTAAACTTAAACACGAATAAATGACCATTAAATTAATTGTGTAAAAATTACCTCTCTGGAGAACATACGTACAAGACGTGATCTTTTGGTAGAACTTCTTTTGTGAACAGACATAAGGAATTTATAAGCTATGCTTAAGACCTTCTGAGGCCTATAATTAACTAAAAGAGCTGACAGTAACTGTGGTTTAACCTTCGACGGAAATCTCCTAAGCAGGATGGTGATCCGTAGAAAAGAAGAAAAAAAATCGCCAAAGATTAGATGAAGAGACACTGAACAACTGACGTGGCTCAGAACCTGGCTCAGGCTGTAAGTAGAGGCGTGATGTTGAATAATAGATTGTCTCTATTTATGCGAAATCACTTGCACACCATTCCGAGGAATGTATCAAGCGAGGCTACCGAAAATATGAAAATTATCTTGAAGAAAATGAAAACTATAAGAACTTGAAACTGTCCAATTACTGGAATACCATGAACGTATCCCATTAGTAAAAAAATACAAAGGAGATTACGAAAATGTTTGACATAAATTTAGTTCACTGTATTTCTTGTTTTTATCGTTCATGTCATTTCAGTTAATATAACCTGTGATATTTCATTCAGTATCGCACTGTTTATATAGTTTTATTTTTTGCTTTGGTGGTAGGATAAACGTTAGGCCAAAACGTTGGCACAAATAAAAGATATACTTATTTTGAGTAAAATTTATAGACTGCACCACCCTTCTCCAGTTTGTAACATTCCTAAAGACATATCCAGTCAACAATTTTCACACCAATATAACTCAGATTACTATATCGAGATTGGTATGTTTCCTTTTTCAAGTTTTTAGTTATTGGAAAAAGAAAAAGAGTTGTGTATGTTTATAAATGTTAAATATATGTCTGAGGTAATAATAAATAAAGTAAAAATATTTATTTAAAAAATTATAAAATGTCATTTAGCACATATTGTATCTGCAATCTACTTTCGAAACTCTGCGTGGATGGTGAAACCTCCCAATGAAGGCACTCCTAGGAAGTTCATTTCTCTTTAATATACCTCTGCTAAAGAGCCGTATCAGTCTCCTTGTCGGATTGTGTGGTAATGTGTCTGTCAGTAATGTTTGCACCCATAAGTTTCGATGACGAGCATGTGAATTATGATTTTTCTTGATTGGTAAGTCTTAACTAATATAATTTTTTGGTTTAAATTCTTGACGATTCCTGAATTGAAGACACTTCAAGTGGTAAATAATTAACGGTTTATTATGAGTCTTAAGACATTGATCACCTGATAATAACAATTATTCTAAAAAATCGTAAGCGTATTTATTATCGTAGGATAAAAGTTTTGGTATTCCCATCAATCCTAATAAGAATATAAATAGCTCAGAACACTGTAAAGTCTTAGATACCTAGTGATACATCGAGCTTGTGCCTCATCATAACCGAGCTTTGGTCATTATCCGAAAGTAGTTGAAGGGCTGTAGAGCTCTGATCCTCCAGGGCGGACAAAGGAACGTCGAGGAGGCCGGAGAAGAATAGATTGAGATGGCGGAATATAATGGCTCCAATTCTTTCACGGTCCGAGGGAAAATTTGTTGAGACAATGGGCGAGATGGACGTCGATAAGACTCATTAGTGGCGAGAACCGAACCGTGATCCTGAGCTGAGAGAGATAGAGAAGGGGGGTGGGGAGGGGTGGTGGTCGAGGATCAGAGGATGCTACTCGTTATGTTTTATTGCTGTTTGGCCATTAGAGGAGGGGCAATTATGTTTATGATTCAGCTAATTGTGGGAAAATATTACGTAAAATTTCCTCTGCGGAAGTCTTAAGAAGAAATGGTAGTTGGAGAGTAGGTATGAATAATGCAGGGGCAGAGGTACCAGGTCTGCAGGGAAGAGAGAGGGATATTTTCACTACTAAAATAACCACTACAGAAAGTACTAATTTATTATGTTTAATACTTAATATATAATGCTAATTTAAAATATACCTTCTATTAATACTCGTGAGCCACATGTGGTGAGGTGGTCAGTATAGCTCATTTTATGCCCAAGGTCGCGGATTAGCAGCTCGGGAGGTGTTATTCTATATGATATAAAAGAGACAAGATTTCCCTAAACACTTTGCGAACACAATGGTGGAATGATGACAAGACTTATATACTATCAGAACAACGTATATATTCCTGTCAACAGTCCTCTATATAGAAAATGTAAGTGTTCAGTACTGTTTAGGTTTGTGAACATGGGAATTTCGAATCGTTCCAAGGATTCGAATCTACTCGATTATTTGTTAAAGAACAACGTAACCTTTTCAGTTTGATAGTACTTTTAGAGAAGGTTAGCAGTTTTAAAACATTAAGAGAAAAAGAAAATGCACCTGGTTGAAAACGAGCTTTATAAATATAATATACTATTGTATATACTATTGTATATTGTATATACGCTTCAACTAATCGCTTGTAGCTATTAAATTTCTTTTAGGTGAATCCTCTTTCCAAGGGGATTTGAAAAAAAAAAAATCCATAAGATTTTTAGATAATTGTTGCTTTCATTAGGTGAGCGGGGTACGAATGGGAAACAAAATTGAGTTTAAAACCGATCTAATAACAAACTGTATGCTTTACTGAACAATTAAAACGACTAAGTACAATCTATACATGGATTGTACTAACCCAGATCAACTTTATCACTAATTATTGAACCATTATCCGTTATCGGACTAAATTAAAAGAGAAGACTGATGGGTCGGTAAATATCAGTTACCGGTGACCAGGGATAGCCTATGTCCGTTCTTCAGAGGCACGCAAGGCTCGTATTATTTTTAGAAGTTTTTCGTGACCGCGAATTGCAATTTCCCGTCGGTATGTTCCGGGTTTATCGGTAACAACCTAATAGCATGTCTGGCGGCAGCCATTATATACCTCTGTCTAATGTCTACAGTATCGTGGATTACGAAATAGACAGCCCGAATAATGGAGGAAAATTGAATAAAAAAGTGTAATCTTACAGAAAAAAGATTTTTGGCCATGAAGGATCGTAAAGATTTCAGCTGAATCTACAATCTTGTAAAATTTTAACATACGTTCATGACAACTAGAGACACTTCAGAATCAGAAGATTAATAATACGTAATGACTACAGTATGTGGGTTTCAGTTTGACTCTTGTTGAAGACACAATAGTTCTGTAACCGATTAAATGGAAACAATACTATAAACATAAATAATTTCTAACAATTGTTAATCGAAACGGATAGAATTAAGTTTAAAAATAAACCCAGAAGATGATAAAATTAACTGTGATAAACTAAAGTGGATATGATATGTGGGAATGAGGAGAAAAGTACAATGGGAGGAATTTAGCCAAAGCATTTAGGCAAGACAAGGTCGTCCCCAAAAAGTTTCCTATTAGCGACACAATAACCTTTCGCCGACCTGGATTCCGTGTCCTTACACTTTCTACGTGGCATTCTCCTTCACGGTATCTTCAAACTGACGGACCCCGAAAGTATGGTCCGAGCAGGAGTATTGGGAAGGGTTGGTCAGAAAGTGAAGGAGCCGAAATAGAGCATTTACTTCTCTTCAAAAGCTATAATTGATATTCATAAGCAATTCCTTCTCTATAGAAGGTATCACATTGAAGCTCCTATTGTAGATACCTATATGATAATTACTGGGGAAGAACAGAAAAAAAAAATACTGTAAAACTATAACTCACGAAGTGCCTTGAATCAAATACATGATAGAGATAGTTACTACTCCTAAGCCAAAACCAAAGGTTATGTAGAAAAGTAACAGCCGACAATACGCTCAGAACTAAGAGAACCAACGTTAACAGAGATTAGGTGACCACCGAAGGAGTCTTCAGAACAAACAAGGTCGATTTACGGGTTTAAAAATATTAAATAATTTATCTGCCACAGCAAGCTTCGAACCGCAGAGCTAAACAACATTAACTCAGCGCTTAACTCTGCCCAAATCAGTTAACAAGTAAAAAATAAATTAGATTATCACTTAAAATATATATTTAGAGTCCAATTAAAGTTGTTATGCAAATATAATTGACTATATAAATAAACACAAGCATTTCACCTTCAATCAAATGATTCATTTAAAGTAATATAAGATAAGAAACTGGTATTAGTTCAAGACCAGTCTTGAAGTGAGGTCACCTTGAGTGCCACGTGAGTTCTTCTCACGTACTAGTGTGAACACCGGAGAGAAGTTTAAATTTTAATAGTTTAATTTAATTTATAAACATTTTTATAATAAATAATGTAAAATATCCTACAGCTCACAAAAATGTCATTAGAAGTCACATCCAATCTACCACTATAATTCAACTAACAAGTCGGATTTGAAGTGACTGGATCGGCAGACAGCTTTAATGTCACATACCCTTATATTTCGTGTTATACACAAAATATATCTGAATCGCCGATGAGTAAGTGATTAAGTCGAATTTTGCCCAAAACGAGTTAATGTTACTCAGGGAAGCGGCATCGTGTTATTCTGGTAGTGCATAAATGGCTAAGTCAATCCTTGGAGTAATAATGCAAGCATTAGCTTCATTTCAAGCCAAAAACTACGAGAATGACAGGATTCCGATTCCAACAATACAATTAATTTTCTCTTAGCCACAAATCCTCCGGGATTGCAGATATATGTATCTACTATATATCATATTATATATATATGAATCAAAATTTAGAAGTTACTCGGGGGGATTTAGTATCATTACAAACATTAATAACTTGAGAGGACAGATAAGCCCTAGAGAAGGTCACACAAGCTCAGGTTGCTATGAGCAGTAGCTCGATAATGAGTCCCTTTGGGGCCAATTCGTGGGTTCCCTTAACAGCTGATGTACGCGTACATTAAAACAGTAGGGTTACGGGGCGGTGATAAATCGGCCATAACTTGTGGGTTATAGGTCTTTGGGCTAGGGTGTCTAGAATCCGAGATACATGGCAATGCTTTTATACCTACTTACCCTTATGTGGCTATACTCCTACGTAGGATTATCTTCTGCTATATTTTAACAGATGTTGCAATATAGGCAAGATAAATGCTAGAAGGACGTTCATTCAATAGACTACAAGCGAATAGAATACTATGCACAATGTTCTGTACCCAAGATCGCGGGTTCATCGCGCCCGGGAGATTGGCTTAGGATCTCTTAAAGGTACTTGTTGAAGATCTCTATTCTAAATATACCATGATACTTCAGGAACAGAGCTACAACACTTTCTGATAATGAACAACTATTGGTTAAGAGGAGGTATAAGCTCAAATTTATCGCTAAGTATCTGTTACTTAAATATTTCTAGTCAAGTTTTATTTGAACTATATAAATTGCCAATGGACTGGTGGGAGTACATACAAACTTTTACCCTAGGATAGTAAAGACTTTTACGGTTTATGAACAGTGCCATAGAAAGACACAGATAACTAGGGTGATTATTGGAAGATCAAAGCCTTGGATCTCTCAAAACAGTCCATTAACCAGTCCAAGTTATGCCATTTCTGTAATTATTAATAATTTAGACTGAAAATTGATTTTACCTCAGCTTATTGATTGTTTGTTTATCCATTTAGCTCCACTTTATACTATAACGGCTAATCGGACGATGATACAGTAGAAATCCAAATTTTGCGTATCCAGGTATAATTAGGCTAGGGATTTTTAACGAGTACCTAACAATGCACAAGGTCGGGATGGTCATTTTAGCCCCCTCCAAAAACATCATAGCCAAGGTTTTTTTTACTCCCTTTAAAACAGCTAAACTCTCAAAAAGTACTATCAAACCGAAGGAGATAGGTTTCGCCGATCTTTTAAAAATAATCGAATAGATTCGAACCCGATACCTTGGAGGAAGCAGACACTAACACACCGGAACCGCAGATACTAATACATCGGTGAGGTCGGTACTCCATTAGTGGCTCAACCAAACACCAACACTAAATCCTGGCCAGGCCGATCCACAAATCTCACTTAGTACTGTCCGCTCTAATGAAACATTTACAGGCCACATTTTTAAAGGGCGGCCATGTTTATATATAGAGCTCTAACCCCCTGGTTTATGGCCGCAGTAAACTCGGATCTGAGCAACGCAACCGCCTCTTAGGATATATGAGGCGTCCCATCCGCGGCTCACTGCCCGTATTGGGATATCATATTTATTAGAAGCTATTGGTTTGTTTCGGATGAAATGTCCGTTTTTATTATTTCTTTAATTCAAAGTGGGCTTATGTAGTTTATTATGTTTATGCTTACCGACAGTAATCAGATGTTAATCCTATCTTTTTTGATAATATTTACTACCACTACAATCGAACTAACATTGTTTAGTATGCCATCGAATATGACCATGGAAACGTAATTTTCGTTTAATTTTATTTCATGAGTTCAAACTTGGACACTCGGCAGCCCAAGCTGCAAGAAACACGAACGCCGCATTCGGGGAAGGGTTACGAATTGACCGTTCACCATTGGTTTAAGAAATTTTCAGCTGGCGACAGTGAGCAACTCATAAACAATTAATTAATTTCTCCTCCAGGGATATTGACGTATTGCAACATACTTATGAGAAACTTTATGAAAAAACAAGCTGTATTGGGTTAATTTGAAGGGCCTATACTCTGATGCGACAAAGCTAGAACTCTTGTTTCACGACAGACAGTGAAGAAACTAAAGGAGTTGGGTTACGAAATCCTCAAACACACACCTTATTCGCCAGACCCATCCGCAACATAATTTCAGAAATTCGGACAACTTTCTTAAGGCTAAATTTTTTGAAAATGATTCACATATCAAAAACTCATTTTCAAACCCTGAATCTTTCGGTTCTAGCATTAAACAATCTATCACGCATTGGGAAAAATGTAGAGAAAATGAACGTAAATATTTTGAATAATAAAATAAAATAATAGTATAAATTTGTTAGAATAATAAAATAAATCATAAATTTGTTTTACTACATAGCCTTTCTTTTGAAAACAGAAATTTCATATGAAACGACCCATACCAAGATTTGTGTGTATAAACAAGAAAATATTTTCAAAGATCATCCATCGCGAACCTCCTTCATATAATCGATTCTTCATTAAGTGTTGCCCTGATTCTCGATTTAATTCTTCCAGCCTGTTGAATATTACATCAGACCCGGGGTTTGCTTCTCAAACTAGCAGTAATGGAAAATTTCTCATGTAAATAAACTCATCAAAATTTTAAATCGGGCAAATTCAATATCGAGACTGGAAGGCTCTAGGAAATATTGCTTTTTTAAATTTTCTCTAAGAAAATATTCTAATAGCGATTTTTTTTTTAAATTTTTGTATATACATAACACAAAAGAAATATCCATTTTTACCAACTTTAGCATGATATCATACATACTAGTGGTCGCCATATTCATAATGTTTTATCCCCCACACATAAAAATTGTATCCACAATTTTTCTTGTTTTTTTTTTGGTCTTTTTTAATGTGTATTGATTGGTTTTTTTTTATTGTGTATTGATATTATTGTTCTAATAGATGTTTTATTTCTTATTTTAATAGTGACAAATATTTATATTGTTTTGATAACAGTATGTTTCAAATCCCAAAATAGTAAATTATTTACCATAAAAAAAATTAATAAAAAAAACTATTGGAAATGTACAGTAAGTAAACTTCCTATCTTAAATAATTTATGATCACTTATTTTAAAATGCCTTGTGATGAGAGACAAAAAACCATAAAAAAATAAATAAAAATAACAACAAATTAAAATAATTTACGTAGCAATATGATAAAATTTCAATATGATAATATTTCATGCTAAAATATTTTAACAAAAAATTACCCATGAAATGATACTATTTCTCGATTACCGCCATTATTTTATTGCTATTCCAATTATAGCTAGTTCAGTAATATGAAAATAATCAACTACTATAATAATACAATCGAACCTTACAAGTAGAGTCAACAAGTGCTGAAACTGAAAAAAAGTTGGAAGTCCTTGCTTTGCGTGATTGCATATCCATAACCCCTTATTTGTTACGATAGAAGAAAAGAAAAGGAAGATATTATATAATGTTTTTTATTATATTATATGATTGAAATTATATCTCGGGCACTTCAAAGGAATATTAAAATCGTAAAAACACTTTAAAACATTTTAAGTACGATTTTTAAAAATTTCATTAATAAAAAAAATTACAATTAATGCTTAATTGTAAAGTTCTGCTTAAAAAAAAATTAAAAAGTACATAGAAACATTACCATCACCATTTTTTTTTTTTTAGATTTGACATTTATTAAACCTTTTTTAATTTAAAGATGGTTCAAAATATTTCAAATAAAATTAAAACAGTTAAAAAAAAAAAAATAATTGAAACCTTTCGATACAACGCTTTTCCCCTAAACTGACAGTTATAATGTCCTCGTTTGGGAAATATCCACTGACGAGTATAACATAGCATTTTATGAGGAAAAAAAAGTTTGTTTTTTTTGTGGATAGGACCTTCCGATATTATTCCAATGTCAGATACGGCGTTGTAACTTTTCCGATTTCCCGCTTTTCAAAAACATCACAGGCAAGGAAATCATTAGCGAAATGAAAAATAGAAATTTGATGAAGGGAATTAACAAAAGTAGGAACGTTAAAAACACGATGAATAATTTTTTGGAAGTATTATTAAAAAATACAATTATTATATTTTATTTAATGAAAATACAGAATGTATTTCAATATTTTATTCATTACTTTAAGCTCTAACATTCTGTTTTTGGAGGGGTATTTAAATGATTTATATGATCATAAAATATATAAATAGCTAACATGTTAAATAAAATTATATTAAACAGGTATTATGTTAATAAACATTTATCTTTAAAAATGATTACAAAAATATCTCCTCCAAATATAAGAATAATAATAAATATTTATTTGATTATACAAATTACACAAATACTACTTGGCACATATTGTATTTGCTCTCTTCTTTAGAAAACATCCTCCATAGGAATTCACGTGGAATCATGGATATAGAAACCTCCCATTGAAGGCACTCCTAGTGTGTTTCATCTCTTTGTAGCAGAACCCAGCTCGAGAGACGTTTCAGTCGGCTAGTCGGATTCTATGGTAATGTTTGCAAAAGGAAGTTAGGGTGTTCAGCAACTAACAAAATAAAATAAATATGGTCTATTTTATAATTTATGTTATTTTATTAGTTATTGATTTTATTAATTTTTAAATAAATTACTAGATCACTAGACCACTTTCCTACAAGACTATGAACTACGTTTTCTTTGAGATATGACACAGATTAGAAAAATTTTTGATTTGATAGTAACATTCCTTGTTTTTTTTTCTCGTCCCCCCATAGGGAAAGGGTTTATTTATTGCTTAACAAGTGCGATTTTTACACACGCAAGCAAAGAAATATACCTATGGATTGTAGTCTAGAATGCACACTTCGATTATTCAAAATAAATGAAATTGCAAGGTAAGCAAATAACAAAAAAAAAAAGCATTCAAAATGAATAAAAGATTCGAATATTTTTAAGGAAAAGGTAGATACGATCTCCGTTCACGAAGCATTCATTATACATGCCCACAAATCCCGAATACATCAAGATCACTCAATAACTAACACCCGGGAGAGAGAAAAATCTCAGCGAACAGTATAACGAAGGCGGACAGTATTGGGTCAATCTAAAATGGAAATGAAGAAGGATTTGACGGGTCCGAGTTGAATAATGGATGTAGAAAGGACAAACCACCTGACGAATCTAGGCCGAGTTTCCCATTGAAGTCTTGTCCCGATTGGAGTATGTGTCGCCTTCTCATCAGTCCGGGACATCAGTCACGGGGTGTGGCCCCGCTGAGGAAGGAGAGAAATGCGCTTCCAACCGAAAGTAGAAAGTGCTCCTAGGTCCGTTAGATCGCGATATCTTAGTTCCATATCGCACGGAATAAGAATCGTTTGTCAACCATTAATATCGATAAATAAACATAATCAAAACCTCAAAAAGTCGGTTGAAATGATTGTAAGAAAGTAACGGGAAAACTCTAAAACACATCTCACATCAACATACCAAACAAACGTGTAAATCGTAGACAGCAACCTCACTCCAAGGCGTACAATACAATGCTCTATTATAGGAGAACATCGATTGTTATCTTATTTTTTTATGAAGGTTTCTGTCTCTGATGGATGAATCTGAATGATGAATTCCTTTGTGAATGTTCTGATAATGTCTGAATTACTGATACGTTGACTGGTTAGTTAATGTTTATTATTATACAGATTTACGAAGCAAATACACGTCGATCCCTTAAATTGACGAGTAAGTTTTATTAATTAATTTTTGAGAGATGTCTTCACATAAAGTAGTGTTTGTCCATACGTTTTAGTAATTCTCTTAATCTTCACAAATTTTAGCAGGGATAAGCTCTTCCAGAAGTCTGATATAAGAATGTCTTGCAAACAGCTCATTTTATTGATTTTGTGGATATGGTGTATAGTATCTGAAATATGGAACTCCAATATGTGGGTATGGTGTATAGTATCTGCTTATGAAAGAACATATAATCTTATTTATTAAATTATAGTATATTATAGTAAAACTATTCAGTTTAAAAAAATAATCTCTCAAAAGAACCGCCGCAGGGGTTATGACGAGTTTTCGTCAGTTCCCTAGGGTGCAATGAATAGTTCTTGACAAATAGTTCTCCAACGATCATTAACAGATCATCAACACCTTCAAGACACCCTAATGACTCCTGTAACAGTAGTAACTTCGCACTACCTCAGCTCCTCCGCATTCCTCGAGCGATCTTGGTCCGCACAAGACGCCAGAAGTAAACCTTTCTTAATGATTCGATTGTTAAATCTTTGTTAAACTTTGCTAAAAGTTTGCGTAAGTTCACCAGTAATGAAAAAAAGGATAACAAAAATATTGCTAAGGCAACGGTTAGGTATGGAGGTGGTATGGTAAAGAACACGGTCAACTGCCAAGTTCTTTACTCCAAATGAAGGTTCATAACTTATCGGACCCAAATGGGTCTTCAGATAACTGAGAAAACAATTTATTTACAAGTCGGAACCCACGATGAGCAGCTTAGTTTCTAATATATATCGGGTACCAACAAACTGCTGGGTATGTAAAGACAAACCTTACTTTATAAACAACCAAACGCATACATAGTACAAAACTCTTTAAAGCTTTTAAAACCACAAATTTTCGGTGCCTAGCTTTAAAAATATTCTGTAAATAGTTTATAAAAGGAGTGTATTGATCGAAAATGTCTATTTGACGAACGATATTTACCTGAATGATGCATTTTAATTATAGAATCATAGAGAACATAGAAGAAAGGTAGATGTTCTAGTTATGACTGCTACTGCATCTGTCTCTCCAGTATAAGACCACACCTCGCTTTACGTACTTCCAATCCATTCGTTTTTTTCTAATGCAAAATTATTATAATCTACCGGGACTCGAACCCGGGTCGCCCAGATCAGTAGCCTGGAACTCTGACGGTCAGACATATCCTTTATTTTCACTGAACCCATATCCCCGCGTTCTCGCAATTTGCGATGTATACGAGGAGAAGAATGTTCTTTAAACATTATTTTAATTTGGATCTTGTTGAGTTACGTCATTATATATTATTATAATTTATTTTATTTTGTTATTGATTGTATTAATTTTTAAATATTTTTATTAGAAATGAAAAGATATGCTAGGACCGAGTTAAAGACCCGTTCGAGTCCCGGTCCTGGACATATCTTATCTTTTCAAATAAAAATATTATAATCTACGTTTTTGTAAAATAAGATTATTGTATAATATCCTGCTTCACTACAGGCCATAAACAGATCAACACTAAAGGCAGTACTTACATTTAACAAAAGCAAACATATATTGTACATGATATAAACAATTAAAAGTTTGTGATAAATCATATTATTACTGTGTAATTTATTATTGCCATTATAGGTGATGAAATATTATATCAATCGAAATACCATAACGTACCAAATACGGAAACACGGAACCAAACACAGGTTCGTTATCGCAACACGATCAAGGTTTCCAACGCAGACTTGAATCACCTGACGAGAAGTCATTTATCACCGGCAAGTGGCTTAACCGAATCGATTCAGTTCATGAGCTATCCATTCTGTTAGGGCAATTAACGGGAGGCTTAACGGAACCCGGGATCGTCGGAGCGAGGAGGAGGGAACTGAAGGAAGGCGAACATTACCGCCGATCAGGATACCATATGGGGCAACGGTTGCAGCTGCCTCAATGATCAGTCACAACACTAAGCTTATGGATAGATAGATAAGCTTAGACAAAACAGAGTGTGTGAGAGAGCCAAGATATATCAAAATTAAAGCCATCTGGAAGGTATCATAAATAATTTAATCGCTTGTAAACTTCATTACACCAAAAAACATTAGAAATTAGAATGCCATAGAATTAAAAATTATAATCAGACTCACAGATCATTATGCAGTATTGTAATCAGTGATATATGCTATCACATCTCTAAGAAAAGACTAGCAAAACCAGGTCCTTGGCATTCGTAAATCCAGGAAGAGCTCACCTCCACACTGTCAGGAAGCCTCTGATCTATGTGCTGTTAACGCCAAACGGTACATTAAGAAGATTCACTGCGCAATAAACAACACAGACAATACACAAGGACGCAGGTAGGAAAAGATATAATGAGTCTGTAATTACGGAAATTAGTCTTCTTTTTTTAAAATCAGTGTACTGATTACTTTATTACAAAAAAAAAGTAAAATTAAATAATCAATTTTTTTTTATATATTGGCTGCACCCCCTGATCATTTCACAATTTTCTAAAATATATCAAGTCAACCATTTCGACATATATATATTTATATAATCAAAATAGTTTTTTTTTAAAGGTTTAAGTTCATTCAAAAAGTACAATAAATGACAATTAAACACCTACAACACAGTTATCTTCAAGACTACAAACTATTCACTATATCAACCTACTAAAATACTGATAAGCAAATGGCAAAACTAGGCCTTTGGTCATTCATTGCATCCCGAAAAGTTCTTTGTAAACAAAATGGCTAGATAAAAACAAAATATATATAGAGATTCTAATAAATATGAAACGGTAAAAAACACTAATCTAAGATTCGTGATACTTCTAAATTAACATTAGGTTTCTTTAAAAAACATTTTAATAAAATCTTGAAATATCTTATTAATGATATATTACTGCTTCAATATAGAAGTTTAAATTCAAAATTTAATTACTCAATAGTTGTTTATTATTTTTTAAATATTTTTTATCACGTAAAAATATAAATATAAAAACGACTTATATAATTTTTGTTTGTTGTTAATATACTAAATATAGAGAAAGGCTACATAGTTATTTAATCTACAGTAGTCGATACAATCTCAAATGAAAAAAGAAAAAATACATATGGGTCATTCTAATTTGTGAATCGGCATTCCAAGGGAGAGAGAGAGAAGACCTAAATTTAAAATTTACTTAAGCAAACAGATGCTTGTCCAAAATATGTTATTTCATTTCCTCTCTGGAAACAGTCCAAATTTGAAAATCCATTTCGGATAAAAACAACAACAGAGAATATTGATTATAACTCGAAATGACGGAAAAATATTTTAAGCCTATTTCTGAACATTAAATAAAAATAAAATTGTACATAATATTGTAATTTGTTTTTTTAAATTAACGTCCACTAATGATATAACATACTCTCTATAAAGATATATTAACCCGACACACAGCTATTTCAAAGGTATGATGTTAAGGCCTCAAGTATTTCAAGAACTCGCTCATTTTATTCAAAAGCGTTCCACTTAAGAGTAAAGTCGGGAGAATACTAATTAAAAAAATTAACATTTTTAAAAAGGTCTTTGATATTAAGCATGAGGAGAAATTGAGAAGGAAGGAAGTACCTGTTAACACTTCGTAAAGATTCTACTTGGGTTAAAGTAACAGATTTCTTACGATTTTCTCCAATTAAGTAGACATAAATAATGATACTTGTACAACATTGAAAGCAAGATTAATAAATTATATGAACTAATAAAATAAATAAATTATTAGCGACTTATTGAAATAAAGAAAAAATAAAAAGAGGAAGAAGACAATAGAAAATTAATATTTCAAACTAATTTTAGGCGTAAAAATATCTAAATTGGCAAAACGACTAGAAAATTATATAAATACTAGTAAATGAAAGGTTTCTTTAGAGAAGGTACAAATATAGGAGATGCAGGTGACTTAGGCAAAATTCCAGGAGTACACTGAACTTCTAATCTAATAAATTTATTTACGTAAGAAGTGACTACATAACGTTGGTTTCCTCTTTCTATCCCTCAAATTGTGAAGTTCTTACACGTGATGTGTAATTTTGTTGAAATTAAATAAATAATTCTTAATATATTAATATCTTTTTCTCAATTAAATTTATTATGTTACTCACATAGGTTAACTTCACACATGATAATATAAAAATAAAATAAATCTTTTCAATAAAATACAAAGGCGCACATTTTTTTGGATAGCGATTATGACAATAATATAGGGCAATAAGTATTAGTGATCTGTGAACACACAAACTTTATACAAAATGCACACTAACTCATGTATTAACTTATTAAATAGAATAATATAATGTATCGAAATAAATGAAATATTTATTCAGAGTATTGTAATAATAAATATATTTATTAATCGCAAGGTATTTTAATTCTTGGGTTAAAGTTGTTTTGAATTATAGGGACTGCGTGCAGGATCAGATAAGGGTGGACTTTTATTGGTAATTGAACTTTATCTCCCCTAAAAAGGAATAATCAAATATTGAGGGATCAATAGATGATGCTATAAAATATGGCAACAGGTCAGTTGATAATATATTATTCAGGTCCCTTACATATTTTATTCCTAACCCTCCCTCCTTCCCGCCCCAGATAAACCTTTCACGATCGGGCATCTATTTATATTAATGAGGCTGATGGTAATGGTTTTGTTGTTGTTGTTTGGTCACGTTTTGTTTTGGCTTTTAATTTACAACGTCTTGTTGTTAACTATTACGATTAGAGGGAACTGGAGCATGTGCCTGGACAAATTTATTAGTAGAAACCCTTTCTACCTCGTCTTAATAAATTGATGGTATTTCGAAAAAAATTATAATACATTTTATTATGTAATTATAATATTGTAATGTTGTTTATTATGATAAACATAGCACAATTTTAATGCATTGATTTCCATTAAATTTATTTAAAAAATTCTAATAATGATTTAAAGTCCCTCTGCAGGGAGTATCCCACATCCAGGTTCTTTTCAGCCTGATGTATGTTTTGAGTGCGGTCGTAGACATTAGTCGTTTAATACTAATTCAATGTCTAATTAGACCACTTGATAATTGTACCAAAACGAAATTAAAATATTTCCTAGATAAAATATAAAACGTTAAGTTTGTTGCATACTTAAATTACGGCTCTAATAGTTAATACTCAAATGTAAAATGTTATTCAAAAGCTTTTAATTATATATATTCAAGATATTTATACTGAAAACCTGACTGCCGCATTTTAACACTCCCTTTGAATAAAGCCACTACCAGCGCCCTTCCCATTCTTCCAAATATATTTTTTCTTTTATCATTTAGCTTTTAGAGTATTTTTTATTTTATATTATCCTCTAGGAATAAAAATATTTTAGTTACTTGTTTATAATTAAAATTCTATTGAAATGCTAGATAGTATAAAGGAGTGTAAATGATCTAATAAATAATGTAATAATTAATTTAGCAATACTAATAGTAAATACAAATTTAATTATCTCTAGAATCGTTAAAAGAACTTAAAACAAAATAAACAAATAAATATAGTCATAGTGAACTGAAATACTTTTTAATAAAATAAGTACTTGACTAAATATTATTATAAACAACAATTACGCATAAACAGGAGCAAACATTAAAAAAAAACATACAACAAAATCATTGTTAGTGTTAAAAGACTGGAAAATTACAAAAAATAAAGTACCAAACTTCTAAATAAGCACCAAACACCCATAACGTTAAACATTTCGCTACTCAAGGCTTCGCCAAAAGATATAATAAAAACAACACGAGGAAGAATGTTCATTGAAAAACACTTTTCATAAATGTTTGATTGATCTCTGTCTTCTTTCTCTGTGACCCAATAGAACAAATCAAATACCTCTGATCACTGTGTCCCTTACCTCGCGAAAATGAGGGCTGTCAAAAAATATTGAGGAGTTATTGAACGTAATATAACTAGAAGGTAGAATGAAATAGA
The DNA here is from genome assembly GCA_964056705.1 of Troilus luridus. Lineage (NCBI taxonomy): Eukaryota > Metazoa > Arthropoda > Insecta > Hemiptera > Pentatomidae > Troilus > Troilus luridus. Next base: position 23,132,204 of record OZ057416.1, on the reverse strand, counting down.
TGATTGAGTATACAAAATATTTTATGTTCCGACCTCAGTTGTTGTCCGATGAGGACTAAAGAAAACAAGATCTTATCTTATATAGTAAAGTCCCTTCAATGGGAGCTTTCTCCACCCGCGCTTCCACCTGAATCCCCCGTGGGAAGTTTGCAAAAGAAGATCACGTGTATATTATGTGCCAATTGGCATTCGTGTCTTCTTTCAATGAATATTGAACAAAACACCGGCGCAACTGGAATTATGTCGTTTTTTCTTCCAAGTGCAAATAATTGAATTTTTTCTGCATGTGCCAAGTAAAGTATGCATTATATGAGATAACAGATGGAAACAGATTGTAAAACAAGAAATATCTGCATATAAAAACAATTTTATTCACAAAAACTCAAAACTCGTATAAAATAATAAAATATTCTTCGGCAATTGTTCTTCATTAAATTTCTGTTATTATTTTAATAATGGATGATTCCTTCCCTTGCTTGTATCACAGCCTGGATTCTCCTTGGCATGCAGCTGATTAAGCTAACAACACTTTCCTGTTCGATGCCGGCCGGCTACCAGAAACCAACGTTCGGAGAGCAGTCCAGAGGTACAGGGAGAATGGTAACTTAACCAGGAGGCCAGGTTCAGGTCGGCCCAGAGCGACTCTTCCCCCTGACGATAGATTTATTGTGATGCAGACGTAATACAATAAATGCAGAGAAAACATTCTATACATCCTTCGGGAGGGATATAAAATAGGGGTGCCGAGTCTGTACGCTGTCAGGTATTCACTAAAAACCCCTCCCATAATTATACCTGGATAGGCAAAATTTAGGAATCTTATATGGTCCGAATAGCCATAGCAGCATAAAGTGGCGTTCAATGAATAAACAAACATAAAGGAGGAGACTATGTAAGGGGGCTGTCTCCTAATCGAAAGGGCCCGGTTTCGAGACTGCGTTAGATAATTTATTTAATCTGTTAATAAGCCGTGGATGAAACCCATGGGATCTGTATACCCTCCTGGGGCCCACCCAGCCTCTAAAACGGATAAACTTAATTAGGAGGAAGCACCTGGCAGTCGGCCGCGATCCCCAAGTCAGTCTTCCGCACAACTGTTTGCTCAGAAATCAATTAGTCAAGAACTTCATCAAGTACCAAACCCAAAACCCTTTACCGGGTTGAAGAACATATAAACCAAGTATATGTTATATGTAGTAGATTTTGTTTTTGTGCGTGTAAGTAAAGGTTCCTGAATCAGTGAAACTCCTTGTCTACTGTCTAAATACTACTAATAGCGTCGTAATAAATACGCACAGTCACTTTACACAGCTTCCGCTTGGAGTGATTCGCCTTACTCTTTACTTTGTTCCTCGTAGGAGGAAGGAACACCGGAGGATGGGAAGAAGATTAGCATACAAAGGCGGACTCCTAGAAGAGCTGGAGGAAGCCGATGGGACCGCGATAGCTTCCATTGTCAGATCCTTCAAGTCTCCTAGAGCCGCCCCTTGATCGTGATAGGCAGCTTTCCCGCGGTGGAGGCCCACTTCTGGGCCGCCCACCGATGGGGGGGTGCTATTGTGCACTGGTATGCGACATCGCTCTATCTCGACTGTTGCCTGGTATGAAAGTGGCAGATGGTATTCAAGCGCCAAATATATATCATCTATGTGTTTAAAATGAATTCAAAATATTGAGACATGAGCGGAAAAAATCCAAAACAAAACGTTATTAAATCTTTAAGACAGAAGGAAAAAGATATCTGCGGATCTATCGCTAATTATGACATCAAAACACATCCCATACCTTAAAATCGAACAAGAAACCAACCAGAGAAAACATACCACCACCCCAAAGAGTTGCATTTGCCTGTGAGGTTTGGGATTTGTTTAGCTTATTTATTTTGTATATATTTTTAATATTATCTTTCTGTCGATAAATCGACAGAAGCTTATGCTTATGCTTCCTATTGTTCTGAAGAAAGGAAAATAATTCACTTTTCTTAGAATAAAGTTATGTATGGATGAATATATTCATGTTATTTTATTCGGTAAGATGGAAAAAAATTACGAAATCAGGAACCCAATCAAAGAAAATTAATTTGTCCACTTTATTTGTCAATGAATTATTGGAACCCACAGTATTTAACAAGCCAGCGAAAAACTCAAATAACAAAGAGTTTAGATTTCTTGATATATTTTCGTGATGCAACAGTGACTTTTGGACTAATTACTAACGAGCGTATAATTTTCTAATAATAATTGAATAATAAAAGGCGATTACAATATTCTCAAAAAGTGTGACATAAAAATCTTGGCTTAATATTGAATTTTTATTAAAAAATAAATGCCTTAAATTACAAAAATTTAAGTGTCGTCGGTTACAAATAAACAAACTATTATTTATTCCATCTTGTTTTCAAGTCAAAGCAACAACAATATTAAACGCAGTTGTTTTGATACCTGTGTTGTTTCTGAACTTCTAAACACCTGGTTCCTCCCACCTGCAGACAACGCTTCCTGTGTGTTCATAGAGTTTTTGAATATTATTATATGAACGTAACAGCTTTTATAAATACGTACTTAAGTTATAATATGTAAACTAACAAGTTTATATAAGTATGGTGTGGATATGAAACCTACCAATGGATTAGAACATAGAAAATCGATAAGTCGGATACGAACCATTATCCATCAACGCAGTAGAGCTGTACCATTCTTGTTCTGCCGCGCCAGAAGTGGACGGATGACGGAGGTCACGAAGGATCTTTATCTTAGATCTGGGTCCCTTCACCGCACGCCCTCACGAGGACAAAAGGTCTCAAGTGGCCACGATCATGCTCTGCTCTTTCCGTACGTTTCTTTTTTTGTTTGGACTTATTATGAAAGAGGTAGGGCACGCGTGATCGTATAAAGTAAAATAATAATAGTAATTAGATCGTTATAACATAAATAGCCGATACAAAATAAAAATTATGACAGCTAAATATTATTAAAAAGAAAGCCGAAAGATAATGAGCAATATTCCTGTTATAAAATAAATAATTATAGTGTTGAATCGAAAGTATATATAATATTTTCACGGGGACAAATACAGTATTCATAAAAGAGCACACATCACTGTTCCGACTATATAAATAATGATCTAATAATAATAATAATAGTATATTCATTGAAAGAAGTTACGAATGGCAATTGGCACGTAATATACACGTGATCTTCTTTTGCGAACTTCCCATGAGGGATTCAGGTGGAAGCATGGGTGGAGAAAGCTCCCATTGAAGGGACTTTACTATATAAGATAAGATCTAGTTTACTTTAGTCCTCATCGGACAACCACTTGGGTCGGAACATAAAATATTTTGTATACTCAATCTTCTATTTCATTGTACCTTCTAGTTATATTACGTTCAATAACTCCTCAATATTTTTCGACATCCCTCATTTTCGCGAGGTAAGGGACACAGAGATCAGAGGTATTTGATTTGTTTTATTGGGTCACAGAGAAAGAAGCCAGAGATCAATCAAAATTTATGAAAAGTGTGATTTTAATCTCGTAAAACTTACTTTAATCAAATACTTAATTTTCTTAAGTTTCCAATACTAATTTATTGGTAGTATGTTGAACTAAATAATATTTTTTATTTTTTGGGAAGACTTCATTAATATTAAAAACAGAAGACAAGAACTGTCAAGACGCTACAAACAACTGTAACATCCTTCTGGTCTACAGGTCTTTACTTGAATTATGAAACAAAAGACTAATCAATAACACTATATTGAGACCTGTTTTTCAATGGACATTCTTCCTCGTGTATTCATCGCAAAATTGCGAGAGCACGGGGATATGCGATTTGTCCTAGGTGGGAGGCGACCCCTGGTAGCTCAAATGGTAAGAGCGCTGCCACAAAGAGGCAGATGACCCGAGTTCGAATCCCGGCCGGGGACAAATCTTCAAAAATTAAAACAATTAATAAAAAATTATATTAAGACCTATTTGGATAAATTAATCAGTACCTAACAAGTGCATATATTCAAGATAAAAATAACACAAGCTATTCTTTTTCAATATTATTTTAATCATAAAAAATCGAGAGTATAAAATCAAGTTAAATTATTATTGCACATTAATTTACAAAACCAGATACGAAACGAACATTTGTTCTCCGAAATTCATGATCTTAAAATGTGTATACTCATAGTATTAAAAATTTATTTTTATTATATAATTACCATAATTCACGGTTGCAGAAAACTTATTCACCGAAATTCAATCTAGCAAGAATAATATTGTTCTATCCCCTCCGCTACTGCTTCTTGTTGAACTCGCTAGAGGCGACACAAAGATATATTGAGATGATCTCCTAAAAATACTGAAGGAAGAAGCTACTAAGAATATCGCTTTCTAGGAACAGTCTTGGCACCGTCTTCCATTCACGAGCCATACGAAGCGAAGCCAGTTGGTCTAGGAAAAGGAGACGGTATGAGAAGGTCTTCAACTTCTTGCAACATCATCATTTAAGATATATTCTCAGGACAAGAATGTATAATAATCGTAGGACTAATAGAACCCCTATAATACGAATATTGCGTAAAGGCAAATAATAACTGTAAATTAAAAAATATACATACAGAATTCTGGATTCTTATATAAGCATATGTATTTGAATTAAGGCTTATATACCTTGTAATTAGTAAGTAATAAATAATTTAGCAAAAAAAAGTAGCTTACTAGATTCCACTAACGAAAGATTGTAAACGAGATCTCACCTGAAAAAAAACAAAATAAAGTATTAATTAAGATCGAAAAAATGTATCTATGTGTTAAGTCTAATTTTATAATTGATAAAGTTAAATTAAATATTTTTTTCTTTAATTCCTAAATAAGAAAATGATAATTTTTCAGATAATTTCCGATTTAGAAAAGAGGAACGAAGTTGCCGCCATGGAAGACAGGAAGTAGATAAGAGAGAAGAGATATAAAAAAAAAACGAAACACTATAAGTTCGCCACGACCTTTATACATTTTTTACACACTTTTTTTTCTTGATAACCTACAAACATAAGAGAGACGTTATTGTAACAGACTTTATCTACGGATATAACATGATGGACATTATACCTATAATATATAAAGATAAAGTAATAACATACAATATTTTACATGGTTGCAAAATGTTTAATAATATCAAACATAAATATACAAAATTATATTAATAGCGATACAAAAAAAATATGGGCTGACCCTATAATCTTGTATAGAAGAATTATTTGTGTTAGACATATGCAATCTGTAATTTAGTAAATATAGGAGGGTCAGAAAAAAAAAAATTTGTGTACGACAGTTCCACATTCCTAACATTATAAAATCACAGTGTGTAGGGTACTGAGTTGCTGTGCTGAAGGTTCTCGGATTAAATCAGGCTGTGACAGATATTTTATTTTATATGTTAAACGGCACATTGAGATCTTTTGGAATCTAGAGACCCCCCTGGGGCTCACCCTCTCGCTTTAAAGTGGGTATCCTAAAGTAGGAGAAATACCTTACAATTGAGCGTGATTTCGGGCAAATCGCCAGCAAAACCGATGTCCTAAAACAGTCTCAGCCATTACTGAACTTAACACCTTTCATGCGCTGTAGTGGTACAGTTTTTTTTTCTTTTTAATTAGTAAAGAAACTTCATTTTTACAAATTTTAGAAAAAAATAAACAATAGTAAAGCAAGAAATACGTAAAGAAGAAAGTCCTTCGCCTGAATAAAACGAAACAGAATGTGCCTTTCCCTTACACATTTTCTTTCATCTATTGAACTTTCTTTGATCTTATTCCATGCTCCACTTAATTCATTCTTTTTAATAATTTTATTTATAAATCCGTAGAATTTGAAAGAATTACCGCATCTCACAATAAAACTCTGAGAAGGTGATATTTTATTTTGTGATAGCTGAGGTATAAAAATACTTTTTATCTAGTGATTTGTTCTAATAGAGCGTATTTTAACAACCTTAAAGTTTAAAATTATTATGGATCTAATCGATTAATTATCGACCACCTCTATATCGATAAACGCTCTCGATTTATTAAAAACAATAAAGTAAGTTATATAAAAATCTACTAAAAACCAAAATTTGTGGCGATAGTCCGCATCTTAGATCGCTCCTACATAATACACTACTCCCATAACACAGCATTCTTGAGAAATTATTACACGTAGGAATATTTTTTTTAAACATAATCTAGAGATAAAAATATTGTATTATCTATTAATTATATCTAAACAATAAACTGAATTTTTGTCATCTAGTTTTATGGGGTTTCGATTTGTAAATAGGGAATTATTTTACAATAATTAAAATATCTTAAAATGGTTTTTATATATGGGTCTCGCTTTAAAACTCATTATATATCGCTAAATTGCTTGTTATGAATATGAAATGTTTTGGCATTTTTTAATTCATATCTATCATATAAATAAGCTTATATCTATCTATCTATGAAATTTATCGAATTCTTTTACATTTTCTAAAAAATGTACTTAAGTATATATAACTATATTTTTCTGTATTATTCTAAAGAATTTATAACTTAGAAAATAAATAATACTTAATAGATATTAGGAGGACCAATAGATATTGAGCACTGCAGTGGAAGCTGCAGAAGTTAAAGGAAGCTATTGGATAGTGGTGTAGGTCAATACGGCCGCCCCATTGGCTGACTGACCCAGAGCCCCCCTCTCATTGGTCCGCTGTCATCAATTCGTCTTATTGTCTCTTCGGAATCCGCTCGAGTCCACTGTCGGAATAGTAATTGGCTCGGCCCTCGGCAATCAGTGGTCTCCTCGTCTTGTTACAGTACAGCAATCAGGCCCTTGCAGTTTATTTAAACAGTTTGTTAGTATATATAACTTATTGTTAAGTAATTGGAGGACTTAGGACATTTAAAATTGGCTTTAATAATTTAAAAAGATATATATGCCAAAATGTTTAAAATTAATAAAGTTTTTGTTAAGAATTAAGTTAGACACATTGATAAAGTCACTGAGAGCTATTGGTTGTTAGTCATTACTATCAATTAAGTGATGTAACCTCAATCGTTTGACACGCACAGTTCCAGGATTACGCATATTGCGAAATATTAAGGACTGTCTTCGCGATCTGCGTAACAATTGTTAACGTCTCCCTTACGAAGCCATGGGAAAGAGAAAACACAGGAGATCCCTCACTGTTTACGAAATAAATGAAAAAGAGAATGGGCACAGTTTATGTCAGTATGTAACTTTATGTAACATTCTCAAAAAAACAGGAAAATAACAGAAAACGGCTGTAGTGAAGATGGGGGAGTAATTGGATTGAATCAGTGAGGCTTCCTAATGGCATATAAAAATGGCTACGATAGAGGAAAAAAATAGTAGTGTCCATTACGATTAGAACTTTCAAGACACCCATAACAGCTCATCAAACAAAGGCTTATTAAATACATTTCGATTTAGGGACTAAGAAAAAGAACGACCGAACCTAGGGTTTTAACCAGGAAGCTTGCTAAATTTTTTCACCTTCATAGCAATAAAAATTCATAATTTCATATCAGTTTCGAATGACAAGTATCTAAATTAAATCATTTAATTTTATTGGTTGCAATAAGATCACAAAATGTATGCCTCACAAATGAAGGGGAGGATGAAGATCTCCTATAAAAAGGCCAGATGGCTGGAACATGTCCAAAGAATGGGTCGTGGTAGACTGCAAGTTGCTGAAGACTGTTCGTTGGAGAAGGGCAGCCGAAGAAAGATCTGTGTGGAGGATAATTGATGAAGAGGCCAAGGTACTACAAGGATCATACCGCCGTTAGAGATAAATAAGTCGAATAGGCTCAAAATACTGAGAAAAAAATCTAATTTGAAAAAAGGGTTTTGAATTCAGTAAGTAGAATAGATTGTACTGTTTCCAGGTCAAGAGCTGTACAAGGAAGTAATTTTGCTGAGAAAACGCTCGAACATCAAGTTTTATCCTCAATTAAGGATACACACTTTATAGAGACTGGGCAAGCCCAGGAAGGACATGCAGGATGGATTCGCTGCTGCTAACTTGGGACCTGCAGTTCATATTGCTTATCGCTCTATATAATAATGACAAAACTAAAATAAATAGTTTTTATTAAACCTTTTTTTTTTTTTTTTTAAATTTATTTATTGATATTTACAACTGTATAATAAAAATACATCTAGTAAATGTGCTAAGCGATACATAATGACATGTGAAAATGACAAGTAGAGAAACTACCCACTGGTAGTACTCAAATCATAAGTTCAACTAAGAAGTCACGGGGCCTTCTTCTTTTCAGACGCCTCGGAGGATTATCGGGAATTGAAGAGGAAGCTAGGTTTAAAACCAGAGGGTTTGAGTGGAAATGAAGTTTGTTATGAAAGGATAGATAGCGGGTTAGGGCCAAATCAGCAACAAATGGGACATTAAGGTCGTTATGGATGATTTTATTCTTAACAAAATAAGGAGCATTAAGGATTTTACGAAGGATTTTGGATTGTAGGGATTGGATACGAGAGGAATTCGATGGCTTAGTGGAGCCCCAAAGCTCTACTCCGTAGGTCCAAATAGGTCGTATGATGGTCATGTAGATGAGTCTTTTGTAATAATTTGGGAGCTTAGAGCGTTTGTCTAGTAAGTGTTGAAGTAGCCTGAAACGTCGAGCGGTTTCTTGTCTTTTCAGTCTCGTATGAGGATTCCAGGTTAATCGTTTGTCAAGATGTAACCCTAAGTATCGGATCTGTTCTACAGGCATTATTAAACCTAAAAAGAAAAATACCCATCTTCTCAATTTAGCCAGGCGGTGTAAATGGCCACTTAGACAACGCAGTCTTGTGTAGCGACAGAAGAGGTGGAATTACATCTAACTTCGAAACTCTAAACTTCGTTCATAGCAAAGGCAAACTATTAAAATTCTATAACAGAGTTTTCATTGTTCGCTGAAAGATTGTCTCATGAGTAGAATACAGCACTCCTGTCCATTTTTCATATAGATTCATTTTTACGATAGAGATGAGAGTTCTAGGAATAAATGTTAAAGCACTTGAGATTAAATACATGATTATTTTTAGTTACTTATGCTTCCCTTTTTTTCTTCCATTTTCCCTGGTCCACCACAGCTACTGTTAATCTCATTTCTGAGGTGTCCGTATACTACTTTCACTAACGCATGCGCAATCGTCACGACCTATATCGAAAAATACAAGTACGGTGGGGGCCAAAGTTACAAAATAAAAATCGAGGATGAATATCGCTAACTTACCTTAGACGATTAAAATAATGTATTGCTTAATTTAACAAATAAATATAGCGATGGAATGGAATGGTGTGGAATGGAGTAAAGAGTATTGGAATGGAGTGGATTTTAATGAATTGGAAGGGAATGAAATGAAAAGTGAAATGAAATGAAGTGGAATTGACAAATTAGACTTAAAAAAGAAAAAGATTAATTTATGATCGTTTCTTTTTCTTTTAATTCATAATTCCTTTTTCATGATTCTTCAAGGACTATTTTTGGCTTATAACATAATAGAATTCAGTTAGAAATAAGTCAACCACCTTGTTAATAACAATAGGGTAATTTACTAACGTAAATAAGTAAACCGTTAATTACCTCATTTCATCTCCCTATGACTTTATATCAAAACACAATTGATGGAAAAACTGGCAGACGATTTAAAAAAATAGAATTGTGAAAAATCTTAAGTATATACTACCTCTGAAACATCGGTGATTTATCAAACTAATTAAAGGATTATTTTTTTCTCTATAATATGTTGAAGCAGAATATAAAAGACTGAATATCATTGAGGGAATAGAGAAAATATATATTCCCATATATATAAAGCCCATTCAAAGAAGTCGATCTATATCTTCCAGGCCTGAAAGTTATCTGAAATATAGTTCTTACAGGCTACTTATAAATCGTTCATAGGCGTGATTATCCGTTATAGGAGGTACAGTAGAGCGTCGATTATCCGAAAGTTCAATTAACGGAACTGTTTTGTTTTTTCAAATGTAATTTTAATAGATGGGTTTTAATAGATAATGGAATTTTAATAGATAGATGGGAACGGCAAGTCGGAACCCGAAGTTAGGAAGAGAGTTGGACTGGGAAGAAGGGTGACTAGAATGTTGTACCCAGTTCTTTGGAACAGTCATCTCAACGGACAATAAAAGGCAATATTTTCAGAAGTATTGTTGAGCCCTCCCTCAGCTACGCCTCAGAGACCTGGACACTTAACCCGTGACTTAACTCCGGATTACAAGCTGCAGAGATGGACTTTTGGAGGAGATGCCTGAGGATCACACGCCTGGATAGTCAGAAATGAAGATGTTAGAGACAGGCTGGCCGTGACCGAAGAAGTCCCGGAGAGGATTGGAAGGAACAGGCTGCGATGGTACGGACTTGCCAGCGGATGGCAGAACGTAGGTGGCCGAAGAGACTTTTGTTGTGGGAACAGCGGGGCGGACGAAGAAGAGGAAGACCCCGAACCCCGTGGAAGGACTGCCAGGAGAAGGAGATGGCCGGCGGGGGACTTAAGGAGGATGGCCGGTGGAATAGAGAAAAGTGGAGGGACGCTCTGACTTAACAGGGCAACCCATTGAGGGAAAAAACCTACAAAAATAAAAATAAAGAAATTTTAATTAATTTGATCAGATCGTCCAGTTACTTATTTCTATTGTTAAAATTAGGGGGCCCTAATCATTTATCGGAAACTACAAAAAAAAAATGAACTTAGACTTTAATATAATATATGTAAGGAAGAAAATAGTTGGGGGTGCAGTCAAATAATAACACTAAATAAGTGGTTACATATTTAATTATTTGCCGACGTTTCGACCCACTTTGTGGGTCATCTTCAGGGCTATTGGAGGCTGGAGCAAGACTGGTTACTAAATAAGTAACCACTTATTTAGTGTTTTTATTTGACTGCACCCCCAACTATTTTCTTCCTTACGTCTATCTTCCAGTCAACCATCCCCTCGCTTCTTAATATAATATAATTCAGTATTTGTTTACTGAAAACTGTAAACCTAAATAGGTAATTTCATTTGTTTCTCTGAATCCCTTCCTATTCATTTGGTAGGTATGTATTTATTTTTTAGTGAATTTCGATTATCCGAACCAGCCTGACAACGTTAGTTCCAGTGTATATATGTAAGCCTGTACCACTACAACGCATAAAGGGTATTTGCTCCGGTATATGGTAGACTGTAATGATTGTGCTGGAAGATGACGTCCTAGACAAATCACGCTCAACCGCCAGGTTTTTTCTCCAGGTTACCCACTTTACAGTGAACTCCAGGGGGTCTGAAAATCCAACAGTGTCAATATATGGCTGTCAATAATTTAAATAATCTATTACTTTGATCACCGGATATGACTACATTATCCTCAGGATAAAAAGCTCTACCACCGTACCACTGACCTACCCCGTTTTATATTTATATGATATAAAGATGGAGGATGAAAAATACTAATTTACATAAAACTATTTTGAGTACTAGAATTAAATTTACTAAGGAATTAGGAACGGAGATGCAGCAGGTGGGGAACATCTTCCTATTTAAATTTTCTTTCTCCGGGGGCAATTTAATATTTAATTTTCTCTTCCGCCCGGAAAAGAAGTAATTATGAAACGGTTGCATTTAGTTAGTTTTTCTAAAAATAAGCGAAATGAGCCCAAAGGTTCTGAACTGATAAAAAATAGAAATATTCTTATACGTTTCTTCTCTCAAAGATATAGTTTAATTTATCTATGGCAGCATGTCTACGAGCCAGTCATTTATACATGTTATAAATTTATTTATCGTTCATAAACAACACTTTATATACTACGACTACAACTCATGAAGATTTTTGGGAACAATACATGGTAGTTACCATACTATTTCTGTAAATATTATATTATATCTCAAATATATAAGTATGCATGTAACTCAACCAATCCAATATACTTTTCCTGCACAGCTTACTAATAATGTATTTTTCTCTCCAATACATCAGTAATGTAATATAATCTATATACAGGATGTTTCAGGGTTAAATGGCCAAACTGAAAATTCGAACTAAGGAGCTCAAAACAAGAAAAACATTTCCTATGAAGGTATGTCCGCAACTGCTGCTGTTGAAGAAAGATGCCGAGCCTGTCTGAATGCTCAAGGAAATCACTTTGAACATTTAATATGAATGTTAATGGTTTACATTTAATAAATAAAGTAGTTGGAACAAATAAAATAACTTTTATTTATTTACTATGCCTAAATAATTCGTAACAATGAAATCTTTAAATGTGAATATCTCCTAAACAAAGCGTTTGCAGACATACCTTCATCGGAAATTTTTTTCTTGTTTTGAGAGCCTTATTTCAAATTTTCAGTTTGGCCATTTAACCCTGAAACACCCTGTATATTATCTCTCCTAATACTATAGTATCTAATATATAATCTCTCTCCATTTATTCAATGAATTTTTGATCAGAAGCAACGCTAAAACTCCTTAATATTATTTCACAAAGCTTTACAAAGCAATACCGGTTCGCAAGAATTAAATAGATACTAGTTCGATTCCAGAGGCAGCAAGAATCGAGATAAACGAAGATTGCGACAGGGTATTCTTCTAAGTCTTCGATTACTCACAGAAGTTAGGTAACTGCTCGATCGTGCTCGAAGAAATAACCGATCCTCCTGGTCTGATTTTTACTTTCGAAACCTCCTGAAGAAGAATGGCCCGGCGGTTTTCAGCTCATTGTGAAGGTTTACACGGCATTAAGAAGGCATCTGAGAGGCACCCAGTCCTAGCGCATTAATAACAATCGAGAAAGTGAAAATGGATCGGGAGAAACTAAAAAATTAACGCGATGATAACTTCGCATCTCTACAACTAAGTTATACGCGTGATATTCGATGGATCCTTTTAGAAGTGCTTTTATCCCTAATTAATACGCTCATACAGACACAGAACACCATTAACTATCGGAGTAAGCAGCCTGTTCTCTGTAATTCTGAGACTAATTTACAACGCTTTGTTGCTTCAAGTACATGCAACAAATTGCATCAACAAAGCTTTCACGCTGAGTTAGGTCCAGTCCGAACTTATGCAACATGCTCTTCTGATGCCGACGTGATGGCCTTATGCAAATGTGAACTAGGCCTTTCAAAGAGCATGTCGAGTGCACAGAGAAGAAGGGGGGATGCTTATGTTAGTAAAAAAAAAACAGTTAGCTCTGAACAAGCTTCCTAAAATGCTTATAAGCGTTGGATTATATATTCACTTAAATAAGGCTATAAATACTAACTCAAATTTATAATTTATAGTCAATCTATAAATATTTTTTTAATAATAAACCTAAACAATTGGAACAAATATTATGGGGAAATTGTCAGATAAAATATATATCACCTGCACCTCAGCAATCCATGAAGGGCGTTGGGTTCAGTACATGGTTAAGACTGTACTACTTATTGGTCATTAGGAGATTTCGCCAAAATCACCCTCAACCGCCAGGTTTTTAAGGGAGTACCCACTTAATAGAGGACGGGTGAACCCCAGGAGGTCCACCTATGCCTACTATACAGATTAAATAGTTGATCTGCCACAGACTCATTTGAATCAGGAACCTTCAGGAAGAGCAAGTGAGTACTTTGACACATACCATTATGCGAGATTCTCCTACGTCTGGTGCCCCAAAAAGAAAGATGCATTTACGATTCTATAATAGGAGGTATAAACATCTTCAGGAATAAATTAAAACTACCCTCACTTAAATATCTACCTCATTAGCGAATGTTACGATCAAATGAATTTAATTTTATTATCATTACACATTACAGGTTTTTTGGAATCAGCAGGTTGTTTTAACGGCCTATAAAATAGCATTAAGCACTTGGAAACTAGATAAGCACTCTCACGCCAAGAATAAGTTTTTACGATCGGATAACGCTAAAGTAATGTAATAAAAAATCTAAAAATAATAATTGCTAGCAGTAATTACTGAAATAAATAATTGTGTTTGATTCAATATACATAAATATTTCTTGAGAAATAAATATAATTGTTACTTAAAAAACAACAATCATGTACTAAGGTACATTTTGATAGTAATCAAATAGATTTGTCTAATAGCTTCTATATCATAATAGTCGGGAATACAAATCGGAGGCACTGTATTTAATAATACTTTGCAAATTCTTGGGTTCTGATGATTTTGACATCATAGAGAGAAGTTTCAATGCTGAGAGGGATGGATTCCTGGCTTTAACTAATGCAGCCGCTAAAATAGGACTCGTTGTCAACGAATCCAAAACAAAATACATGTGTGCGAGGCAAAGAAATGAGCAAGAACACAGGGAAACAACCATCAAAGTAGGAAACTATACCTTCCAAAACCTGAACGAATTTGCATATTTAGGTACCCAGATAAATGCCAACAATGAAATGCAACCGGAAATCCAAAGAAGAATAATAGCGGCCAATAGATGTTTTTTTGGGTTGCAAAAACACCTCAGAAGTAAAGCCTTATCCCGGACCACAAAGATAAGAATATATTAAACCCTGATAAGGCCTGTCCTAACATATTGTTACGGTCAGAGATAGAGAAAGACCGGCTGAAGGGATTAAGACGAGCTGGAAGGATTAAGACCGATTAGACGGGCCTCGAATTACCTAGAATCTCCCCCACTCTCTTCCGGCAGTCTCGAAAATTCGATGGGCCTATATATGCCACCCGCCTGAGCCTTAGCAGGCAGTCTGTGATAAGTGCTAAGTGAGTAATAAGGTAGTAATGTTGTGACAGTGACAGGACAGTTAGTGGCCGTGTGATAAGTGTAATAAACTGTGTGTCAGTTGGTCATATTTGGAGAGTCTTACGGTCGGTGGACTTTAATTAGCGAACTGTAAGTGTTAAATTGTAGATGTTAACTATAGTGTAATATCATTGTATTTGTACAAATTTAAATAAACAGTTTAGTAATTTAGTATTAGCAAAATCTTATATTATTTGTATATTAGATAACAGTTAGGCCTAGGTTATAATCTGTAGAATATTGTTATTGTAAATTGATATTAGTTTAATAATTTAATTGTTTTAAATAATTTCCTTGTAGTCTTTTTAATTTGTTAATAAATTTTAGTTTTTAAAATTTAGTAATCATTTAGTTAATTTTTACACCCAGTAGCCCGTAACAATATGCTATAGAATGTTGGACTCTCACAAAAGCACAAGAGCTCGCTATCATGAGGATTGAGCGAAAAGTAATACTGAGAATCTATGGAGCAGTATTTCACAATAACACGTGGAGGCAACGGTCGAACTTAGAAATAACTGGATTATACAAAGACGGCGACATTGTCAGGTTTATCAAGGTGAACAGGCTACGATGGGCAGGACACATCGCACGTGTGGGTTATAGATGAAGTCCCTAAAAAACTACTTCAAGAAAAAGTGCATGGAACAAGAAGGGTTGGAAGACCGAAGCTCCGATGGGCGGATGGAGTGGCTGCGGACGCTCGGAACATCTTACGCACCCGTAACTGAAGATCAGGAGCTATGAACAGAGATGACTGGCGGTTGATGTTGCGGAAGGCCTTTCTCGTCGAAAGACGTGTACGTCGAAACGTTGGTTTTATAATAAAGAGTTCTCCCATTTAAAGAGATTTTTTTTACCTCCACCCTGACCATTTTATTTCCTCGGTCAGTTAAATCTCAATTAACAAATAAGTATTTCAATTACAATAGTGTAATGTTTTAACATATTTAATCAGGACAAACCTTCAATTTTAGAAAAGAATTAAAGTTTTTCATTCACGTTTACGTTTAACTATACAGTTGTCTGTTAATTATTGAAAATGATTTTTATATATTTCGGTTGTTAGTTCATTTGTATATATTTAATATATTATTTTGTTAAAGATAAGTGTATATAGTATAGATAGTAGTGTAGACACGGTAAACAAACAAGACATCACGAACTTTTTACATAATATATTTTATTCCTTTTCTAAACGTTCCGTTCCATTCTGCTCTCGCTTTCTTCTTCTTTTCTTTTTTCCCCATTTAATCTTATTCGTGAAAGATATAGATTCGGAATCGGGCTTTAAAAGAGGAAGGAGCGTGAAAACAATAGGCCAAAGGATCGAGTCCAGAGATTGTGTGTGCGTGGAAATAATGAAAATCTAAAAGCCCTCTTTCCCTCCCTCGCGAGCACAAAAGGCTGTTGGAAAAAAAAGGGAGTTTTCACTATAGAGATGGAAATTCACCCGGGGCATGGCAGGTTTAGCTAAGGCTTGTTTGTTCTGGAAGGCATGCAAAGTAAGCCGTTTTCACCAGAGGAAATAGTTTGAAAAAACAACTTTGTAATCGAAGATAAATATTGTCCCTTTCCAAAAATGCTTCTAAAACAATCAAAGAAAATGGGTCGTTAGTGTGGCTAATATCCGACTTCTACTTCAAGAAAAACATAATATATTGATGTTAACATTAACAAGAACAAATAATCAGATCATTTTTTTTTTCATAGAATTGGGTATGAGAAAAATAAAAACATAGAGTTAGTTAGTTTACTGTACCACGAAAGCTCATGTGTTTAATACATGGAAGAGACTGTACTGTTCCTAGGATAGTTAAGACTGATTTCCACCATTTAAGGATAGCCTCTTTACAGAAGCTGGGTAAGCCCCCGAACAGTCTGCAGATCCTATAGGACCATCCGTGGCTGTTAACACACTAAATAATTTATCTACTACATTCTGATTTGAACCCGGGACCTTAGCACAGCACCCATGCGCTCTACATGCTCAACTACCTCTATCCGTAATGAAAATAAATAGTAAATTTCAAAACGGAAAAAATCTTAATTCACAGTGGTGAACTTACTAAAAATTCTAAAATATGGAAAAATGTTTTTAACACAGGAACTAAACATTGCTTCTGGAGAATCAAAATGATATTAACACAGCTGCTTGTTCCAATTTTGCGAAATTTTCAATTTGTCAAAATGAATGCATCTTCGTTAAGATAAATTTTTACTGATTTTAATAAGGTTCAATCCAAACATTAGTAAACAGGGAGTTATAAGGAGTTAAATAATTAAATTGTATCCCTTCTATATATAAGAAATTCATGTTAATAAAAAAAAAATTTCAGTTACCACCATAATCTATATTTCCACTTTTTCAACACTATTTTTCATTGATTAAAATGCCTGGGTAGGCAAAATTTAGAGCTCCCAATGTAGCATCGTCCGATTAGCCACAGCAGCATAAAGTGACGTTAAATTAAACAAACAAACAACATTGATTAAAATCCTTCGAGAAAGAAGTTTTTTGTATTAAATTTAATAGAAATTAAAAACCAGTATAGAAAATTTTTAATAAGGAATATAATATATTATGTTTTGGTTCTTGAGTTTCAGTCAGTTTATTTCAACTTCTTAAGGTGACGTTTCGAGACTAGGTTAGTCTCATGTTTATGCCAAGTTCCAAAGAATTGATCAGTTTATCATCAATCAGTTATTTCGCAATATATCATAGAATGTTAATATTCCAATAGCTATGATCAACGAATAACTCATGAATATGAGACTAACCTAGCCTCGAAACGTCGCCTTAAGAAGTTGAAATAAACTGACTGAAACTCAAGAACCAAAACATAATATTTCCATAACAGTCAAGATAAGTAGAAACCGAAATATAATATATATATATATATATATATATACACATAAAATGATTGATACACACGAATAAGAAATACGCGAACAAGCCTGTCTTAAAAATAAAAAAAAATGAATAAAACGAATAAAATGTTGGTCCTGATGGCATTTAAGACCAATAAAAAAAAAAAAAAAAAAAAATGAGATTCGAGGAATACTCAAGGTAGAGTTATCAATTGTCAGTTGATGTAAAAGGACAAAATAAAATTTATAGCCTTTTTTGCGGTTGCTTACAGAGAGACTTCAGGGAAAAAACAGACTTTATCGAAGACGAAAACTAAGTAAAGATAAGGACGAAAGGAGAAGAACAAAAAGGTGTAAGAAACAAAAAACCGAAGCCATTAAAGAAATGCCCCAGCTGTTAGATATACTCGAGGAGTGGGGACCACTGACAGATATACGCCTCATAAACCACTCAATATGTTTTCTCCTCCGTCTATTTTCGAATAAGGAGAATTTAGAAGTTGAAAAGGAAAGTATTTTTACACATGAGATATGATCGAGCTGGGCCAATGAAGAACTTTTATCGTCTTTAAATGTCAAACAAATACAGTTGTTGAAAGACAGCCTTCAATTTATATATTAGAAAAATAAATTATTTTTTTTAATGGGAAAGAAGGTGAAAAGAAAGATAATTTCGTCGTTATATATAACCTGAGTTTACCTAAAATTAGAGGTCATCCACTACATCTGGAGTTGTGGTTAGCATAACAACATACTATCTCCAAGAGTGCGGGTTCGCATCCCTGTATGTGGTCTTGGGATTTTTTTGAGGGAGTTAAATTCTTGGTTATGCCGTTCTTCGGAAGGGACATACAACGTCCCGAGCCTGCGCGGAATCAGGAACTCTTTTAATGATTCGTATTGAACTTGCGATAAAAGCATAAATTGACGTTAAATAAATAATCAACAACTTCTAAAAATTATTTGAAGGAAATTAAGATGTAACTGGAATAATTATACGAATAATACCTTATGTCAAAGATACCTCGAAATGACTGGTCTTTAAAGGATACAAAACAATAATATATTCTTAGGTTAGTTTGGGCTAAGCCTATACCTATTGTAGTTTGGGCATGTATAGTAATAAATACAACTAGCATTTTTACCTCTTTTTTTTTATGGGCACAACGATTAAATTTTATATTTATGACCATTACTGGACATTGTCCATATTGGTAGGCTCTTAGTTATTGTGAATAATTAAATCATCGAAGGTAATATAATCGAAAAATGTCACAAAGCCCGATCACTCTTGTATGGCAAGAATAGATACAATGCTAAAAGATATAAGAAAATAGGAGTAATTCATACAGAACTCCATAGATGAAAACCCTTAGGAACAATGACTTGGCTCGGACTACAATAGAATTGGCCAGAGAGGTGGTGCGGTCAGCCATTATATCCTCCCGTTATAGGAAATATTACATTCTACTGCTTTCGAATGGAAATGGGCTGAAGGGGTTAGTGAATGGAACGGGAGAACGTTCGAGGATAAATCGGTGCAAGATAAATCTCGTACTAAGAAGGAATGGAACAAAAAAAAAGGTTATAATTCAAGAAGAAACTAAATCAGAGGAAGTTGGTTTGGTATCGGCTTCGAACCTTCGCTGTAGTATTTAATGGTCCTTTAGATAGGCGCCTTTAATGGCAATAATTATATAAATTTATGATACAATTAATTCCAATAGTAGCCTTAGTTGCCAAGACGACCAGCACCACTCAAGATCCCGAGACATCCAGAAAAGGTAGTGCCTAGCGGTTCTAGCTCGCAGGAGCTGAAAGCACACTCCAACTTCCAGGCACTGGAAAGGCACCGAAAGGTCACCCGCTGCTTCCATTTAAAATGCCTGTTGCATATGCATATCGCAAATGGAGGAGGGGTTCAGTGCTTCTGCTACGCTGACTTTTCAACAGCTAAGACTTAAAACTCTAGGGAGTTCAGAGGGTTCTATCTCCAAAGGATATACAATTTGGAATGGATTTATGAGGATTTACAAACAACACACGCGCGTTATTTATTATTAAAAGCTATTATAAAATAATGATGATAAAGATATAAATTTTTTAAGTATTGTTTTCCATTAAGATAATATTGATTTGCATTTAATTTAAGGCAGTGAGATGATTGGATTTATAATGTATCTATTTTAAATCCGGTCCACGTACTATGCGAACCCTAATTATTGGGTTAAATAATATTTTTTTAAAGTTAAACATAAAATTGTTAATAAACTTTAATGAATGTTATTATTCAATATAAAAATTATTAGATGAATAAACACAAAACACAAATGTAACGATGTATGGTGAAGCCATTTGATAGGAAATAAAGAATAATATTATTGGAACTGAAAACATTATTAAAAATGATACATTGAAAAATTTGCTTTTAGTTGCAGAACTATTATCTTCATTTTATTAAGGAAATATTCTGTAATATTACTAATATAAAATAAAATAAGTCTTCTGAATTAAGAAAAGTCTAGAAAATCTCCCGAAATCACTTCCTTTATTGCATTTTAACCTCACCCATTTTCAGTAAGTTTTAGCTAGAAACGTATTCTTTCCATCGATTAATGTAATTTATTTTCAGGACATTAATATGAAAAAAAAATATAGAAACATTGATAAAAAGAAGTTGAATATTTATTAACTAAAACCCCAGAACCTTAAATATTTATATTATAAACAGTAAAAAAAAAAATATTGATGCTGCTCATGCTTTTATTTTATTTTTTTAATTTATACGTGTTTTTTTTTTTATATATGCTGTATAATATGTTATCAAGCAACAATATCTTCTGAGAAATCTAAAAGCGTAAAAGTCAAGACAAAACGCATCTCAACGCCAATTAAAATAGGAATTTATTAATTTTATATTCGGAATAATTATACTTGTGCGCAGTTCAGAGCAAAGTTGTAAAGTAATATAATTTGAAGAAAACGTAGGGAAAACTCTGGAAAACTCCTGTAAAAACTAGAGAGAGGATGAACGAGTGTAAGGTTCGTTAGGCGATGTAATTGGATAACCGCCATGGAAATAATGATCAAAACTTGTTCACTATAACTTCGCTCAGATTCAGATTCTATATTCCTTTATAAAATTTCTTCCTTTATCTACTACATGTTATTGAATATTTTTTGAACCTTCGATTCACATACGATTAAACTGCGATATACCTGTCACAAATTGACGTGTCATTCATAATGTTATTCATAATTAATAACAATAAACATGGAAATTAAACATAAATTTATAATCTATCCCCCGCAACACTTAAACACATGAAAGATCTAGGGTTCAGTACATCGCAGAGACTGTACTGTTTCTACGTCAACAGTTAAGCAATTGTTCGGATAAAAAAGAAAATTGAGATATCGGTATCACGCTCAGATTTCCCCCAGTCATTGCATCACAGGTTAATAAAGTTGATGCCCTTGAAACGCTGTCAGGTATAGTAACAAGCGAATTCCTTCGCATTAGGGAGATCTTGCGGATTTGGGTGTAGTTTGTATCAACTAACAGCGAGTGTTGATCGATATTATAGCATTGAACCTGCACATTAAATTTTTTTTTTAATCCTGTACCACAACTCACGAAGAGTCTTGGTATACAGTAGACACTATGCTGTTTCTAAAACAACGGTTGTGCAGGGAGCTGTTATGACCGAGATCACGCCCAACCACCAGGTATTTTCTCCCAATTTTGGGTACCCATTTGTAGAGGGTGGCTGAGCCCCAAGAAGTCTGTAAATTTTTAGCGGTGATATAAAAAAAAAGATGATATTCCATATATGAAGCAACATAATAAAAAGCTCGCAATCAAAAAAAGAATTGTCCACAGAGTCATATTTCTTTTTTTTCTTTATAAGACTATTTCCTATTTTCCTAAGGAGAAAAAATTGCAATAAAATGATTCAAGGAACGATATAGAGAGGAAATTGATCAATTTGTAAGAAGTGGGAAACTATTAAACTATAAAAATTGAGTCGTGTAGAGAAGAGATCCTAACCTCAACCTGACCAGATAACCGCACAATACTCTCCGCTATTCCTTTTATTTGCCTCAGTCCACTTCAATCTCCTTTCGATTCTCGCGCGAGGTAAAGCAATTACTTTACTGCTGCCAGAGGTTGGTTATGCTTCCTCCTTCAAGGCTGCACAGACGACCTATGTCGGCTCTTAATCAACTAATGCTTCGTCTAGTTTTTAATGACTTTTCTCCTCGTTCGGAATTCATTAAAGAAGATTTTTAAAGGGAGTGTATGATGTATGCTAGTCAGCATTATTACTTCAGACTTTAATAAGGGATGAATAAAGATAAAAATACAACCGAGATATGCAAAAGGGATTTAACAAACAGTAGCAGCCAAGAAAGGAGTACAATAGTGGAGATAACATACTTAATAAATATTTGCTGAGACAAATTATGTAAATGCAATTTGGCACACATTGTTTTAGTGATCTTCTTTTGTAAGCCTCCTGTTGATTCACGTAGAAACCTAGATAGAGAAACCTCCCAAAGAAGGCACTCCGAATGGGTTTCGTATTCATATTAAATAGGTTTATAGCTGACGTGCCACTTATAAAGAAGTGCATTACTGCATTGTGATCTAGAATTAGACAGTAATGTTGTAAAACTGGGAAACTTGGATACTTCTCCAGTTATTGAAAATATGGCCGCTAATATCTGAGATGAGGGTGTTTAGGTCCACACGATGCAATGTTAAATCAGAACTTATAGAAGGGTAAAAAGAACGATCAGATGTTTACAATCGGTAACTAGACGCAATCAGCGTAGTATTAACCTTCTATATAGCATGAACAGAAGGTTATCCTTAGCAAAGTTTATACTAATGAAAGCATTTACAGAAATAAGTACGATTCAAACAAAAACACTAGTATAAGCAGGTTATACAATGTATTTTAAATGCATATTGTCTTGAATTAAATGTGAACAATAATGTAAGTTGGCTTGAGCTTAGCGGCGATGATACTCCTCAGGGTAGCTACGAACCAGACGAAGAGGAACATGAAGATGAGGATGCACATACCGATTACGGCAAAGGATAGTGCGTCCATCGGCTGGTTCCAATCCAGGATCTTGTAGACATAGAGATCTCCCTTAGCATTTGTCCCGCCATAGTAATGATAGGCCACCGTGAAAGCGGTGTATACCGAGCCGAAGAACAGGGGGTACGCTATGTCGAGGAGGTACACAGGGTGAGCCACCACCAGCAGATCCAGAAGCATCACCATCGAGTTGATACCGTGGGAGGCAACCTTCGCTAGGGTCAGCTGGTGAGCCCCGCGCTCGTAGATAAAGAGCCAATAGACGAAGGAAACGGCGAGGGCGAGGGATACGGAAGTGGCGTGGTGGGCGCCGTACAGGGATACCAACTGCGGTGGAATAGCCCTGTGCGGGTCGTTGGATCGGTAGCCCATGGTGACGATCGCTGCTCCGATGGCGGCCTGGTAGAGGTGGAAGCACTGGGCCCAGGTGGTCATGTAAATGAAGCACTTGCGGGCGTAGTCCTGAGGGCAGGTGGCGAGAGAGAGGACGAGGCAGGCGAGAAGGACCCCGAAATTGGCCCACCTGTAGCCCAGGTAGCACCTGCTGGGCTGCTCAGAGCGATTCTCCCACTGGCTCTTCAGGAACAGCGGCAGGTCGCAGCGCCGATACCATCGCGGTCGTGGCCGAGGGTAATCCACATCTTCTTCGACGGTGAAGTTGGAAAAGCAGTCCTCTCTCAAGATCTTCACCGGCTGATGCAGTGGCTCTGTCGAAGAGTCGATTGCCATGATTTTAATTCAGTCGAAACTATTATTCCATAACCTAACTTTTCTCCGATAACTAAAGCACAAAGAACTTCCAGGTAACATGTAATGGAATTTCCTTAACCTCTCGATTCAGAAATCATATGTTATAAATACGTGATTTTATGCTGTAGGTTTCATATAATTTAAGTGAATCGATTGTCAAATACAACTTTGAATTGAAACTTAAGTTATTAAACTATAATTTACTTCTTTCAAACAGTCGACAATTGATAAATTCTACTGCTGGAATTGAGATCGAACAATGCTGTATCTCATTGTTAATTCCTTTAAAAACTTGAGCGATATTTGCCAGGAACGAATCGCCCGAAGTTTCCGCTCCATAGAAGCTTTATCTCGCTATCCGTCGGTTTGTTATGCGTTCCCGTGATTTATTACCTAAGATACTCCGGGACCGTTTTAGAATAAATGTAAAATAAACAGTGCAATACCAGACAAAAAATAATTATAGTAAAAACTCAATAAAATAATTGTTGGAACAAAAAAAATGTTTACTCTCTTCATGGCATAGTCAGATAGACTATAATAATACAGGGAAAATTCACTTTAAATAATGTGAGTAATGGTTAATACAAACTTGATGAAACATATGAAAATTCTTGAGTCTTAATATTCATATAAACTGGCAAAACTATGACAAATAACTTGGCAACCGTTAATCATTAAATGATACTGATATATATAAATATATATATTTTGATGATATTTTATATTTAGGTGACTTTCAGAAAATGGAACACTGGGACACCTGGTTCGCCATCTGACGTGCAGGCATCATCACCCACCTGCTCCTCGGGACCGTCGTAACTTCAACTGTCAGCTGGTTGTTTTTTTTTCCCCAACCCTTCGTATAAATATCCTGAGGAAGAAAATATTTCTTAAAGGACTGAATAACCAATTCACCCGAAAGAAAAATAAAGTAGAAGACGTTTTTGCCATTATAAAGTAACCATTTAATGGTGTTGTGTCCAATACTAAACGACAACTTATAACTCACGCAACCCGATCCATGAACTCAAGTTTGATAGCTTGAAATATTATATACATATGGAATATGAAAACCAGTACCAAATAGCGTAAATTAACACTTTTTGAAACGATGTGACGTCCATTTACGAAACAGGAATTAGTATAGTCATTAGTACAGTAGAAATAAGTTCACTACACATAGATAGCATGATGATGTGCTTAGTTTGCAATGGCTGAACTTCGGTGAATAGTACGATATAGTTATGTTTAATGATCACATTGTGAGTGATCCTAGTGTAAAGATTTATAATAATACTTATGTCATGTACATGAAATATTGGGAAAAGTTTTATCAGAAAATTAAAAAGATCCATTAAAGTAATTTTAAGAGGAAAAAAAATCTAGTAAATAAATAGTAAATTTAGCCATTAAATTGTTTTTAGAAAGGAATAACTGCCTAATTATCCTTTTCCTCAATATAGTCCTGCGTCATCAGGATTACGGAGGAGTCGTCAGTATTCCTGCTGACTGGTCATTTCCAGACCGGAACAGGTGACAGCTACTCCCTCCGGATGACACTTAACTAGCCGGGGGCCCTTTGAAACACTATGAGAGATGTACTAAAGGTACTTCAATATCATGGAACATCTTCAGGAGTAATGTAGGGAAGAAATCCTCACCTGCATGTCCGCGAATCTGTGTCAGGATCGATTTGGCAACTGTTGTGCATTTTTGTTAGACAGAGCCAACGGAAATAGTTTTGTTCCTTGGCCTCTGATGTAGGTACCTGTCCATCATTCCATATTATTCTCAACTATTACTTCATACTTTTTTATGAAAAATTTGATAGATATATTTCCAATATTTTAAAATTATTTATTTCACAATTCGGGAATTCCATATAACAAGTAAGAATTATTCTTAATAATAGACCCCTAAAAGGGTAAATAAATAGTTATTGCGAATAATTAAAACCAAAAAATAGATAAAAAACCTATTTGTCAACCACGAATTGATGTTCAAATGGTTCACCAGATTCATGTGAAAAATGTCTTATCCATACTCTAAAGGAACAGATAAATAATATTCTGCGAGACCTCTCTGACATCCATATATATATTATATATAATATAATTTATATATATATATATATATATATATATATATTCCTATATATTGTATGCTAATTACGAAACACCAAATACGATTTAAAAAGTCGTGTATTTTATACATTTTAAGTTTGTTTTTAAAAGTTTAAAATCATGCATGGATAATTTCTATGAAGATGTAAAGCGTTCTAGTGGTTTAACGGTTAATCATAGAAACATAAAAAATCATAAAATATAGAACATTTAATCTAATTTAATTTTAAATCATTACATTTTTCCGATAAAAACGAGAGTTTTCAGGTTAAAAGAGAAAAAAATATGCATACATCTTTACTTAAAAAAAGAGATTAAACTCAAAATATCTACCATCAATTCTCGAAGTTTATATTTAATCACCAAAAAAAAATCTGAAATACCAAAGGTTACGATGACAAAAAAAACCATACCCTTATTTGACCTTTTCTGCCCTAGTTTGCCTGGACTGTTGTTTGAATTCTTTACATTTTGATAGAGGGCGTCGTAAAATATTTAATCAAAACTTCATATCATAAACTTTATTGCATAAACTGTATTAGCTTCAATAATTTAGTCTATTAACAGCCATATAATATATTATGTACGCTGTGGGATCTGCAGAACCTCCAGGGGCACTTAAAGCCTCTATAAAGTTGGTATTCTTGATTATAAATAATATATTTTCCTGCCTTTAAATATAATATACTTATTTTTTCCATTTTGAATTATCGGTTAAATTTTATGTCAATAAACAGAAACTAATAAATTATTCGTATAATATATTAATCACTATTAAATTAAATATGTGATGTATTCAATCAGTAATCATGGATTATTCATTAAATGTTAATAATTACTACAAAATTATGAAAGTTATCATATTATTTATCTATAAATAATATAATTATGTATTTATTGTACAGGTGTTTATTTTTATTTAAATTCGATTAATGTGAATAAATAGCCTCTAATAATTTATTCTCATCTCATATTAATAAGAATTAAATTAAAAGAAAATTAAATTCATTATTATTAAATTAGATTCAAATGGTAATTATGTACTAACAAAAGCCAAATCTCCTCTATCAAAGGGTACCCACTTTATAGAGGCTGGGCAAGCCTGAGAAGGGTCTCCAGACACTACAAGGTCCTTTTAATAATCAATCTGCCACATCTAATCTAGTTCCAAGATTTACTAGACTACAGTTGTCAGGACAATGATATAAAAAAACTTGTACCACTACAACCCATAAACGGGTATGGGGTTCAGTACATGGTAGAGACTATTACTATTAGTATAGACTGTACTATTTCATAGAAAACGGTTGTGTAGCGAGGTGATTTGTCCTAGATCACGCTCAACTGCCAGATTTCCCCCCTTATTTCGGGTACCCAAGTTATAAAGGATGGTTGAGCCCAAGGAGGGTCCTAGATCCCATATGATCTATCTCCTGGACTGTGTTACAAGGTTACAATAGGAAATTCGTTAAACCTCTTACTATAACCTTAAGATGCCTAACTTCAAAGATCCCCGACATCGCTGAAGATACGACATGCCCCCGAGACAAAGACCGGAGCTAGCGCCCCCCCACCCGCAGACCTTGACCTCAAGACGGAGGAGGTTTTCCACTTCCAGGAGCCCCCCGACCTTGTCGATCCTCCTCCGCCATCTTGGATTTTCCATATCCCGACCGTGTATATTAACTTACACTGACGCACTCTTGACACACCCTCGTCTCATTGTTCGCTATTTTTAAACACGGGCTTGGCGAAATGTCCTGTTTACTATTTATTTCTAAAATCTCTCAGGTAAACCAAATAATTGATCCATATTTACACTTTGATAAAATGATCAACTGAATCCTCTATAGCTCTTCGTTGACAGGAACTTTCGATATTGTGCCTCACCTGTGCATTTTAAAGTTCTAATGACTGCAGTGTTCTTAGGAATGACTAATATTGCATTATAAACATTAAAAAATAGATTAATAATTAATAATGTAAGCAAAATATACAAGTGTCTGTTTATAATCCAATAAACATATTTTTTTTGAGACTGCGTAATTATGATGTATATTTTCAAGTGTATACAGTTTTAATCATACGTTTAGACATTTATTTAAAGTAGAACGATTCTATTGAATACATTAAATTTAATAGCATATTTGAAATCCATAAGATCAAAGCACCCAAGGCATAGTTCCAAATTAGTTTATTGGTTGGTATTTGCTAAAATCTGAGTCTAAATACATTAACATAAACCATAAAAACCTAAGGATATACAATACTAACCAGGTTAACCACTGATCGTCTGGCCATCAATTTGTCATTGTGAATAACCACAGCCAAAGACATGAGGCATGTTGACCTACAATTTACTATGGGATCAGCATTTTATTAAGATGGGCCTAATTTCTAAATAAAATATTTGACTTAAAGTCCCTCATTTAAATGCACATCTGTGAACAAACCTATAAATTGTTTACACAATTAAATAAAAACGACAAAGACATTAATCCGTTGACACTGTCATATCTGAAATGTGCTATCTAAATGCAAATCCTTCTTAAACAATGGTCGCCAGGACTGAGACATTTAAATCCCTAGCCACAACAAGTACTATTCCTCTAAATCTTACAGCTAAAGATAAGTATGCATAAGAAGGGCTTGGGTAAAGTATCCATATTTATAGGACGTTGGCCTGAGTCAGGTCTTACCTAACAGTTGACCTTTCGAGCTTATATCTTACGTCAACTCTTGTATATTTTCCAGGCCCTCGAGTCACATCTGCCTGAATCATTGGGCTCATGGGCCGAGGCAGTCGACGGTTGTCCTGGGGAACTACTTAGCCGAAGACGTAGAAGGATATCCTCACTGACAAAAATAAATCATAGTCAGAACAACCACAGCGAGAGAGGATGAAACAGGAAATAAGGAAAGGTGTCATAGAATCATATAAAACCATCCAACAATCCAAGAAGGCCCTTAGGTACAGTAAATAGTAAAGATTGTATAGTTTCTAATCCAACAGTTGTAAAGGGA
The DNA here is from genome assembly GCA_964056705.1 of Troilus luridus. NCBI lineage: Eukaryota > Metazoa > Arthropoda > Insecta > Hemiptera > Pentatomidae > Troilus > Troilus luridus. Next base: position 23,103,495 of record OZ057416.1, on the reverse strand, counting down.
GGACTTGGCAATGTTCATACAAAACCCCTGTCTGTTTCCCTAATTAAGGATACCCATTATATAGATAATAGTGAGCCCCCCAACATCTCCAGATCCCACAACAGAATAAATAATTTTTATCCCGGAACTAGAATAAAAATTCCCTTTTTTTAAATTAAAACCCCTTCTCAGGGTTCTACACAGCTCACCCGTAATATACTTTTTAAAGATTGATTTAAAAACCATAAAGAAGATAACGTTTATTTTTTTTTTGTTATCCATAATGAAGCCCCTTAAAGAACTGCAAATTGAAAAATCGAGATGCATAATAAACACGCAAACAATTTTTTTTTCAGTATATTTCCATAAAATTATATAGCTTATTGTATTTAATTAAACTTAACTTAATACTTACTAACCACATTTTTTAGAAAACAGTTATATTGGTTGCTTCCTTACCTGTAACAAAAAAATAAAACATGAATATATATAAGAAAAAATTAAAATCTCCTTAATTTAGTTTAATATTACAACCATCGCTGTATTATCAATTGAAAGTAGTTACTAATTAATTTCTTGAAAAAGCGAAAAATTCTTGAAATTAAATCATTAAAAAAATATGATATTTAATTAATATAATTATAAAAGTTTTATGACCTAATAGACCTTCAAACAACTTAAAAAATAATAAATAATCGTTCGAAAAAGTTTCTTTTTTTATTGTATAAATTATTACGTAAACCTTTCGGTATAATTTAAAATTAAATATCGAAAATTAACCTATCATTTGACCTAAAATAAATCGAACATATCTGACTTGAGTTTAGAATAAATTGCCAACTGAAGCTTCACCATTCATTTTCATACTTAGTTAAATACAAATTTTTAAAATTCCTTTCAACAAAGTATAGTTTAAATGTTCTTTCTCACAAGATGAACTAGTTAGCTAAATAATGTAAAAGAATTCCCACACAACACATTGGAAGAGACCTCGTTCTACTTGAACTAGAGGTTGAGGCTTTCAAAAACTCCTTACGGTAACTACACAAAGAATAAAATAGACATTGCTAACAGTTCCCAACACGGTGGAGGAAAGTAGAAAAAAATCATGGAATTCCTTAGAAGTGTAGCTGGCTGGCTATATGAGCCTTGGTATTTTCGAACAAAGTAGGCAGCTATATGTTGCGTTAACTCTGACACACCCACACAGGCGATTCTTAAACAACCTCAGAGAAACCCACCGGAGGAAATAAAAAATGGCAAGAGTTGGGTATAACCCGATCCAATCGGGAGTAAAATAGGGAGTAAAACATAACTTACACGAATTATTGCTAGTTCTAAAATAGTTTTAGGGAAAATAGTAAAATTAAATATTTTATAATTCAAGCCTAATTTTAAATTCCCTGTACTTCACATGGACTCCATCATAAAGAAAAATATAGAAAACATGCATGCATACATAGGATAAAGCCGACCGGAAACACGTGAAGAGCTTCACATCCTGTTAACAGCTCCGTGCATCCTTCTACCTCGAGGTTCTTAGGACTGCTATATTGAAGCTGTTCACATAAAAGGGCCCATTCCAGAGGTTGGCATAATCCTGCCGTTGGGGGATCATCACCGACCATTGGACGGGGCAGCTGCGGAGGAACCCCACTGCGAAATCTTATGCTAAGCCTCTCTTGGAGGAAGGATTAAGCTGGAGAATGGTATGGGGCAACTTAGGGAACATGTCTTCATGAGCATTAGAGAACATTTCATGACTTTTTTACGCTTCTGCGGAAACTCGCTATAAACTGGTGACTGAGAGTTTACGATCAGTTAAAGTTCGGGTTTTATAAAATTTTAAAACCATAATAATCCGTTTAAAGTATAAAATATTTTACTGCGGACTAATTTTAAAGTACCTTTTGCTCTAGAACGTTTAAAATTCTATAAGCAAAAGTATACATTACATGTTGAGTCTGTTATTACTGCGACACATTACCAAGGACAAATTGATGGTTGAATTATATTCCAGGCCGGACCCACAGAATGAATCTCGACTTTACCACTGGAAAGGTAACTAACTTAAAAGAATAAACTGTACTGCTTGCTTTAACAGAACTAAGAATGGACGTAAACACGATGAAACAAGAAACAAAATGTTACGATTTCAAGTAATTGAAAACAAAATAGATATTTAATTTGTTTTCAATTAAAACTTTAACCCCATTTAGGTTTATCCTAGACAAGCCCAAGACATCACAGGCTAATCGGATGAGCCGATCAATGTTTGCCGATTAAATAATAAAAAAAGTTTATACAAACTTTACGTTTCGCTTTGGAAGTTACAATTGGCTTCGGTAAATGATTATAATTTATTATTATGCGTATGCGGCAAAAGGTTGTATCTCGAACAAGAAAATGTTGATAAATGATCTCTATTGGTATCTAGAAATTGAGGAAAGAAACATATTGGGATCGACAAAACAAGGAGACCAATATAGACAAGGATATACCCAAGAAATCAACACGCACATAAAAAACATTACAGGTACAGTAAGAAAACTAAGCACTCAGTTCTATAGATACCTGCACAGAGTGAATACGAACGAGCATCCATGAGGTATCTCCAAATGGCATTGAGGGCGTTCTTCACTTAGGAAGGAACTTCAGAATGCTAAGGGCTTTCAAGAAAACAAAAAAGAAAAACAGATGCAATTTGATCCCGGCAAAGAAACCAAAAATATGGGTAACAAATGAAAAATGAGGCAGAGTAGAAAGGAACAGTTAAAGCATAGGCAGAATAGAACGGTGAAAAATAAAATTTAAATAATAATAAAAAAATGCTGTTTAGGCAAGTTAAAATGTTTACGTACCTCTTCCATATTTATCCTGATTAAATTTTGAATGCCTCCTTATAAAAAAATATTTTCTTCAACCAATGAAATAAGTTTTGCAAATAGAGTAACATTAACAGTAAAATAACCTTAATCACGAAAAATTAACGGTTATAGTAAAATAACTTAAAGTTTCCCAACGGTACACACTACGTCAAAGCCTCATGGACGATTACCTTCAACGTATTTCGCTTTAATGACGCTTTTAATACTGTTACTGTTTTCAATTAGTGGAGAATCGAGAATCAATATTTATCTATATGTTGGCATTGGACGACATAGTTGCTACGATGGGAAGGGAACAGCGGGCGAACGATTTGGTAAAGAGTCACGTAGAAACATGACCAAATGGAACGCTCATAAAGCTGATCTGGAGCAAGGGTCATAGGGACCCCGGTCAGGTCATGGGTCGCGGTGACTGCGACTGGTAACTATGGTTACCCTGGATTCAATTAAGGAAAAGAGATTAGAAACGATATTGGAAAACGCCGAATAGATTAACTACGTTATATTATTGCTTTACCAATATTATTGAGAAATGTTTCTTATTTAACAGTGAACCGAAAATTTGTAATCGGTTGACTAAATCGAGAGTAACGAGTGGATTCCTGAAGGAAAAAAATATGCTCATTTTTGATTCAGTTATAGTTTGGAAACTTGAAGCTTTAATTTTAATTTTCAAAAGAAAAGAATATTAGATCATGTGATATCCCCGAAGTTTGGCCGGAAAACAAGACGTGACTGCATACGAAAAAACAGAAAATAAGAGAAGAGTTAGACGTCGAGTTATTCCAATAAATACTCGAGAAACAGCTGAAATGGTACGACAATGACTGCAGAATGGGACATTATAGAGAACCCAGAAGCTTCTATCAAGCCCAAATGATAAAGACCTAGACTGCCTTGCGTAGACTTATATCCAGGCTAGGACGATCACGAGGGATGAGGACAATCGTGAGATACCAGGATGCGACGGCTGGATGTTTAGCTGGAGTGTCAAGATTTATTTTTGATGAATTGGATATAACATGGGAAATATTTAATTCCTCTGGGCTTTCAAAATAAATGACTGCCGACGATAGTTCTGTGTCTAGCCTCAACGTATTCGACTTTCGCGTGTTTAATCTATCACGATATAGACATGAAGAATCGACGAAAGTTTAAATTTAGGACAACGAGGGTCCTACTTTTTCTCGTTAATTTTACTGTTTTAGGAGTAACACTAACAAAACTTTTAACAAACCAACTACATTGCTAATTGGTTATTTTTTACCAAATTATTCTATTCAACAATAAGAAAACATTGATGGGTATAACTTAATTTCGGGAAAATCTGTCCAGAATATTATGAGGCGTGGAAAAAAGTGGAATTTTTCAAATTTTTCGCTGGTTTAGTCGAGTGATTTTCCCTAATAGGACACTTTGCCGCCTTATTTCTGATGGTTTTAGTGAATCCTGAAGTTTCGGTAGCCATTATACCGTTGCTTGACTAAATGAGTGAAAAATGTGAAAAACCAAGTTTTAAAATTTCAAGATATCCACTTTGATAGATACGGAATGCCTTATATAGCGCTTTATATTAATGTCACTAAAAGTATGTATACAATTGTTTTCTTGTTCATAGCTTCAATACCGTAGCCGAAATATAAAACCCAGGTTCAGTGCTACATTCACTAACATTGAAACACAATGCTCGGAAGAGAACCCAGGTTGAGTTCGTACGCCTTGACCCAGTTAGTGGTTGTAACATGATAAGTCCTGTTACACACTTGAGCTACATACCGACAACTTTACTCTTCACCTAAATAACTAATAACCTACTCCACTCTAAGCATGAATAACGTATTTGTACGAAAATTTAGGTTAAAATTGAAGCTAGCCATATTGTTTTTTGTTAATGCAGGTTCTTCTAATCAGCTAGAATATATAAAAAGAAACCTAAGAAGCACGAAACATTATTTTAAATAAACGAAACATCAAAAGCTAAAGACTTGAACATGACTAAAAAAAGTTAAAAATTCTGTTTGTTTTTTTGCCCTTGAAGCACTTCGTCTATAGATATCGCATTGCAACCGCTATTTTAACCAAAGGACACAAAAAAGGGAAGAAACTGAACCAATCAATGCAGGTTTAATAAATGACGTGAGGAGTGAAAGTAGCAGTGACCAATAGGAACTGAGCGAGCATTCAATTGGTCAGTTACCGCACCTAATATTATCCAATCAAATCCGATCTCATACCAATTCAATCGGATTAATAAAATTTATCAATATAAGATAAATAACAAGTTCTTGTTCTTTCTAATTATTTTTAAATTCCCCAAGGTAATGTTATCTTTCAGGTAATGTTAACCGGAACAAAATGTGATTACATATACGAGCGGTATTTATTAGAAAGAAACCATCTTTCATTTCTCTGCTTATTTATATAATAATATGCTCCTTGCAACGGAAGAGGTATTGAAAGAACGTTACAAAGAGAAATATTTTCTATTTTTATTAATTGTTATTTTGATGGTAATTATTTTTAAATATTTTTGTTTTGAAGAGAAACGATTTGTTCTGGCCGGGGTTAAATTAGAAGTAACATGGCCTTCGAAATTTGGAAATTTTCTAATAAGCATATTGATTTTTTGTAACGAAATTCCGAACCGAACTAAATCCTCGGTCGAAGGTAATAATCTGTTGTTTGACAGCCAATACTAGTCTATTTAGATAAGTAGTAAAGGCTTTTGACTCTCTCAACCTACGATTTAAAACTAGTTGGGAACTCGATATCTCACAGTTGAACTCACACTTGTGAACTCAGGCGCGTAGCAAGATTTCTTCATTCTTCCATTTAGTTTTACAGCTATATCCACTCAGCACACATGGTATAGATTATTCACATGATCCATCCATATGTAAACCAGGAGATTAATATTAAAAAATTAGCACTAGTATATAATGTAGGAAAAAAACGTCGGCACACATAAAATATAATAGGTTTCCACTTATTTGTTGTGTAATTTTTGACTGCACCCCCAACTGTTTCCATCCTACACTAGTACATAATGTTTATTCATTTAACTGTAGGCTGCTATGGCTAATCGGGAGAAGGGATGGGTAGATACTAGATTTTCCTGTATCTGATACAAGTGATACTGATACTTTTCTGTGTCTGATACTTTTGTAGTTGAATACAGATGTCCCAACTCTTACTCTTCTAATACGCTACACAGAAGACTTTCTTCATCAGTTTTTGTTATCATTTTTAAAGGAAAAAGAGTTATTCGCCTAAATAGTAGCCAATCTATGATTAAAATCCTGCTTTTTTTTGGTTAATTATTTTTTGAAAGCTATGGAATTGAACGATAAAAAATATATTTTAACCCTACCCCAAACTTTTGCTATTCACGTTCCAAGACACGTAGAATTTGGGTTGCAATACAATATTTGTCTGCCCGCCGCCGCACGTTATACTATTTAAAACGCTATAGCTGTTGTTTTTTTTTGCACCCAATTTCAATCATTTATGTCAATTGCCTTTACTTTATGGTATAGATATATCCGTTAATGAACCCATATTTGCCCGGACATAGGTCGAGGTTTTTTTTGCGAAAGTTAATCGTGAAAATCATATATAAGGAGACGATCTCGGAAAATGTTATTTCAACCACCCTTTACTGTTAACTAATTTCATAGTTTATTTTCGTTTCTATATATGTGATAAGTGACTAATTACAGATTATATTGATAATAAGTGAAAACTTGTTCACTATTATTTTTACTTATTTATTTATTAATACTAAGGGGAAAAGCGGCAAAAATGGTCTTTCGCCGGTAATCAAATTATAGGATAGGGATGGGTAAGGTTGTATCAATCTGACCGTATCTGATACTTGTATCAATTGATACAAAAGTGTCAGGTACATTTCGATCAACTACTTTTTAGTATCAGATACAAAGTATCAGATTGATACAACCTTACCCATCCCTAATCGAAAGATACTAAAGTGGGAGTACTAAATTTTGCCAATCCAGGTACAATTGCTTGTATATAATAGATCCGGACCGAATATTATGAAGATATTACTATTTAAAACGGACATACTGATTTAGATCAATCTATATTAACAAACTCACATTGGTTCATGCAACTTATATTTATTACAAATCTAAACAGTAAAACATGATTTTATTTAACATAATATAGAAATAGCCTTTCCCACACGAAGTTACGCTCTCATGTGACAAGGGCGAAGCAGTTTGTGGTTACCTGAGAAGACCATAAATCATTATTTGCGGTCCGGATACAATACAGACAATTTTTCTTTTGTAAAAAAATAAATAAGAATATTGAGACACAGTGAAACATTTTCTAAGCCATGGCTTTTTCTAACAGACATCTCTCATCTCGAAGGACTATTTTCCTGTATTTCCCGGCTTGGTGGTATAGGAAAATTCATAAATCTCTATGCAACGGAAGAGGTATTAACGTTACAAAGAGAAATATTTTTTGTTTTAATGAACCATAAAATTTAGAAAAGCATGTCAATAGTTTATTGTTACCGCATACTCCTAAATTACGTGCATGGAAACACCTACAAATGAAATTTCTCTGTTTTATTAATAAATTATACGACAATCGTTTTAATAACTAAAACAAAATCCAAAATACTGTCGTAGTATTAAACAAATTATCCCCTTATTTAAAATTGTCATTTCCAGTCAAATAATTAAGAGTGACACAGAAACGCAATTTTGTCTAGAACCTTAGCGGTATTTCTAAAAATCACTTAGCTTTACTTATCATCTTCCTTTCGTTCCTTTAACTTATAGCCTTAAGGATGACCCTGAATAATTAATTCGACAAAGAAAAAAGAAAGTGGTGGAAAAATATAACAGATATATCCATTTTGGCTAGAGCGTAGCTTCTTATTCTCGTATTCCTACGTAACGCAGATAACTCAAAACGGTAAGCCGCAGAAAGTTGAAAATTCGTATTTGAAGTTGGAGTTACTTCCAGTTTTGAAATTCCCTCTCCGGTCACTACATAATCATCGGATGAGACATTTTTCTAATAATATATATAAAATTACTAGTAATTAGTATAAATTACTTATATTCACGTTTATCATGGGGGTTCACTTCCTTTAAAGCTGTAAGTGAATTTTTGTAATACAGAGAACGGGTATGTGTTCAACGTGTTATGACCGTTGCTGTAGTTTTTTTTTTTGTTTTTTTTTTTACTATTTGTAAATGTACTTTCATATAATAAAGGAGGTTCTGAAAAAAAAAAAAATATATAATACAGAAAAACTATTGATTTCAGATATTTCACAGTATACCCCTCAGAGGTTTATCAGTCGGCACAGCGCAAATTACCTTTTTAGGAATTCGTTCCTTGCTCAGCCCCAAAATCAACAAGTACATCTTAATCTTCACATGTTAATGATTAATATTTTACTCACAGACGATTTGATTTGATTAAAGTTCGTTTCTAAATTCCGATTTACAGCATAATTAGTGTACAAAGGAGACAGAAAATTTTAAATAAATATTAATGTTTTTAACATAATACGATTAAAAAATTGTATTAAGAAAGTTTCCTCAAATAAATCGTTCAACATGTCTCTAACTATCCATGAAAGTATTCACAATATAATTAACACCTATAGAGGCCTTCTCAGCAGACTCCTTATCCGTTCATGTCCGTTGTACAGGTTTCACTCTATATCATGAAGTTTCGCTGTTCGTTCCTTTGCAAAAAGGTTATTCAGTATGACTTTCGATTTCTGGAAAGCTGGCTAGATTAAAAGGCCAGATCGAAGGTAGAATGGTCTTGCTTTCCATCCAAGGAACGGGAACGAATAGTCCATTGACAAGAGACTGCGGAGTTGATTACTCCAGGAAGCGCTCTGGTCCGGAGTGACTCTAGTACGCGGGGTGACAATGCGAAAGCTCCAACCGAAAGGTTTTGTCGCCTCACGGTGTGGGAGGGCGTGGGCAGAGCGGAATGCCTGTCCTTGCCTCGCGGGCGCCTCCAGCCAACAATGCTTCGGCCTGATCATATCTTCGCCATCGCTTCCTCCTTTCCATCAGGATAATGTCTTCGTTCCGTCAACTAGGATCAAGGATCCTTTGCTGTACACGCTATTTGATAACTGCGACAGGACGATAGATTAAAAACAACAACTTTTCAAAACGTAAGAATACCTATTTGGGAGTTTGAATAAAAACAGAAGGCATTTCAGTAAATCTAACTTGAAGGAAATTAACTATCAATTCAAACCATTGGATGGATGGGCATTTCATATACCGTTACTATTATTTCTAAAACTAGAAATAGACTCACTGAAGTTTGTTTTTAGAGGATGGAAATAGTTGGGGGGGGGGGGTGCAGTCAAAATAAAAACCAATTAAGTGAGGACTTATTTTTTATTTGTGCCGACGTTTCGACCTACTTCGTAGGTCATCTTCAGAGATAAAAAACTGATAAAACAAAAATAATAACATGTAGAATAATAGAAACGTAGAACAAAATATTATTAAAAAGTAGAAATATCTAGAAAGTAATGAAAAGGGATCTCGTGAATGGCAGGTAGAGAAGTAAAATATAAATATAATTTATAAGTATGGGATGTTTTATATATATGTATACAATTAGAATGAAGTTATATTAATATAAAATATGATGTAAATACAGAAGAAACGTATAGAAATAAAGATATAAAATTTCAGTTTGAGAAAGGAGATAAATTATAAAAATTATGATGCTCAATAATTACAAACTCTTTGATCACAACATGTGATGGACGCCAAAGTGATGATGGGAGAAATAGGTGTGAAGAATGGAGATGGAGAAAGATGAAGAGAAGATATAAATATTACAATGTGTACGAATCAAATAGAATGAGTGAACAGAACTTTGTTTATGTTTAGAGATTGCAAATGAGGTCTTGTTAAGTCTCTCTTTCTTGATAATATTTACCACAACTATAATTGAACAAACATTATTTAGTATGACATCGAATATCATCATGGAGATACGCGATTTTCATGTATTTTTTTTTTATATGAGTTTAAACTTGGACACTCGGCAGTTCATGGTGCAAGAAACATTAAAGCCTCGTTCTAGGAGGAGTGTTGAAGAACCATTCGCCACGAGGTGAAACCATCACATATTACGGCAGGGATATTGACGTAATACTACAGAAAAAAACCCAGCCTGCATTGGTTAATCGTAAGTGACCTATACTCTTAAACGACAACGCCAGGCCTCATGTTCCACGACAGTGACGGAACTAAACGAGCAGTGTTTGTAGTCCTCACACCGCCATACATACTCACCAGATTTGTCTCCATCATATTTCCATCAGTTGAGAAATTTGGAAAACTTTCTTAAGGGTCGAATTTTTAAAAATACTTAAATTCATAACAAAACTTTGAATTTTTCAGTTCTGAGATTGAACATTTGATAACCTGTTGGAAAAAATGCATAAAAAATGAAGGTAAATGCTTTGATTTCATAAAGTAATTTTACTTTACATATGAAAACACCCAATACATATAGTGCTGATCTGATAATACTATCATCACTGTTAATGAAATGGAAAGAGAGTGCCCAGTAACCACTAAGCAACCACACATCCACTCATAGGCCTGGGGTAATTTCGACTTTCGGGGATGGGAAAACCGAATTGTATCAGCTACTATATACCTACCTACCTACCTATATGCGCCATACAAATACGCAAAACTATATTGTCCTTTCTATAATCCATAGAATTATTACGCAAACCAACGAACAATGCTTCAGGTTACACCCAAGACACAAATAAAAAAGTAAGTAACGAGAAAACAAAAGTAAGGACGGCTCATTAGCTGATGTCAACACCTGTGCATAAAAATAATGAGGCTGGAGAAAATGGGTGTAGCACTCGATCCACGATAGATAACGAACGGGAACATTTTAATGACTCTTAGTCCTTTTTTAGACCTGACTGGTGTTGTCCAAGGAGCGATAAAATATCCAAGGATGAAGGAAAATATCGGAGAGGTGTCAATTGTAGAGGTAAAATAATAATAGAGTAGCAAGTAAATGACAACAGCTGACTAATGGCGGTTCTTCAGGAAGCTGATTCACACTCACGTGAGCAGGCAGACCTCTTCATACATCACAAGAAGCCCTTCTGTCTGAATCAATATCCCCATCGTTATTATTACACTCTCTAAACATAGAAATAAAATTTATATGCACATAAGCAGATTCTATGTATTAAAATCAGTAATAGCGCTCATATTCCTACATAGATAGAAGAATGTGTCGGTTACAAAAATAGGTAACTGAGAGAATGAAAAACTATCTACAGATGTTTCCTTAAGGAATAGGGCTTAAGTTAACTCAAATCAGATTAACATGTCACAAGTTAATGCCCTGTTCCTTATCACCATATTCGAATGCATCAAATCTCGTACGTAAAGTTTTCTTTGGATTTTTTCCGTGTCATAATTCTGCCAATCATCATCATCATCAAGAAATAATGAATATTTATTCTAAATATTTTCTTTAACAATCGGTGTTTAAAAAATTCCGTCCAGGTATGACGGTTCTTATCCAAATAAGTTAGACCTACTCCTTGGTCTACACATTGGGGGTGCAATATGTCACAAAACAATATTCCCAATAAAAATTTGTGTTGGCTGATATATCGATTATAGACATTACAGATACTTGAAATACAGTTTTGGATAGAGCTCTGAGAGTTGAAGTTTTGTTGACATGTTTAAATTACATTGAATATCTGTTAAATGGTTTGAAATCTATTTTAAAATAATCTTTAAAGTTTTCAAATATGAATATATATATATATATATATTAAATCCGCATGTTGTTGCTTCGAGTCAGCTCACAACTTTTCGCTTTTCATTCGTTTCCTTTTCGATATTCTCGAAAATAAAAATAATTTCATTATGGACTGAATGGTTTATGTTATATCATCATCAGTACTTCGAAATGTTTGTTGATAAGTTCACTTCTTAATTAAATGTTTACAGAAGTATATACATACACACACACTACACTCTATTTTCATACTAATGCACAAGATTACTTTTATTTTCGAGAAATTATGAAAAAAAAAACAATGAAAAGTTATAACTTGTTGTGATTTAACACGTAGCGACAACCTGCGGAATTGATACCAAAAACAAAAATAACTAATGAGAAATATATAAAGATGAAAAATAAAAAACTATTATTAAACAAGATCTCTAGTCTAACGAGGGGAAAAAATTGAGTGAACCATTGACGAAACTAAAGGCAGGCATGAGAGGGGGTGACGCATGCGCAATGCAGACTGCGTCCTGTCATGGCGGCGACTCGACAACACGTGCTACATCTTGCTGGACTCGGCATCCTCCTCTCTCTTTCTTCTTCAGGACTTCAACTTCTTATACCGAGGCAGAGTTAGGCCATCGCCTCCTTTTCGACACTTCTTGATGAACCGGGACCTATCCTCTCTGAGGAGCCCTCCGAGGTTCACAGAACTAGAAGACCAATTGTTGATCAGCGCCATTAACCCCTTCCGAAGTATCTACGATCCGGAAGACATCAACTTCAAGAACCAGGAAGTCAAGGCCGCTCACTGGTGGAAGATCTCGGCGGTCGTCAAAAGAGATGGTGAGTTAGATGTAGTTCTTTAATTTTTATTATTAGTATTTTTTTCGCGCAATTGTATATTCAAGGACAAGTGCAACAATAACGCATTATCAGGTTATAAATAATTCGATCGCACATTTGCAAACATAAATAGACCACCTTGGGCGCATACCAATGCATTACTCAACGCATTTAAAAACTAAAAAAATTATAACTTTATTATATGTAGCTAAATCGTATCATTTTTTTATCCACATCTCCTAAAGACTAAGTAAAAAATATTTCTCTAAAATAATAACATAATTGACTAACATTACTTTATTATCATGGTGTAAAATTAATTGATTTTTTAATTAAGCGATAATAATGATGATTATGTTATTTTATCGTTATAGGATTCTAAACGAGGACATACATATGATATATATGAGTTCATCTATATACTTCATTACAGTTATATATATAATGATATATATACACGTATAACTACAGTAGTCATTTGTATTTTACATTATAACAAGAGAATAATGATATCATAGTATACTTGCTGATATAATTATTGGTTTACAAGATAACTACATTAATAACTTCTATTTGCATTATTAACTTCTAAGATGCCTATTATTAATTAATGCAATAGGAGTTAACATAGAAAAAACTTAAGACAAGATTATAAATTTTAACACGTAATTTTTTTTTAAAATGTTTAGGGTTGAATAAACAAAATCCAAGTTCCTATTAAAAAAAACCTTTAGCGCTACAACCCATGAAGGGTCTGGGGTTCAGTACATGGTAAGGACTGTACTGTTTCATGGACAACAGTTCTGCAAGGAGGTGACTTGTCCTAGGTCACGCTCAACCGCCAGGTTTTCCCCCTTATTTTGGGTACCCTATTTTTATAATATTTTATAGAGGCTGGGTGGGCCCTAGATCCTATGTGATCCATCTCCCGCTGCAAACAGACTAAAGTCATGGCCTGCAGCGTGATTTGAACCAGAATTTCCGGCATGGCAACTCAATGCTCTACCACTAAGCCACTCCGCTCCCTAAGTTCCTATTAGCTAATTTCAAACAAAAATTAATTTTAATGCATAATAAACTAAAATTCTATTTATCTTTTTAATATAATAATTTTTAAAAATATATTTTCAGCATCTATTGCCTAAAAAACAAGGTTGTTATTTAAAGTATCTCGCGATGTGAATAAAGAATAACTCCTAGTGTTATTTTATATTTTTTTGACAAAATTGTTTTTCTTGTAATTATTTTAATATTAATATTATTATAATTTAATATTTCATATTTCCATACTCCCCACCATAAGTCTTTCTAAGGAAAATATTTGTATTGGTTGGAACGACCACTTGAACCGTGCACGTACTTCACTTCTTAACGATTCATACGCAAGAAGGAACAAGACATGAATCATAAATTTTTCATATCCCGGTAAATATATTTATTTAAGGATATATGCATATGAGTATATATATGTTTCCATATATTCTCAAAATCCTCTCAGAACTATTACAAGGAATCCCCTCTTTCATAACATCATCTAATTAATTATTAACATTATGCTTTATGTGAACTATTTCATAATTAAAATGTAACAAAATAAAATACCTAAATGAATAATTCTACCTCGTAATCTATTGTTTACATTCTTACAGTAAACATTATCAAACAATATTACTAAAAAAAGTCTTATTGAGTCATCTTCTATGATTTTATTTGCATCTTCTATATCTTATTGCAATCGTCAATAACAATTAAGTTATCAGCTGATAGATTAGGGCGACTTCTATCTAAATAAGACGTCATGTTCCGTCATGACAGCTAGCATTTTGATTCAGACAAATTGTTCAGGATTGATAAGTTATTATAACCACTATATAGTTCGGAATAAAATATATTCCTTTCATGTTATTTTGCGAGTCTGCCAAAAAATAATAATGTATTCATTTTTAAAATGAGGTATACAAAGAAAAAAATTATAAAATGCTGAATTGTTTTACTGCCATTTTGCAATCCGTTCGCTTTGAGTGGATTGGACAAATTTTCCCTCAAATAAATTACCAAATATATGATTGGCTACTGGACTGTTTAGAATGGATCCAAACTGCTATCGTTTGAAAACCACACCGTGTAATAAAGATAAAATTTGGAATCAAGTAGTTTAAAAAAATAATAAAAGAAATCATTAAATAAATGTCATTCTAGAGAAAGAGTTTAGTGAATCAAACGAATTATATAATATTGACGAAATCCTGTCAAGATTGCTCAATGACATTAAGTCATCCGAGGCGGTTACAGCAGCAATAGGACTGAATCTGTATCTATAATGAATAATAGAAATATTATTTCTTTACTAAAAACAGTTTATTTTTTTCAGTTGACTCGTGCAAAAAAAGATGGAAAGACATTAAGAATAATTACTTTAAGATAAAAAAACAACACAAGATGGACAGATGTAATTGGAGTTTGTACGAAAAACTGAGATTTCTCGACCCGGTGTATGAGAACTACGTTGCTATAGGCATAAGGTAAGAAATAGAAATATAAATTATAAAAACAGGATAAGTTTCAAAATTCTATCGATGGAATCCATGAATGAACTCATTCAAGGGGGAATGTATCATAAATCGGAAGTAACGCAAACAAATAGCCTGCTAAACAACATATATGTTGAAGATTTGGCAAAAGTTGAGCAACAAAAAATCATTTTCTTGGAACTGTTGAGTTTCAACAACATATATAACAACATGAAGGCTGTGATGAAGTCATATTCATCACATCTATAATAATAGCAAGACATTATTATTTATAGAATATTTCTCTGTTTTAAAGGATGGTTTCCCCGCCTAACGAAGAGGATAGAGAACTTCCTTCTGTATCTCAAGTCATGAAAGAAAGATCTATTCCCACTTCCTCCGAAGCCTTCTTGCAGGATCAGGACAGCCGCAGCGGAATGGACCTGCAGCCTAGCACCTCTGCCGAGTCCACCATACGCAAGAGGAGGTTCGAGGAGGTTTCCAGCGACGAAGAGACGTCCAGGGACACGTACAATCCTCCTCCAGGAAGAGACGAAGTGGACCTCTTCATGAGAAGCATCGCGCTGCAGATGAAGAGGATGTCCCCGCGGAAGATCGCCCAGGCCAAAGTTAGGATACTCACCATCGTCAACGAGCTTCAGTTCGGTCAGCTCCGGATGGGAGATCCGTGAAGTTAACACGATTTTAACAACTATGTTGATATAATAGTGAATACATATGTACATATGTTTTTTTACGCTTAAGGCATAATTATACTATATTATAGAAACTGTATACTATACTGTAGTTAATGTATATTTTTAAAATTAAAAATACATTATGGACTGATTTATAATAGGAATGTGTTTTATATTATAAACCTGCCGAGAACCCATAAAAGTCCCACATCGTTATAAATTTACGACATAACTTGTTTTACGTTAGGTATCTAAACCAATTAAAATTATTTCTGTATGTCCTTTAATCTTTTATAACATTCAAGCATCTGAGTGTACTGAATTCATCGATTTGATTTATCATCAACAACTAAAAATCTATTATTTAAAATTATTATTGGAATGATTTCTAGAAATTTATTAAAGAAATATTTGTTTCAAATAACTACAAGATGAATAACATTGGCCAAACACATCGATTCTGGCCGTGAACTGGTAAATTAGTATCAATATTAATACCGCCAATTATATGAACTTTAGTGGAATGTTTACTTTTGTATTTAAGAACGGATTCCTTAAATTATCGACAAATTTAAAATGTTGACGGATTTATAAATTTTGTTTATTGTTCAAAATATCATACTGTGTTTTTAACTATTTAAGTATATTTTGATAGCACTCTCAACTACTAAACTTGCCATATTAGATTTATAAAAGTTTAGAATTGAAAGATATAGTGAAATAATTCATCCTGCGGCAAGATAGCTAACCTATTCATGGTTTAGATTAATTAATGAGCTATCTGGTCACGTGGATAATCACAGCTCATTACGCCCCTTGTCGGTACGAGTAAAAAAACTTGATCTGCATAATCATTAAATTAAACTTCCTCTCATGAATAGCATCATAGACCAGAGAGTTAAGCGTCTATAAAATTACGGATTCCGCGAAGGTTTTAAGAGTATCAGGTTTTGGATTGGGAACGCAGAAAAAACAAAATTATGACAAAACTTTCATGTTTTGAAAGTTTCAAGAGCCCGACCTAGTGTCGGTGAGACTTTCTGTTGGAGAGACAACAGTAGTGAGGGCAAATTATTCAGTAGAGATTAAACACAACCTCAAGGTACGGTTGGCTAAATATCACTGTTTTCAATTTGCATTCTAAAAATTATTTCATCCCTATTTTTGAGTTTTTGAATGTTTTTATTTTGTCGCCATAATATTTATTCCTTTTTGAATTCCAAAATTCAGACCCAAATGATTCAATCATGTAAATAATAATTTATCCCCGAAAACCGAATAGGAAATATTGCACTTAATTTCTAAAACCTTTCACATTATTAAAAATGTAATATACATTCACTAATACTAAAAGTAATTTGACATAGATTACTTTCACCTGCCAAGAACAGCGGTCACACCATCACAAGACTGGTTTTCAAATAATAATTAAATTATAAATAAATAGATTCTATAATAATAATGTCGGCGACAGGATTATCAATGATATCTAACCGCTGAGATCTTTCTTATCAAAATAAATTGCCAGGGTCTCATATTTCTGCGGTGCTACGATTTAAATTAAAATATTAATTTAAGAAAATAATAATACTGTGACCGCACTAACCGAATATTATTTATCTTATTCGACAAATTTTGAACTTAGTTTATAAAAGGTAGAGCTGATTTCAGTTCCAACAATAAATAATGAGCTGGCGAATATCTTCACATCACCAGTTGCATTGGAAACAAATGTACCCAAAACATTTAATATATGCGAGTGTATGTATATATATATATATATATATATATATATATATATATATATATATATATATATATATATATATATATATATATGTATATAAATAAATATATTTATATGTATATAAATAAATATATTTATTAATAAAATGAGTGAGTCACAAAATCTGGTTGAAGAGGTTATCGTAAGAGTTTATCGGTTCAGCGTGAGATATTCTTACTACTGTTTATGTCCGTTATCAGTTCTTTACAACAGTAGTTCTGGTTGACACCTTAGTAAGATCGCAAATCAGCTAATGCTTGGGTTCGATTCTCGTATCATGTATAAGTCATGATCTAGGATGGAACAATGGGTCAAATGACACAAGATCATGATGAGTTCAGCTTCCGATACTTAATAACATTTTTATGCTTTAAGTTAACGCAATTACTACGGTTATTTACTGCTGAACTGTTTATGTACAAATTTGTACGTAAGGAAATGCAAATAGTGTCTTTTACCAATCCTTTATGAGTTAAAAGGGTAGCTTAAAGGGAAGAGCGCTGAGTTGCAATGCTGAAAGTTCCGGGTTCAAATACTGTGGCAGATAAATCTATAAACGGACACTTGAATCAACAGATCCTCATTGGGCTCACCAAGGCTAAAAAAAGTGAATATGCTTGATTGAGGG
The DNA here is from genome assembly GCA_964056705.1 of Troilus luridus. Taxonomy (NCBI): domain Eukaryota; kingdom Metazoa; phylum Arthropoda; class Insecta; order Hemiptera; family Pentatomidae; genus Troilus; species Troilus luridus. The sequence continues at coordinate 23,085,349 of OZ057416.1, read as the reverse complement.
AAAAACATACTTAAAGCGCAATCTAGGACAAATCAACTCCCTGCATTGAATTATGTTATATATTGTGTGTGAAACTTGGCCGCTAACGCTAACGAAGTATTAACAACGTCTTTAGGTTCTCGATAAGTTCTTACGTATAACATTCGGTCCAAAAAACGATGAGACAAATGGGGAATATAGGAGATTACATAACGCGGAATTGCGAAGCATGCATCCAGTAAATATTATTCAAGTGATACAACGAACGAAGATTAAGATGGACCTGTTAAGTTGCTGGGCTTAGTAACGAACGAATTCCTAAGATTTTAATTAGCGTTGTGCCGACCGGGAAGCTCTGAGGGTTAGACCGAGGCGCAGGTGGGAGGATTGCCATAAGAGTTATCTGGCGGCTTTGAGTTTCGGTAATTTGTTAGAGAAGTTGATGGTATCGGCATCGGACCTTCGGGTTCACTAAGCCTAATTGTTATTAATGGTTAGTAGGCAATAAATATCCGGATTATCACATTTCGATGACTTACAATACATTATTTTGAGAACTTTTTCGTCATCGAACCACGAAATTTCTACAGACTGCAGTAAATTTTGTAAGTTTGGCCGAAAATACCAACAACACTGTCAACAGGAATAGTTTTAAAAATACTGCACTACAATTTATAGTCGATGAAGCAACAGAGAGCTTTCACGGTGTAACATTTTTTCTAACATGATGTCATCAAGAATCTCGGCGAAGGCTAGGAAAGTGCTGACTCACTCGTCGTAGCCTGCTTTCTCTACTTGTATTTTATCTATTTATTTTTAATTTTATGTTCAATCCTTGGGAATACTCTCATTGTTAAACATTTCTTTATCATTTTTTTTTTTTTACTTTCACGTTCTCCTAAGGACTGTATCAATAGCTTCCCAAAAACTTAACAAGGATCTCTCAGACAGAAATATAGACTATCTTTCTTCAAAAAACATGATTCGCAGATATATGTAGAACGGGGAGGATCGAGGAAGAAGAAAAAGAAGAAGAAGAATGTAGAACGGGAAATATATGCGGCCATTATACCTCATTATGCGGATATGCATTCTGAATCGAGCCTACTATTTTTTAAAGACAAATATTATAGAGGAGAAATGGCGTAGGCCTAAAATATAATCTAAAATAATAACCTACATACCTTTATATCGGTGAAAAATCCTGAAGCATGATAACGGACCACCATCGTGCTTATTGACAAGGCAGTAAAGAAAGCTCAAATCGTTGAGAATAGAGTTCCTTACGATGATCATGGCAGAATAAAATTCGAAAACATCAGGATTAGCAAGGAAGTAAAACATCTATACAGAAGGTTGAAGGTTGAAGTACTACCAATTGTAATTCCACCAATGGACTTATTCCTGAGGGAAGAATAAGATCATTGAAGATCCTTTAAAATAGTAGGGAGTCCAAGTTCTACAAAAAGCAGTGTTAGGAACTGGGAACACAGTACCGACATTTTTAAATGTTGATAAATATAACGAGTAAGATTAACATTGGCCACTGTTCGTACGGGCCAAATCATCCAGTAATTTTGGGAAGAAAAGTCCCCAAAAATCCATTCTCTTCGCCGATTTGTCTGGCCTGGTAGCTCAGATGGTCAGAGTACCGTGCTAGAGAAGCGGAAGACCCGGGTTCGAATATCAGCCAGGGCAAATCGTTTCTATTCAAAATAAACATATTTGAAAATAATCACCATCAAAAGAATAATAAATAAACAATTATTAAAGTTTGACAAAAAAAAACAACGTTATATTAAATAATAAAATTAAATGATCTGGAAGTTTGTCATACGAAAGAATGAAACCGATTTTATACGGCTTCTCCACAACGCGAGATTCCGAGCTATTTTCGTCTTCAGAATTCTATTTCAGTGACGGCCTTGAAGGAAAATTCTGCAGTATTTCAGAATAGGCGAGACCTCGCCAGCATTGATTACATTCTAATATAAACGAAATTAATTTATTTTTAAGGGAACATCGTTGTTCTTGAAATTCTTTAGAACGTTTTTAAGTATTTTTAGTCCGTTGCAAGTGCTTTTCGTATCTAAAATAACTGAGCAATATTCGCAGGTGGTTGAAATTTTGTATTCCGGGTTTTTATAACATGTAGTTGTTTTGAGAATGAAAAAAAAATACAGGTACTGTTACAACCCATAAAAGGTCTTGGTTTCGGAACATGGCAGAGGAGACCCGGTGAGTCGAGCGGTTCCTAACTTATTCGACCAACCCCATGACCATCCAATTACATAGTTTTAGCCGTCTTAGAGGCGCCTTTCTTCCGAAACTAGATGAAACTGCAGAATGGAGTGGAGTCGAACTGAGTCGAACGGAATGGAGCTGAGTGTAGGGGAGTAGTTCTAGTAGTAGAGTCTTATGTTCAGTAAATGGTAGATACTGTAATCTTACTAGGACAACAGTTCTGTAGGGGGCGATTTGTCCTAGATCACGATCAACCGTTATTCCCCTTTCAAGGCAATTTATAGAGGCTGGGTGAGCCCTAGGAGGGTCTGCGATTCCCATACGGTTGACCTTTGGCAGTTAGATGACTGAATACTTCATCTCCCATCACTGGGTTCAAAACCCGGAAACTTCTTATGTGCTTGGAATCTCTGCATAATATAAAATGGCGAAAACATAAAAATGGTTTCCGTAAAAAATTACATGGAATCGAAGGCACCTCCCATTATAAATGTACATAATCGGAAATTTAAATAAATTTGAGAGCCAACTGCGGACTAAAAGTAAAGGCACATTTAAGTTGCCGAAATCTGTAATTCTAAATAGCGAGTTCCATCAGCTGGCCAGGTTTGCGATCTAATTTATACACAAACCTTTTCCTCCACCATTGCCCCATTTATTTTCCAAAAAGCAACCGGTGAATTTCGAAGCGCCCGGTTTGGGACTCCCATGAATAATAAGTCCCAACCATCGAATATTTACGAAAAAGTTTTCAAGGGCGCTAGGCACTTAAAATCTCTGAGCTCTTAAGAATTAAGTTCAAAAAAGAAAATAATAAATTAAGTTTATAATTATTCAGGAGACTCGCCGAATAAAAATGAATTATGAATTATTTATAGTATAATACATGCTTAAAATTAGTAATACTGAAAATGTCTAACAAACACGAAAGCATGATAGTATTTTAAAGATAGAAGTGTGTTGACAACTGAATTTTAAGTCAATACTAAAAAAAGTTGCATGTTTACAGCATTATAATAATTATTTATTACTGAATTGATAATATAAAAGTAATACAAATATTATATGCATCTATATCTACCCTTTAAGAAATCATAGCCAGATCGTGAAAAAGCATCTCCCTTACCTGGAACAAAAAAAAAAGAATAAATAAGTAACAACAACAGGTGATTAAAATAACACCAATTAATAGGATGTAATTAGTTGGGGGTGCAGTCAAGAAAACACAGCAAGTTTCACTTGCTGTGTTTTCTTGAAACTTGAAACAAAAACAGAATAGACTGTAAATAACAGAATAGACTGTTTTTGTCTGTTTTCTCATAGCCCTGAAGATGACCTACACAGTAGGTCGAAACGTCGGCACTTAAAATACAATAGTTTCACTTATTTTTTGCTGTGTTTTCTTGACTGCACCCCCAACTAATTACATCCTATTATAGTACCTACAGTCAACGAATTTCTTTCCTAACACCAATTAAGATTATAATTAGTTGTAGTTGTTTATTTAACGTCACTTTATGCTGCTAAGGCTAATCGGACGATGCTACAGTGGGAGCTCTAAATTTTGCCTACACAGGTTTAATTAGGTAGGGATTTTTAACGAGTACCTGACATCGTACCGGCTCGGGCCCTTCCGAAAGACGTAACTAAGGATTTTTTACTCCCTTAAAAATATCCTAGGGCCACCTGCCGGGCTACGAACCCGCGATCTTGGGCTTAGTAGTTTGTGACGCTAACCACTAGCCCACAGGTGACCGTGATTATAATTAGTTAAGCATAGCTAAATAAATATAAAGGAATAAAGATAAGGAAATATAGCAATTATTTGTGAAACAATGGCAAATAAAAATAAATCCGTTTGATTTAAATAGATAAATCCCCAATAATTATGATTAGGAAATGGGGTATCACATAAATATTTGTATCAGAGTCAAATCCATGCAAGTATTCAAATGAAACTTTATACATGTACACTTGCATGAAAATATATTATAATTTACTTTTGTCAGGATTGAGGAGTATTCCCTTGTACAAGCAACAGAACGAAATTGATATTTTCGTTTCAATATTTATAAAAATGTAAGTTTAATAACACTATTAACTATTAATTTACATTTAGTGTTTTTGTCAACAATAAAATAAAATTTGGCTGGGATCCAACCATGTACCAAGAAACTATTCTAAACTTAGAGAATCGTTTAAGTAATTTATTTTTCTTGCAACCATTGAGTAAAGCTATCCATTACTCAAATAAAAATGGTGTGGAAAGTTCCAGTTTCCCCCACTAGTGAGGGAAACCACTTTCCCTCACTATTGGGGGAAAGTAACATCCACCAAGATCGAATTTGACAATCAGCACTCTTTAAATGTTAAATGGCGGAATTATAATATTATTCATTTTATATTCCTAAAATGTTAAAATAAATAATGTGAGAACTATTTTATATTTAATTCAAGATAGATTTTATTTATTTTGAAGCAATTTTATAGAAATATTTAACATAACCTTAATTCTATTAGAACCTTCACACATCAGAAATATATAATAATATACGTTTATTTTATTTTTGTATGTGTTATCAGAATATTATTTTCTAAATAATAATAAATAAATGTTTCAATGAGCAAACCGTCCTAGAGTTATAATTTGCATGGTTAGTAATAGAGTATTGTAAGAGGTAGCGCTAGTGTAGTTTTAACAAATCTAAAGTTTCACCTTTAATTTCTTAATTTTTAAATGGTTGCAGGAATGATGTAATATTTAACACGTAAGAAAAGTGCTTATAACACCCTCGTTTAATTACCACACGAGCCGAAGGCGAGTGTGGTAAAATTCACTCCGGTGTAATAAAGTGGCACTTTCCTCACTTGTCAAATAAATAAATATAAACTGTTACCTCCAAATCGAAGATAATTTATTATTTATAACATATTTTTATAAATAAAAAACAATGTAAATAGCACTTTTTTATAAACTTTTTTAAATTTTAAATAAAATTTCACCGTTAAAGAGTTTGGAATGTTTTTTTTTTAGAAAAAAAAGTTAAATTAATTGCAATTATTTTTTAAAACTTTAATTAAAAGTAATTATATATTTCAACACCAGTGCAACTAATCATCAAAATAATTGAAAAAACCACAGGATTGAAATAAAATGATACCAACCATCTAAAAAAAAAAATCTAACTGTTGTTTTATTGGAAGATAATTAAATTCCCATGATCGTTTTATTTCTAACAGCTTTGTAAATTAAGCGGAATTCAGAGTAGAATCCCCCCTGAAAGCCTGATTTTAAATTATTCCCACCTCGCCATTCCCTCCAAATCGACTAATGGCAAAGAATAAACACAATTCAACCGACCGTATTCGTGGAAAAAGAGCTATTTAGAATCAACGTGAAAAAACCATTAGCACTGATAAATGAAAAGTAAATGAATTAGAACGGAAAAAGGAGAAATAAAAAAGTTGAATGAATGGAAAAGTAGTGGATATTTGGGAACTGAAGGCTTTCTGTAGTGTACATTACCGCTCTCCTACAAGTTATTAATATTGTATATAATATATTAACATTAGATTATATTATTTATAATACTACACTAGGATTTCATCCCTAACGCCTATTAACCTATAGTTTAGTGTTTCATTAATAAATCACGTGAAAGGAGGTAAAAGCGAAGAGTTCCAAGTAAATGGACATCAACTATAATAAATTAAAAAGTAATATGTTGTTGTTCTATGTATGAAATCGTCACATAATAATTTGGTATCAGTTCCGCAGGTTATCACTTCGAGGTTAAGCCACAGGAACTTTTAAGCCATCATTGTTGTACTTTTTTAATATTCTCGAAAAAAAATTTCGAGTTTTAGTATGGAAAAAAATAGTGTAATGATATTATTGTATTCATTTAACCAAGAAAGCACATATATGATCATCTATACTTCGTAAAGTTTGTTGAAACGTTCAGCTGATGAAAAGATTACTGAAATATACTTTTTTTCTCATAATTAAACGCTTTATTTCACACTAAAACTCAAGATAATTCTTATTTCCTAGAATATTAAAAGGAAACGAATGAAAACTTGTTGGCACTTAACCTCGAAGCGACATGCTGTGGAACTGATACTACTAATTTACAATATAATTTGTTTAAGTTTAAATACTTTTTAAGAGCGAATTCGGTAAACTCACTAACGGTTTATTTACTTAATTACTAACTACTGTTGATACCATTACTACAAAAAAGGGGGTAAAAAATACAAAATATAAAATAAAAAGCAGATAATAATATAACTCTAGAATAGCACTTTAAAGAATACTATTTTTTTTTTTTAAATTACAATATATTCCAAATATAAAATTGAAGAGGTGTGAAACAGCACCGATTGAGTTTCTCTGAAGTGCTTGCAGGTTGAGAATACATATAACTTTTTTTTTCTAATTAATGAAAGGTAAATCTGAATTTCTTTAAGGAAGAAGATAAAAATAAACACGCAGGAAGATGTAATGTTTTAGTGATCATGTGGAAAGGATGATTTACATAAACGAAAAACACGTATATGTTTCCAATCAGGCTATTCTATCTAAGATCTTTTTTTTTTTTATATAACATGGCTATTTCTTTTTTTATTTCTTTAGTTACTACCAGTTTATTTTATATTTTGTTTAATTTTTATGTCTTCCCTCAATTATTTGCATACTGTTACAAATTATAATGCATATTACTATTAAAAGCCAGGAGTAAAATAGTTTGAATTGATTTTTTTTTTGGATCAATTTATTTTTTTTTAATTCTGATTTACTAACACAGCAAACGACGAAAATATTAGCAAATATAAATAAAAATGTCGAAGTCGATCTAGAAAAAGCAGCACGTGTAGAGGAAATCTAAGCTGATAAGGGTTATCAGTAGGACGAAGGCAGCGCTAGTTAACTTAGCGACAAAAAGTCTAATGGCCATTTTATCTCCTCTTCTTCGACTCGGCATCAACACGATACTTACCCAGTCTCCAAAGACCTGCTATATGCTAAACATGCTATATGGAACGAGCATATTTCTATATTATATTTTATTCTATTTCAATACCTGAAGATTTCTTAAAAAATCTTTAAATCCTTGCTAAACATGTCCGCTACAAAAGATTACATATGATCAACTGGGAATCACCAAACAATATTAAAACTACGTTAAAACCTGCTCGTTTTTTAAGACTTTTCCGATTTACGATATATACTGTCCAGATTGCAAATTTATTACAAACACCTGATCAATAGCAGATATATATTTTATTATTAGTTTTGGTTGCTTCCAAATCGGTTAATAATACTCTAATATGACATACTCTAAAATTTGAAAGTTATAAACAAAAATATACAGCAGATACAGTCAATATAATCGATAATAGCAGAAGCAATAAATTTTAGAACGTACTATCCAGTAGAGCTTATATAAAATTTAAACAATCTGTATCTGGCTATATGCAATGCACCAAAATATATTTAAAAAATCTAGGTAACAACAAATTAACTCACGTTACTATAAATCATAAAAAAATTTTATGTTTAGCGTTAACAGAAAAATATATAAGATAGATATAAAATGAAAGATTATTTTTTTCTGATTTACTTAAAAATAATTATAAACTATTTAAAAAAATAAAAGTAAATTTGTTGTAATGATGAAGATAAGTTCGATATAATTCCAGTTTTCGAAATGTAAACAAATTTACGTTACGCCAATTGAAGAAAAATCATAAAATAAATGTAAAGGCAAATGAAATAAGAAGCAGACAAGTTAATCAATAAGTATATCGATGAAATTAATCCATCTGTTTAAGCGATCTTGATTAATATTTTTGAAAAAATACATTTTTGTGGTATATTACATTTTTCTAATAATTTAGATGAATTTAGGTAAATAAATATTCTAGCATAGAGCCAAAAAAAGAGAAATCGATTGCATCAATCGCTAAAATAACCAAGACTTCAACAGCATTGACGTCAATTACAAACCTAAAATTAATTAAATCCACTACCGGAGAGAAGAAAAAGAAATAGTGTTAATATATATTGAATAAAGTAATGAGGCGAAGAGAAGATAAGTGAGAAGAGGACAAGATATAATAGAATGCCTGTCGGCTCGGAGCGATTACAACAACAAGGTCCAATAATGAGTCGTTCCAACCTAACCAGCAATTTATCTCCAACTGGATCTGGATGAGCTCACTCCATTGAATATTAATCCAGCGGCTGGGAAACCAGTAGGCGGCTACTATCGTCTTTCTCCAACATTTTTTATCCCTCTACTTGAAGATTGGACGAGGATGTCTGGGAAGATAACATGGAAATTTGATATTTTATTCAGTTCAATCAAGAAGTCGGGGGAGATCTCTGCTTGATTATATTCGGAGCTCCGATAGCGTGAGGTCACGAACAGCGTATGAAAAATATCAAAAGTTTATCCAGTTATAAGTGAAGTAACAACAATAAAACAAGCCTGAAGTTAATACGCGTTTCCTATTTCAAGAACCTCTTGTTTTTCTTAAACAATGGAAAATTGAAGACTATGGGCATTTGGGAAAGCGGCAGCGGAGTATGTAAAGCGCTGCATTGCTTTGGTAATCTGTGTTCAATATCTGCTATGACAGGTAAATTATTTAATTTAATTTATTTAATCTTCAAAATAAAACTATTTAAAAATGATCACCATCATAAGAATAATAAATATAAAATAAAATATAATATATTAATGACGTATGTCAACGAGATCCTAATTAAAGTAATTTTCAATGGACATTCTTCCCCTTGTATACATCGCAAAAATTGCGAGAACACAGGGATATAGGATCGGTGAAGACAATGGATTTGTCTGGCCGTGTTACGAGCCGGGTTAGCTCAGTTGGTTAGAGCATGCGCTAGAGACGAGGGCGACCCGCGTTCGTATCCCACCCTGGACAAATCTTTTCTCTTCAAAATAAAAAAAATTAATTTAACAGTTAGATAGATGGATCCTATGGATCTGGGGCTAAACCAACCTAAGTGGTAAAAGTCGTAGCAGTTAGTAGCAAGTTTGATCGGTACAATAATTATGGGGAAAAAACTGTACCACGACAGCTCATGTAGAGTTTTGGGTTCAATAACTGGTAGAGGAAGTACTTTTAAAAAGACAACGGTAGTGCAACGAGTTGATTTGTCCAAGATTAACGCTCAACCGCCAGATTTTAACCCCTATTAGGGATAACTACTTTATACAGGCCGAGTGAGCCCCAGGACGATATCCAGATCCCGTAGGATCTATCCCCGGCTGTTAACAGACTAAATAAATTATCTGCAACAAATTCGTTACTAATCTAGTCACCATACTTAACACGCTAACGTAGTAAGCTTTTAGACCTTTTTTTTTGTCGGATCCCCAAATAAATTAGAAATTCCAGGTTAACTAAGTAGAACGGAGCCTCCCTAAGATGAGCTAATCCCATTTCGGACGTTATAGCGGAGAGGTAGGCCGCATAATAGCACGATCCCCTGCGATCTCAAAGGCGACCACTTCAAACGGCAACTGATTAGGGCCTCGTCCAAAGAACTTGAAAGGGACAGAATAACTGCCTCGTGATTGCCATTCACCGGAACTTCCTTGAGTAGTAATATATGCCGAAGTGAAATGAAAGAGGAGAAGAAAAGGGGGTTATCGGGAAAAAATGAAAGAACGCATTTACATGTAAATACCTCAAAGGAAAATGTAATCTCAAAGAGTAACTAATTAGGCATCCAAATCTACCTTTAGGTATTTAGATATCTAACGATGCCTTCACAATTGCGAATTTCCACGGTATTGAGAGGATTAAAAAAAAAAAAAATTAAAATCTATATCACTACAACCTAGGATACTTCTGTGTACACGGTAGAGTCCCTAAGCTAATTCCTAAGTCCAGGGAGTTATAGATCATCTGCGTGCTTTATTAAGGCTGAGTTAGCCCAAGTACACCCAGAAGACCCGCGCGGAGCTGTTAACAGATTCGATAATTTACCTGACATAGCCGGTTTCGAAACCGGGATCTTCAGCTTATCAACTCAGCTCTCTACACTCTGAGATACCCCACTTCCTATTCTCGCGAAAAGAAAGAAAGTTTACACTTTTTGACATTGCAACTATTCTAGAGTTCTCTGTCAGGAAATATATTTAACACCAAAACTATGACCTAACTACACTATATGGTTATTTTACGCAACACCAGATACTTCTGATCAAAACTTGGAAAGTTGGTCGGCTAAAGTTTAGTTAGATACATTATCCGAAACTTGAACTAAGCTAAACGTATTACAAACTTCGAGCAGGCTTCAAAGCTTTTTTTCTCTTCTTTCATTTTCCTGAATAATAGTTAAAGTTTCTTCAAAATGCAATAAAATTAAATACAACCTTTACATTGTAACACAAATTAACTTGAAAAGAAAAATTGAACATTATAAAGTTGCCGACTTACAAAGTACGACTTACCCCATAAAGTTACTTTAGATCAAAAAGACTGACTTCCCACGGAAAAGTTCAGTTGTGGACAAATCATCGGAAGATTAAGTTGGAACTACTTTTGTATCAGTGTTATTTATATTTATATTGAAAAATAGAAATAACGATTCCAAACGTCGCTGTTTTTTTCTGCAGTTACTACATCTCCGAATAAGGTGAACAAACGTTTCCACAGATTGCTTCATTTGTAACAATTACTCTATGAGAATGTTATAGAAATGAATGAGAGTTAGAACGATTCTGCTTCTTCTTTATTTATTTCAGTCCTTTATGTAAAAAAAAAAAAGTTTACTATCACAGATTATAGTAAATTAATAAATAAACATTATGAAATTCGCTAATCCAACTTAAATAAATCTAAAGAGTCTGAATAATTTGCTGATATTTCTCTTTGAAAAAATACAATAAGCAGGAAGGAAAAAAAATCTCCCTCTATATATCAGTAAAAAAGCACAAGTAGACATTGAGCCTAGAAGGCACGAAGAAGCTATGTTTCAAACTCTCTCCACCAAATCATCCCATAATGGCGACTTTACGTATTTATATTCGACCTGAGCAGTAACTTATGGAGGAAAGGGTCTGTATTTTTTCCTTTAAAAACCTTTAGTAGTCTGTAATACTTTAAAAAGAATCGGGATATAATATTTAATACTAGTATAGCGAAATGAATAAACGGTACAAACAACTATCACATCTTCTGGACTACAGATCTTCACTTGACTTACGGAATTAAAGACTTATCTGGACTTAACTATAATAGTATACTAAAACCTATTTGGACATATGGAGTAGAACTTTGGGGTTCATCAGCAAAACAAGTCCACATACACAAGATACAAACAACACAGTCCAAAATTCTCAGAAAATTGTTAATGCACCATGGTATATTTCGAATCACACCATACACAACGACATGAACATTTCCACTATAAAATCATATATTCATAACAAATACATAACATTCCACTCATCGACACAATATCACCCAAACCCACTCGTTCTTCCGCTTTCCTACTCCCCGTTACCTGTACTTGATAAGAAAATATTAAAAAGACATTGGCCAAGAGACCTACTCAACTATTGATAAAAATATTCCAAAAGATGCTGATCATGTAGATAAGCCAAGAAAAAAACACTTGGATCAAATTTGCTGGATGCGCAATTGCGCAGGTGCAAATGAAAATGAAATAATAAATAATAATGATAATATTGATTATGAATTAGTTGTTTAAAAAGGATCACGTGCAAACTGATTAAATATTAACAGTTCTAAGGACAAGAAATATTAATACATATTAATAATAAATATATTTTCGGATTGATCCATTAACTATAATTTATTTTATATACAGATGGAAGAAATATTGAAGATATTTATTGTAGATTTCTATTTTTAACCAGTAGCACTACAATCTAATGAAGGCCATAGTTTCAGTACAAGGTAGAGAATGTACTGTTTCTAGTATTTTTTTATTTGTTCCCCCAAGATTTATTTACAATATATACAAATTACAAATATAATAAATTTTCTTCCTTACAAATATAATAAATAGATGCAATGGTGCTATATAAACTAAAAGCCATTTATTACCTTTCGGTAGGTGTTTCTAGGAAACCGGTCGTGCATGGACGTGATTTGTCCGAAATCACGCACAACACCGGCTTGTTCCCATAATTAAGGGTAGCCACTTTAAAGAGGCTGAGTGAGCCCATGGAGGGTCTATAGATATCACAGAGTCCATCCGTTTTTCTTAACACATAAAAAAAATTATCTGTCACAGCTGGATTCGAACCTGACACAATTCAACTCAGTGTTTATCAACATTTGTTAAATAAATATCATTATTATTTCTGACCAAGAAAAAATTAATTCAAGTACAATCAATGGGCCAAACCAAAAATATTTTTATTTTGAATATATTTTATTATCTATCTATTATTATATATTTTATTAAATATATTTTTATTATCCCGGCCGGGGCAAATCTTAAAAAATAAAAATATTTAAAAATTAAAACGTTTAACAAAAAAATATAAAAAATCAAAAATATTATTGCCGTTTGAACTCCTTTTTTATGTCAGTTTGCCCAGAGAATTTAGATTAATACTGTGAGTAAAATAATAATAAAATAATTATTTTGGGATGCAGTCTCTTTAAAAAAAGGTGTACAAAAAAAAGATACCTTCAGGCAAAAGCACTATAAAAAGGAATGAATATAAAAATCATGACTTATAATAAGAACAATAAAAAAAAATTAATACGAAAATTCTATATCTTAAACCTCGAAATAAATAAAAAAAATTATATGTATGTATATATATATATATACTAAATATATATAATATACATAGTACCTAATTATTAATTTGAAGCAATGAATATTAAGTAATGAATATATTGTAATATTTTTTATAATTATTAAAAATCAGGGTACACGTACTGTATCTTCATGAACTGGCTTGTAGAATGTCATGCTTATATTGCTTTTGCTCGTAACTTCTTTTTTTCCTTTTCCATCTGCGCGTTGAACACGAGTGGAATGTTTTAAAATGTTTAATATATATTAAGGTTAATTCGAATTCTATGCTAATCTGGGATTAACATAATTAAAAAGAAAAATATTAATCAACTAGAGACTTTCTAGATAAAACACTCTAACGACCCCCAGACTTAAAAAGACATTAGTTTCCGCCTTTAAAAATTCATTGGAGATCTACTTCTAAAGTTTTAAGATGGGCTGTATTTTATAATAAATTATGAATTTTAAAAAAGTCAAAAATATTCTGGGTTTAATTTACATATTATATTATCCCTACGTCCGTAGGTTCATTATAGACTTTCCAGCAGGTTATAGAATTTTCATAAATTAACTAATTAATTAAAGAACGTGTGCTGTAATTATTAAAAAGGGTTGTAGTGGTGGTGATACAGTACACTTTTTATAATGTACGTAAAATATATAAAAACGATTTTCCAAAGAAACGTGTAAAAAAACGATTTTTACAAGAAATATTTTTCAGGATTTTGAAAAGTACAATGCCACAAGGTTCAGCTAAAACTTATCCAATTGTATTTTACTTGAAGATTGAATTCTTACCTCATAAGTTAGGAAATCATTAAATCCAGCAATAAAATTAATTAAATGAAATAAAAAACCCTCATAATTATACTTTGATAGCTCTATTAGCTTCAAGTACTTTTACCATTAACCTAGTTCAGGAGGAAAGTTGGTATACCGGTACTCACTATACTTTGTAATTAAACAAAATATTTAATTACATTAACTAGGAGAAATTGCATTACTGTTATAAGGGAAAAACCATAGTCAGTCCTTTTCAATTCAATTTCCAATCCGTTTTAATAATGACGTAGACCATAAATGAATTTTCAAATCTTATTATTTTTAATAGGTTATTTAATAGTAATAGTAATATACTTATTTATTGCGGGATATGTTCTAATTAGAGTAATGGCACAGAAATTAAACAGCTTAGTAATATAGTGAGATGCAAAGAAGAATAGAAATAGAAACAATTTTTCATTTATACATGTATTTAATTTAATATAAATTAAATACATGTATAAATGAAAAATTGTAAACTTAATTTAACTAATTAATTGAATTATGAGTTACCTCCTAACTACAAATTTTTAAAAATCATGAAGAAAACAATATAAATTTACAACGATTTTAACTTTTTAGACCACAAAATCATTGAATCCCGTCTCCTTACAAATTTCGACAGAAAAATTAAACTGTATTAAAACTTATTTATGTTATTAAAATAAAATAACAAAAAAAATGTTTAATTCAGTTATTAAAAATTCAATTAATCATTTAATGTTTATTTCTTAGCCGCACCGTTAAATTATCCTTGGCACACCTCATTTGGTTAGACACATGGCGGAAACCTGTAGCGGCCAGGTCTTAAAAAAAAAATCACAAGAAATATTTCTCCCACCAGCTTTAGCAGTAATCATTTATATATATAACGACGATTGAAGTTTTATAGACATATTAAAAGGCTTCCCTTACCAACTCATCCATAGGATAGTTACTTACACAAAAAGTCAAATCAAACCATGAATTAGCCAAGTAAAAATAGACTGAGAAAATCCGAAAATAGAACAGTGTTGTTACTGGCAGAAAAATATTTGGAAACCGGCCAGAAAAGTGTATAGTAATATCAGAGAAGGAAGTGCTGAAGAAACATCGAACAAAATGGACAGGGTAGAGAAAAAGAAAAGATGGAGAAAAGAGGAAGGATAATAAATCTTTTTTTTTTTGTATGAAAAGAACGACGCAGAATGCTTTGCGTGATCATACCGAGTTTCATATACCTCGTATATATAATTTACCTTTGACGATTTGAGTGGTCAAAATTCACTCAAACCATCTTTTCAAGGGCTTGTTAAGTCCAAAACAGCTAGCCTAAATTGAACTCACCATTTTAATCTACAGGCTGGTATCATAAGGGTAAATCAAAAAATGGTATGAAGGGCAGATTTTTTATTTAAGGCTACTCCACCGAGACGAAATACCATCAGAGATGTGGATCCGGGCAGGACCTACAGGTGTTCTCCATTCCAAGAGGGGGGAGTAAACTGGTTCGGGGGTCTAAGGAGGGGAAGTCAAAGTGTTTGCGGAGTACAATAACACTAAGTACAATAACAGTGGCCGTTCTTTGTCGCCGATTATCCCGCTTCAATAACGAGAGGGTACAGGAAGCCGGTGCAATTACGCTCTCAATAGTTCCAAAAGGATATTATAGTTCCTCCTCGAATGTAGACCGTTAGGATTGTTCCAGCCCGATTCATTGTCCGGACTAACTCGAGTCGATATAATCTCTCGGCAATGAGTGAGCCAGCAAAATGAAATGAACAATACAATAAAAACCTAAGCTCATTCCTAAATTGTTTTTACAAAATAATACCCGAAGAAAGCTATCAAAGCATTTTCTGCTCAATGGTTTAGTTTGAAATAATAAATGCAATTAGCGAATCCACTGAGGTGACAGAAAAATGACAGATCCACAAGAGGTGCTTCAGATAAACCGTACCCTGCGGCACCTACGCACAGTGACATACAATTTAATCAATATTACGCGATATTTTATCATATAATATAAGTATATGATATTGAATATATATAATTATCTCCATAGTCCTTATGGGTGATGAGTTGCTGTATCGCAGGTCCCGGGTTTAAATCTGGCTATGACATATAATTTAATCAGTTAATAGCCGGAGATGGGCTTCGTGAGATTGGGAGACCCCATTATAAAATGGATACCCTAAATTGGAGAAACAACATAGCGCTTGAGAGTGATCTAGGACAAATCACCTCCCTGCACAACCGTTGTCCATGAAAGAGTAAAGTTTTTACCACGTACTAAACCCAAGACATTTCAAGATTTGTATTGATTCAGATCTGTTTTCATATAATCATATATCATAGAATGAGAAATCTCCATTTATTCAAGAACCTTTTAAATTGTAATGTGTAATAACTTTTTTTTAACAATTAGTGTACGATATAATCAAGTCTTTGCACCTCATTGTACTAAATCAGTACAACGGAAAACATTAATATATACCTTAATTAACATTTAACCGATAAAAGTTGTTTATTTGTAAACTTTCGGAGGCTAATTGAATTAAACCAGTTTTACCAAAAATGACAATCTACTTGAGCAACAGAGCGAACGCACCAGGAATTGCGCCACAGTTTCAGGTTAAAGCCAGCCAATCAGATTCGCCACGGTGATTTGCCTGGACCAGATTCGAGTCGACTCAGTGACATTACAATCTTTTCTCGACTCCTGTCCAATTTCACAAATCATTCTCAAAATGGTCTGTTGTTGAAGGGATTTTTTTGTTGGGACTTGACGGTTTTTTTTTTTTTTTTAGATGGGCCATCTTCAAATATATGATGTGTTTATTTAGGTGTAGACTTCTCGTAGTTATATTTTTAAAAGATATCAATATTTTTTTTCGAAAACAGATTTATAGATGTATTTTTACTAATATTTTAAATTTAAATACATTTTAAGCTATTTTCAGTTTTTATTAATGTCGCAAGATGGGCTTGTAACGAACAAATTCCTGAAAAGTTAATAAGCGATGTGTTGACTGGTAAATGTATGTGGGGTAAACCGAGGCGTAGGTGGGAGTATTGCTTTAAAATTGATCGCTTGAGTAACATAAGAGAGCTGTGAAGGCGGATTAGGGTTTTGGTATTGGTCTACGGACGTTTGTAAGCAAAGGTATCGGTATCGAGCCTTCGGGTTCGCTAAGCCTTATTAATGATTATCATTTTTTTTTCTCGGATTCTGTCGGAGAACGTACCTATCCAGACATAAGTCATGGGTGAGGCTAGAAAAACTTATTGTAATGCTCGAAGTTTAGAGCAATACAGCTTACTATGTATGTTCCAGAATATTAAAAGATAGGTCTAATTCATTTACGGTGTAAACTATCAGATCATTATCGGAATCAATCCATTATTACGGAATTAACTAATTTTTATAACTATTGTTTATGTCGTAAGGTGCATACGAAAAATAGCTATTCATATTTTAATAGACTGTTATTAAGATTTTGTATTGTGAATGATATATTTTTTATTAATCATATTCGCATCGTATTTTATTAATTTATTGCAGAACAATTATGAAACCATAAGCACAGAAGTTATATAAATATATATATATATATATATATATATATATATATATATATATATATATATATATATATAAAATATACATACATTTCAACTTTCCATAAATCTGAAAAATAAGCTCACTAATGTAGCCAACTTACTATCCAAACATCATTTAAGGGAGGGAATTAAATTTGCTCGTAATTTTACCGGAAAGTAAGTTTTTGCCGCACTTGGAAAAACATTAATAAATCCAGTGCATTGGACTCGAGGGCAAGGGAAACATATGAGTTCCCTTCGGTCCCTAGTATATTCGTTTTCTTTACCGGCACGGAAATATTGTTTGCCTTATTCCTACGCCATTCTAAATATAAACTGAATGGAAAAGCCCCCATGAGTGATATGTAATAACTTCTTCATTGTTTGAACAGTTCAAATAAATATATGATTCTAAACTTGGAAGCGATCAATAATCGAAGGGAATCAGAACTGTAACATTACGAGATCTTGACTTTATTTTAACATATTGTTTAACATGAGTACCCGCCAAAAATATATTAAACAATTAGTACTTTAGTTGGTAACACTTTCAAAAGAATTTGCCTAATTCTATGGATATGATAGAAGTAAATAGTAACTATTTTATAACCTAGAATAATAAAAATTTTGTAAGTGTGATATAAGTAAGATGCTTCAATTTCTGAAATAATTAGATTCAAGAGAAGTCTATTGCTATTTGCGGCATATATCTGAAGTGCATACAAATGTATATTTGTATATATCTTTATAAATAAAATTAAACTGTTCTTAAGTTTAATATCACTGAACTCTTGAACAAATTTTGATAAACTTTTTTTTTATGTATTCAAGTAGATCCGTGAATGGTTTGGATTCACAATTAGATTCAATAGATAATGTTTTTTTTAATTAAGTCATTTTTTTCTTTATTAAAAAAATTTCGGTCATTTTTATGTTTTGAATGTTTTCTATCTTTGTATTCCTTAAAACTGTTTTTAATTTATATTAGCCACGTTTAATCTTACATCACGCAGATATAATCAGATGTAATTGAAGTTACCACAACTACACGTGTGATGGCGTCAGGTATTTTAATGACTTTCTTCTTGCATATGTTTCCATCATAACGAGAGTTGCAAATTAATAAATATAACAATTTAAATAAATTAGGACTATTTCAAAGCATAGTTTCTTCCTAAATGAACCAATAATTAATTGCGAATTATCATTATTAGATACACTAAACACAGTATGAACTAGATGCAGTGCCGGCTTAGTATGCTCAGCGCCGTGTTTCCCAACTTAATATTATTAATCATTCCTCTGTTATTCCCATATTGTTATCGAGTTCCTCAACTATAATTATAGAACGATGATAAGAAACAACAAACTGCATTCAAATCACACGAGTAACTTAAACAATGGAGAAATGGTTACGGGGTGCTTTCTAAGGCACATTTAGATGCAGTTTAATACTCCCGTGCTGCAACGGAATCATGGATGCAGGTCTAGGGTAGGCGCCGATGGAATATGAATACGATATTGGCCTCAAGATAGGAAATCGCAGTTTCCTTCATCATAGCCAATCAGAAGTGGAGTAAATTGAAGTTTCAGGTCTATTTAACTTTAGCTTATACGATAGTGTTACACCTAAGGGTTTGATATATTCGTAAACCAACAAGAATATACTAGACACACTTATTACTGATAAGAATAATAAGAACTGATATTCCAGATAAGAATGAAATGAGAGGGTTCGTCCTACCGAGATATTACATTGAATATTTTATGAACACCATAAAAAACAATAATTTTGTTTAAAGGCTTTGATATAATATGTTATGATTCAAAAACATTTCATAATTTTGGTCAATACCATCGAGATATATTAGCATTGGCTTATAAATACGCTTGTAGACCGCCATTATCGATCATAGGAACCAAATTTTAAATAATCGACCATACCGGAAAAAATAGGGAACAGTGGAAAATGGAATTTTTAAAATAGGTTTTTGGATTCTTCACCTACTCCCACATCTATAGCGTTTATTTTTACTTTGTCTAAAACTAGGGTACATTATTTGAAACCTCTTCTAAAAATACTAAAAAAATTGATAGAAAACAATAAAAGAACTGTATCATACGATATCATACGAAAGTAATTAATTAAGTAATTAAAGATCAAGAGACTTACGTCACCCGAATACGAAATGAAGTGATTGCTATGGCATGTGTCATAAATTTATAATGGCCATCTTCAATCATACAATTTGCTTCAGTCATTCCTCCAGGTTTTACGGGAAAGAATACAGCAAAAAACCTGATTCAGTATTCCACTCCCAGCTCGTAGGTCATAAGAGAAAAAATATTGAAAAGACATTAGATTCAATGATCTTCTCATATATATCATGATTATGAGTTATTTTTATAATCCCATTGCTTTGAGCTTAGTCATATAGCCTAACTGGTATATGACTTCATTCCATAAGGCGTACCAAGGTCCTGTAAAGAATTGCAATTCAATGCCAAGTGAGTCAGGAGAAAGGACAGCTGAATCTAAGCATTACAATAACAATAATAATATATGTAACAGTGACAGCACAGCCGAAGTATGGAGCTTATCAGCATCAGAGTACATAAGTATTAATACCATATCACAGTTTACGAAGATTATAACATTGAATTTAGAGAGTAAAACAAAGCATCTAACATAGTTTTTTATTCTGCATTTATTTATTATAATAATTTACCTTTCATAGTTCAACATAATGTCTACTACTAACAAACTGAACTGCTAAATTCGCTTGAAGTGTCTTTAACTTACTTCCGCAAACAACGTTGAGAATTATAAATAGATAAATTATGAAAATAGTACGAGCAGAACGAATGATTAATATATAATACATTTTTTTTTTAAATATAGTATTGTATATTGTACCCTGTCATTTTATTATTACGTTTTTATGATTGCGAAATGACCCCTTTGTGCAAATTGTATTCTTCCTTCTCACGGGTTAACGGGGCCATGGGCATCACGAAAGCTTCTCACATATTGCCTTCCAGAAACGATGAATTATTTAGAAGAGGATGAGAAATCCCAACAGCTTGAGCAGACAATGGTCTTGGCTCAAGCATGCCGCTAAATAAGGAAACGTTGTTGTACATTATTAGGTGTAACGGTTTGCTAGCTCCTACCTTCGGGTGTTTGTACAATGCCATATATCAGGGAAGTAGTTGGTACAGTTCTATTATATCTGTACTATTTCATAGTTATAATAGTTCGAATTTAGAATAGGATAGAACATGAATAGAAAAGTTGGGATAAATATTCAAAATATTCAACTGCGAAAAATTTCGATCGAATACAAAGTCAGTAGCCGGAAAATCTACCGAATTTTATAATTATTTAGTTATTAATCATTGAACAAAAAATATGAAACCAAACCCACATAACAAAATTAATAAAATATGAGATAAAATTAAATTATAACATTATATATATCTGAATTAACTCAATGGAGGGCTAGTTTAAGGGAAAAAGTAATATTTTAAATAAATAAAGGTACCCGATGAAAATAAATCGATAAATTAATTAAATACTTTATTATACAAATAAAAATAATTGAAGTTTTAATTCGCATACCCTTTCATTTATATATGTTCCCTGTGTAAGCAGAACGAATCAAAATATTTACTCACGGATAATAGTTTCATAAAGGATGTGACGTATAATGGCTACTGCACTCACCTGAAAAACAAAACACAATTTCATTAGTTACACATAAAAATAAACTACGAGGAAAAGCATATTACAGATAGATAAAGCAAATATTAAGTGCAACATGTTAACTATAAAAACAACTTAGTATTTACATTACCATTAAAAAACACCTTTGTATTATTAAACGTTTTTTTGTGATTGATTTATTGATATATATGTAATATCGAATCTTAAATCTTATCAGTGATCAAAGTTTGATGGACAGAGTAAAAATGAAACTGTTATACAGAGTATGGGGAAGAAAAAGGAAGAAGTGATTATTATAACTGTGCTACCTAGGAAACAAATTCATGGAGATAAGTATACTTTGTAACAGCTGATAATGCAAGGAAAAATTTATAAGAAGAAAGATAAGAAGGAGACGACCGTCAGAAAGAGCATGGAAAAACTGACAACACGGAAGACAAACATAAATTTATCGACAGGATGATGTGGTTAGACATGATAACTATTCTATAGCATGACTATGCAGTCGTATACTACACTAGTAATCATGAGAGTTTCGTCCTGAAGGATGGTTTTCCGATCACTCCTCCAAGCCAATCTTGAGTCGTCCTCAATACGTCCAGCTAACAAGCCCGGTATGCACCCTCAGGTCCTGAAGAACGGGAAAAGGAGAAACTCCGGAAACATGTTGCAATTAGTTGGCAATCCCTTGTTAGGGCTACACGAGAGGAACTGTTCTGTTAGTGGGAGGAAGTCCGTACTTGGTTCTAGTTCTCCAGTCTGTCCCCGTTCTCAGGGATTCGCGATCCGTTCCTTATGTAAACGGGACAGGTAAAGGTGCTCGTGAGGTGTACCTGAAAGGTGTGTGAAGGAGCATTGTCTCTAGGATATCTGGTAGGAAGATCAGGATCCACTAACCTGGATACATGGAAAAGCGAAGATGATGAAGGTAAATCAGTGGTTCTCCAAGGAAAAGGTTAGCTTGGTTGTTATTTATGAACGAAACATTATTATTATAGAATTTAAAAATAAAGCAAGAAATTTTATCATATAAAGGATTAAGAGTAAAAAAAGGGAAATTAAAAGTAAAAGCAAATATTATTTCAAGAAACAAACAAACAAACCCCATTAAGCTAATAAAGATGGAGGAGTATATTTCACAGAGATTTGACCTTGTTTATATTTAATTAATTTTTTCGAATTGAATAAGCGAGCTTTTAACCAGATAAGTGAATAGTAATTAACACATAAAATAATTGGTAGATCATTTATATGATGCAAGAATTTTTAAAAACATACTTTAATAAAATGATGATTTTGATTTTATTTTTCCCGAGGATTAGGAAAGTCAATTCTATATATTATATAAAGTCAATACATATGTTTATACTTTGTTAATTAGATGTAAAATAACGATCTAATTTTAGACGATTTTACACTTATTTCTTTATGAAAGAATAAGGATTTACAAATTACAAATTTTCTTTTAATCTGTAATTATACTGAAGGCACAGGCCGTAATGACTCTAATTCAAAACTTGATTACATAAAATTTAACGAGATATTATGATTACGTTAGCCAAGCTGTCAACAAGGAAGAAACTTGGCCAAAATATAGCCTCATCGGTGAGACTGCCTAAGTCGGTTATATGAAGTAACTTGGTGCCATTCTGTCCCAACTCGAGTAGTCTAATAATGAGCGGAGTAAATTTACAGGGGGTTTCAATAACACAGGGAAGCAGTATGAATCAGAAAGAAATATAGGTATAATTCCAAATATCTGTATGCTACATGAATAAATACTATATACTAAGATATGTAAATATGTAATAGAATTGATCAGAAAAAAACCTGTACCATAACAAAACATGACGGGTATTGGGTCCAGTGCCTGGTAGATACTATAATGCTAGGACTATGGCTTTGCAGTGATCACGCTTGACCGCTAGCGTTTTTCCTCCAATTCCTTATAGACACTGGGTGAACCCCAGGAGGCTCTTTAGATTCAAAAGGGCCAATCCGTGTCTTTTAACAGATTAAATAATTTATTTGCCACCGCCTGATTTAAATCTGGAACCTTCAGTAGTAAATCTCAAGTACAGCTCCGTAAGCATAACTCCCGAGAAATGAACAGTGCCGATTGCGAATTCTTGAAAGACATCTAAACTTGAGGCAATACGTATTATATACGTATTCAACTACTGATTAATTATAAACATAATCTATTAATAGAATACAATTCGGAAAAAATATACTTGAAAATAACTAACCAGTCTAAGCATCAAGAAATACTAAAAAAAAAAATTAACATCAATGAAGTCCAAATCCAGCACATCTCACATTAACAGTTCCAAAATACTCGTCAATCAGGGACAGCAACCGCAAAGACGCTCAATAACATCTTCTTAATAAACGTTTAAATGCTGACTGTAATTTTCCAGGATTTTGGAGACTTAAATCCTTTATTTTCGATTGCATTATATATAATAATTATTTTATAACTCTTTATGAATTTTTGGACATTTTTATCGATAATACATTGTGCTCATTTATTTATAAATCACTTATTACAAACAGATAATATCTTAGGAATTCAAAAATGTCGGGGTGCAGTTAACATTTTAACCGCTTTTTATTTTATCTCATTTTAATTATTTCTTTCTGAGCTCTAGATTGGCTGAGCCTCTTCGCCGCTGCCTTCAAAGGATCCACCCCCTCCTACTCAAGACCACGGATATCTTCTTCCTTCAGTGGAGAGCAAACAGACTGTGAGGGAACCTGGGGCCTATTGAACAGGCCTTATTGAACCTCTCCCAGGTGTTTCTTACCCTAGTATCCCTTCCTAGCTTTATTGTATTCTAGGTTGAACATTATTATTGTTTTAATTATGGTAACGTTAGAGGTCTTTGATTGTTTCTCAGGAGGACTAAATATGAACAAGATAGTATTGAAGGAAATGTCAATCAAATAAAATAAAAAACTGTCCAACTAAAACACGAGAAAGCTCTTGGGTTCTATACATGGAAGAGAATCTACTACTTCGGAGCCAACTATTGTGCAAGGAGATGATTTGACTTCCATCTATGATCGTTAACAGACAGCCGGATTTGAATCCAGAACCTTCAACACAGCAACACAGCGCTTTACCACTAAGCTACTCCGCTCACTACATCCAATTGAACGACAAGAAAATATTTTTTTTTTAATGAAAAATAGGTATCTAACTTACTGTTTATATTTTATGATCTTATGAGACTACCCAATTTGTTCAAGGGTCTTAAGTACTGGATGCAGTATTCCGCAAACATTTTTCTTTATTTACTCTGTCCTCTGTACACAGTAATCTGCCCGTCATAACTTCATAATTTTTAGGTGTTTTTTTTATTTTACTCTGAATTTTTAACATTTTTTTTATTGAACAATTAATGTAAATGTCTGCCCTTTTTAAGGATGCTTTCATTATTAGCACCCTCTGAGAACACATAATAGAATTTTAAAACTTTAAAAAAGCGTGATAATAATGAATTCTAAAGTTAATCTTTTTTTAAATATTTTACAATAGAAAATTCCGGTGAAAATACAACCAATTACTTATTTGTGTTTGTTTTGTTTTTTGTTGGACCGGTGTTTTTTTATCCTAATGTTTCATTTTCTCTTCTCAGAATTTTTTCCTGTTGAGGTTAAGCCGACTTAATTAATTCATTCCACGATCTCCCGTTATCCAGCGAAATACTTTTGTTTATTGAGTAAAAAAACATATAAAAGGGAATTTTCCTTATTATTTTACTTTTTTTTTAATTTCAATTCGTGGTAGGAGAATGGTTACAAAGCGAAAGGGAGAGGAGAATTGTTTTACCCGGGTTGCCTTGTTTTCACACTATATATAAATACAAAGCACACGTTAAACTTAGTCTTGAATAAGAATAACAGAGGCCTAAAGAGAAAAACAATGGCTCGGTTTTGTTTAGGAAGCATATAGTTGGAATCGATAGCCCTGAGCGGCCAGAAAATAACAAACAAGTTTTGTTTTCGCTTTATTTCGCACGCGACCTCCAAAAAGTTTTCTCGTTATCGCGGGAGCACTTGGTCCCATCCCATCCGCTATCCCCAAATCTCTTTTCATTGGTCCAGCTCCCTCCAATCGATTCCCTCAAACTACTCTTTGATTAAGTTACAACTTTTAGTTGATTGCTCGCTTTCAAACGGGGATGGGAAACCGCAAACTCCCTCTCAACTACAAGGCAATAAAAGGAACCATTTAAACAATCAGTAGCAATGATGATAAATTAAACAGTTAATTTAATAAATTAAAAAAATGGATATGTTTCAGTTTTTGCAACGTTTTATTTAAGAATAGGAGCTGGGTAGTACGTAGTACAGTGGTAGAATGCTGAACTGCCGTCCCTTAAGCCCCGGGTTCAAATCCGCCTAAGACAGATAATTTCTTTAACAGCCGGGGATGGATCCTGTAGGATCTCGAGACCTTCCTGGGGATTACCAAACCTCTATAAAGAGGGTGCACTTAAGGAGAAAAACCTTTAGAACAAAGCCTTACACCTCCATGCAAAACCGTTATCCTAGAAACAGTTAAGGCTTTACCATGAACTGAACTCAAAACCCTTAAAGGGTTGTAGTGGTACAGCTTTATTTTCATAAAAAATAGCTAAACACGATGTAGAGCCCTGAGTTCCTTTGCTAAAGGTGATGGGTTTAAATACGGCTATGGGAAGTAAATTATAAAGTAAATATAATAATGTAATAAAATGGATGGACCCTATGGGATCTGCAGACTCATCTTACGGCTAGGGTTACCAGATCAATAAATGAAAATTCCGGAAAAAATTCCAGCTTTTTGAAAAAATTTCCGGACATTCTTTTAAATAAAATGTAAGAAAACGAAGCTAATTCTAGTATATTCTCGAAAAATATTAAAATTTTAATATTAACAATTGACCATGGAGGATAGAGCTAATCCTCAAGAAAAATTATATACAAAAAAAAATTCGACATTAAAGATGCATTTTATGAGATTTGTGACATAACTTTTTTTAAGTTATATATAATTGTTAATTGATGCAGAAGAAATTTTTTAGAAAGATTGAAAATGACATAAATTTGTCGAAACGTCTAATAATTTTAATATATTAGGAATATATACAGGCTGGATAATATTTTTTCCCATTTTTTATGAAATTGAAGATTTACAGTCCAGTATTTTACATCGTTTAAAAAAAAAAAAAAATATGTCCTGTGAAATGTTCTATAAAACTATTATGAACGATTAGTGTTAAAAAGTATTTCTCGAAGCACAAAATATGAGAACGACGATCTTAATAATAATGTATAATTTATAATAATGTAAAATTGATTTTTAATAAAAATCTTGAGTTTATTTGATTTTTTTATTTATTTCTTTACCTGAATTGTAGAAATTCCGGACGGCTTAGAATTGCCCCCGCATTCCGGACTTAAACCGACATTTCCGGACATGTCCGGAAAATTCCGGGCGTATGGCCACCCAACTTAAGGCTCACTCGGCAACAATAAAGTGGGTAGACTAATTTGAATGAAAACCTGGAGGTTAAGCATGATCTAAAATCATCTTCCTGCACGGCAGTTGTCTAGGTAAAAGTACAGTCTCAGTTATTGGGTCGTTTCATATGAATGTCCGTTTTCCAAGGAAAGGTTATCTATCAAAACAACTTTACGAAATATAAACTTTTTATTCAAAATATTTACCCTAATTTTCTATACATGGTTTCCAACTTGCAGCTTGCAGTATGCAGCATGTCTAGTGTTCAAGGTTAAACTCATAAAAAAGATTACACGATTGTGTTTGAGTTTTTATGGTCAGATTTGATGGTATTATAAACAAAGTTCGTTCAATTGTAATGATAGTAAATATTTTTTAAAAATAGGATTACTATCAGCTGATTACAATTGTAAACATAAACATGGTAAGTAACAGAAGCCATATCAAACAGTAATCCTACTCTGATGATGGGTGAAATGACCCAATATAACAAACACTTATAAAAAACTGGCTATAGTTTTATTTATTCATCATTTTCTTCTTAATCTTAATCTGCATACCACCATAGACCTATCAAGGTTCGTCATGCAGAACTCAATAACCGAGCAGGAACAGTGAGCTCGCATGGAATGATGCATGGTACATGTGATCCGGAATCAGATGGCATTTATTAATGCACACACATCTGCTGATAACGCTAATGCAAGCGACTGTTTGCATTTGAGTGCTCTCTCAATGCCACATCCAATGTATCCTGGATCCGTTGCATGTGTATTCACAATTATTTATCCTAGCTGGCGCAGTTATTGGACATCTGGAAATGTATTCGTACAATTAGAGGAAATTCAGTTAACAATAATTTATTCGATCAATCAGTCAGTAAAGAATTGTAAGCATTAAATTGGGTCTGCGATTAAAATAATAATAAACAAATGGTGATTATTCGATTAAACATTGAAGTGAGGTGTTGTCTTTGATGGTTAAGTCTCTTTGTACTGCTGATGTGAGATGTGCTGCGTTTGATCTTTAATAATGTGTATTTGTTAGTGGGTGCCCTGTTAAAATCTAGATTGGCGAAACGTTGACTGCTTAGTTATTTTTTTTAAGACTAAAGGTTCTGTTTTTTCAACGTTTCCAATGGCATTCCAATCCAGATTTATTTATTTTTGTTTTTGGCAGTTCATACTTTGCCATAATAACGATTTATATTTGGATTAACACATATTAATATATAACTTATCGATCATAATAATTATATTAAATTCTGGCTTCATTAAAATAACATAAAAATATCTTAGTAGTCAATTCTCTGTTAGTGTCGGTCATCTTTACTTGTATCTGCAGCCCCTATGAATTTAGTTCAGAGAGAGTTAACTGTATTGAAGGGAAGCAGAATCGTGTTCTCGTAGTTTTGGGCTTAAAATGAACTGGGGTTGTAGAATAAGTAAAGTCCTTTTCAAGCCAATGTCTAACTTGACCTCTTATTCGCTTTAACACGAATTTCTTCCTACCTCAAGTACAAGAAACTCATTTTAAAGAAATTCGATTTAAACACTTATTCGCCGCAGCTATAGATATAACTAGCGATACAATGTGTTCTAAAATAATTTATAATAATGCAAAATAAACTAAAATTAATGAATGAAACATAAGAATATTCACACATAAAAATATATCAAACTGCAAAAGTTGCTCATTTTTTGTTTCTATGTATACAAATCATCACTTAAAAACATAAATCAATATCTACACAACTCCATCCTTTAACGATGAAACTACAAACGATTTTCCTTTCTTAAATAGAATTGAAAGAGGTTTGCTGGAACATGTTTCTTTCAGATCAGGAAAAGAGAGTAATATAGAACTTTGACAAAGTCATTTTCTTTTATACCGATTTCAGAACTCCCGAAATAAAATCAACAATAAAAACGAATATTTTTCAACAAGATGGAAAGGAATCCTTCAGAGATAAAAACAGGTCTTTAGCGCTTCAAGGACTGCATTTATAAGCACAGCAATCGCCTAAGTGTGTCAAAAGCAGAATTAATGTCTCACTATAGGCAGGAATACCGATCTGTCTTCACGACGGACAACCTCTTTAAAATAACCCGTTTAAACTTGTAACTGGAACATAAAGAAGAAAAAAAAGAGAAGAGGATCTGACAACTCGAGGACCAATTCTGATATCGGACCGAATCAGAACAGACTCTTCAGAAAACGGCGCGTCAGGCCAGCGCAGCAAGGACCTACTTAACAAACAAACAAAAAAATACGCCATTCACTGGAACTTTCTCGGCGAACGTTGGCTGCCTACGCCTTGATTGGCTGGGACCTAGATTAGTTTTTAATTTCTACATTGTTAGTGATTTGAATGCGGTTTCATCAAAAGTATTTTTATGATGAATAACCATTTAAAAAAGAATTATTTGTTCCTTCAATCTGCCAAGGACATGGTAAAATGAGGAGGCTAAGGTAAGAAACTTTTGATAATTTAGAGCTTATAGTATCGAATCCATGAAATATCCAATACCAACGTGTCAACAGAGACTGTACGTATCAGGCCAAATAAATATAGAAGAATTCATATATTCTTCATAAATTTAGATGAGAGACGTATAGTTGCTATAACTTTTGGCCTTTAATGGGAAAAAACATATACCAACATTAGCATCGACATTGGCTATATCAAAATAACAGGTAGAAAAATATATGGATTAGTCTTAAAAGAATATATCTGCAATCCAGGTGAATAAGTGGTTAAGTCGAATTTTGTCCACAGACAATTAAATGTATTAAGAAAGTGTAAATCAAGCCTTAACGCAGTTTTTGGAGTTTAATATAAGCAATAACTTCATTTCAATCCACTTATCCACTACGAAAATAATACGACTACGCTTTCATAAGCACAAGAAACTGATTTTGACCGAATTCGACTAAACGACTTATTATTCATTGGGCGCTGAATGCATATATACACTTTTGTACAGAGTATATTGTGTACTTATTGTTTAATTTGTCCTAATCAATTACAGGAATCGACAATTGCTATATATTATTTCGTTATCTTTTTTTAAATAAGAAACGGTATAAAGCTGTTTTAGGATGCCAGCGCTTTCTTATCCCTTAGTGATAGGATCAAATAAATTTAAAAAATCGTCGGCTTTACGAGAAATGCAATACGCAATGTAAATTAAAACAGGCTTTCTCAAAGATGACTCAGTACTCCTTGCGATGATGCTGCCAAAGAACGAACCCCGACATTACAAACAACACCTGGAACACCCGAAAGGCGGCCGATGGAGGGTAATGAAGGGAAAAGTCATTATCTCTCCTGGCGGCAGAACAAGAGCCTGAGGACGACAATCGGATCGAGGCGGCCTTGGCTGGGAGCGGAAGTGCTTCCTCCCCTGTTTCCTGCTAATTATACACACGGCCTGTTGGATCCGTCATGGCGGACCTTTTTTCCCTCTTTCCATAACGGACTCCAGGAGAGCGTTCAACTGAGGACTCCATTGTGCCTTCAGGTGAAGGTACAATAGCGGGAGGTCCTGGTAGGGCATGCCTATTCCAGGCTTCGGCTAGTCAGCGCCGGATCCGTCCAATCTCCTTCCAATGGAGTCGTAAATAAAGAGAGGCTCCTCTCCCTCGTGCTACCTTCATACCTGCTTTGTTAAATCAAGTAAGGCTTTTACGGAGCACGTTTAAAAGGACATTCCCAGAGCATAGGCTGAGTATGAGTGTAAATAATAGCTAATCAACTTACATTTACAACAAGATAGTATTAAAAATTGTAGAGATATTTTCAACAGAAAGTTTTTTTTTTCCGTCACAAGAAGGGCATGTTATCAATTGAGGTGTTCAGGATCAAAAGCGGATACCTCCAAAATTTCCAAATCTGACTTGAAGTTTAGTCAAGCAATTTTGTCAACACACTATCACGCCTGATTTCTCATGGTTCTAGTCCTGTCCCGGACCTGAAATATTGAGCATAGCTTGACGAAACGAAAGAAAAAGGTGAAAAAAGTTCAGTTTATTAAATTTGGAGTTATCCTCTTTGGATCCTGAACCCCTCATTGGTAATCACAAGCGTCTACAATAGCCAAATACTCATTTATTATTTCGTTTCTATTGATATCACTTCGCTTTCATTATATATAAAAAAAAGAAATGGATGAATGTTAAGCATGAGGGTTAAAAAAACTGTTCCAAACGGTTATTGAGCACATATTATGAAATGTACTTTTTCTAAGCCAACAGTTGTACAAGACGGTGATTTGAATGAGATCTCCCCTTAACCGTTTCCCCCCTGATCGTACCTTTAGTAAGCTATACCCTTATTAAGTTATTTATATTTGTTCAAAGAACGTATTCACTGTCTAGTATTTTAATCAACTCGTTTTAAACTTTAGTCGACGTTTCGACCCGCAATGCTTCTAATGGGATCACAAGTTCTATTTTTAAAGTTTAAACAATAACACCTTTTATTTAAAAAAAAACCCTTTGATCCAGTAATATTAGAAAAAAAATACAGATTTTAAAGATAATCTAGTAGGTTCATTGTACGTTTCAGCCCTATAGATTTCTTCCTTTTGGTGTTCAAAGCTTTAAGTACATCAATGAAAACAGAACTTGGTCCCTGTTTTATCAATTATTATAAAGAAATTATAAAATAAGCTTTCAAAACTGTTAATAAAGGCTTTTTGTAGCTGAATTTCATTCGGGCGGGAGTTGATTTGAATAAGCAATGGACCAGAGACCTTTCATTGCTTATGCAAACCGAGTGTGGCCCTTTTATAACGAACCAAGACCCGACCTACAAATCCTGTATTTGTAATTTAAATGCCGCATTAGCAGCTAAAGTTCGAATTAAAAAGTCTAAAGTAAACAAACTGCGCCGGTTTCGGATATACGAGAATATAAGAAATGTGATACCATGAAAGAGGGTGGACATGTTATGTTTCCAACGATACACACTAAGTAAATATTATTATTCTAATATTGCTATTAAAAGAAATTCTTGTCTCTAAGACAATTTTTTATTGCGTTACAAATATTAACGCGTCCAAAATTAACGAAGAGGTTCTCTTCCGAAACAAAAATAAAGAAAAAATTCAATAAATTACATTTTTAATTGTTCTACAGAAAAGAATTTGTTACATGAGAGCCGTTCAGTATCAAAAGTGGATACCGAAAAAAAATTGACTTATTCACATTTTCGCTAGTTTAGTCAAGCATGCTCCCGATACTTCAGGTTCATAACCGGACTAAAAACATGAGAAATGAGGCGGCAACACGTCGTGTTGGACAAACTGGCTTTACTAAATTATCGAAAAATGTGAAAATGTCATTTAAATTTTTTTTTTTGAGTTAGCTGCTTGTGATCCTGAACGCATTACTTATTAAAAGACCATCGATAACCGCACTAATTAAAAAATAAAAACCTCTAACCTACAAACCTTGAGTATTGGCCTTAGTACATGCTCGAGTCTGTATAGCTTCTAAGCTAACGGTTGTGCAGGGAGGTGATTTGGTATACATAATGTTAATACTCATGTTTTATACACCTCGCAATAATGGAAAAGACAGCTACAACAAAATTAATTATAGTATAACGAATCCTTAAACTTATTATTTATTTTATTCCAAGGATTCTACTTTACTTTAAAGCTCTATAGTAAGACTTATAGAGGCGAGTGCCAAACGTAAAACAAAAATAAAAAGTATTTATGGTAGTAATATCTTAACGAAAAAAGTTGATAACAATGATTATGAACAATAAAAAACATTGAATAAGACGGTTAAAACATAAAATACATACAGCTAATATGTTATATATCGCTGATAAGTTATATATATGTTTATTCGTTTACAGTATATGAACCCTCAATAAATGTTGTATGAACCAAATAAACAACTGAGCCTATATTGAGAGAATATTTACATTTGAGCTATAAGCTCTTTTGAAACTGTATAATTACAAATAAAAGTAATTAAAGGGAACCCAATAAAAGAATATATAAATAAATAAAATGTAGGTCCACTCGAGCCGGACTATTGAATGGGCGGCGCAGAGAGGAGAGGAATGCCAAACATCCTATTCCCATCAGATTGTGATATTGACCGAAAATCCAATCCTCATTCTTCCCTATTTCAACCGCAGTCGGGAATTTCAGTACAACAAGCGTTCCTAGTTGCTAATAATAAAAATTAAAAAAAAAAACTAAAATAAAAAGTATTCAGTTAAAATAGAACAAAAATTATTGAAACGTAAAAGAAAAATTAATTAATCAAATTATTCCAAATTATGGAGGAAAATGGTCCGGGAAGAGGTCAATAAGTTTTTCTGAATATCAAGAATAAATATAAATATATAAATATAAATATAAATATTCTTGATATTCAGAAAAACTTATTGACCTCTTCCCGGACCATTTTCCTCCACAATTTTCATCAAGGTCAACCATTTTCTTTCAAAATATATTCCAAATTAAATTTGATAAAAGATCTGTGTGGTAGTGACTGTATTGTTTTAAGAACAACGGTTATGGAGGGAGGTGATAGGTCTGAGACCACGCTCAAACGCAAGTTTTCCACCTATTTTGGGTACCCACTTTACAGAGGCTGGGTAAGCCCCATGAGGGGCTCCAAATCCCACAGTATTCCGTCCCCGTCTGTCTGTCAGTGACGCAGCTGGGAAAGGGCGCAGGGGCCTCCCGGACTCATGCTTTGCCCCCATTTCTGGGGAAGAAGCTTAGTTCGGGGACCCCAACTAACCAATTATTTTATTTTTATTATCATTTTCGTAAGTATTTATTTTGTTTTTATTATCAGCATGTATATATTTTTATATTATTTATTTATTATTATTATTAATTTTTTTTTATTGAATGATTGTATAGCTATTTAGCGATATTATTTATAGCCTAAAAGTTGCAGATTGTAAAATCTCAATAAAGTGTATGTATATATATATATATATATATACTTAGAGCTAAAAAAACAATTATCTGGTAAAACCGGATTAGAACCCGGGACCTCCGGCACAGCATCTCAGCACTCTACCACTGAAGCCCCTCTCCTAAATTTAATTTATAACATTATAATTATTTAACTAGTGAAAATTAGTGATTATTAGTTTAAGTGATTGGAATAACTGTTACTCGTGCTACTATTTATAATGAATACAAAATGTGTATTGTGTATAAGTATAACACTGATTAATTAATTATTACTCGTGACTATAATAAATAGCATTTAACTGCAAATTATAGTTGAATTACAAACTAATTATGGTCTATAATTACTAGAGAAAACCAGATTCAATAGAATCTTTTTCTTTTGCTTTTAACTGATTAAATAATTTATCAGCAATAGCTGGATTAGAACCCACGAATTTCAGCGCAGCAACTCTACCCTCTACACAATTAGCTTCCTGTAATTTTCTTTTCTTATTCATGAATTAAAAATAAAACAGTAAAGTATGTACAAAAAATTATTAGTACCTCTATGGTAATATAGGTTACTGTTTCGTACCGTTGGAAGGATTCCAGCAAAGCCTGGAGATTAAAGGGAACTAACTGGAGCCGAAAGCCGAAGGTAAGACGGCGGGCCAAGGGTTCACCGACCTCAGGCAAAAACGAGCCCTTACCTGCGGTGGTGAGTACAGCCTTATCGGTCCCCAGCGGACCAATCCCAATTTGTCAACTACTTAAATACATTACTTCGGTACTTCCTATATCATCGAGCCAAGCACCTAGATCCACGTTTATATGTGTGGGTGTCTTTGTGAATTAGAGATATAGTATATCCTTCTAGACAGAGCAATCACGGGGTAGTATAAATTAGGTCTTTAATAAGTGACAACTCCAAATTTGACGACCGGCTTGCTCGTGCTGAGAATTTTTATGAAATCAAAATGAATCTTCATATAATTACTCATTGGATTAACTGTTGGTTACGGTTACTCATATATACAAACATTGCATGAAGCAGATTCTAAGTAATGATATGCATTATTCTATGCTACAATGGTAAAGAGAGAAGTGTTATAGGCTTCAAAGAAATTTCATATGAATAAAAGAGAACTAGCTAACTAAATCTAAGGTCATCTGATAACGCCATAGTTCCATAAGAACCTCGAAGTTTTAAAAACTTCATTGCTTTTCTAAAACTTTGTGTTCGACAAGTATCACTCTTATCAATTGAAAAATCAACATACCTACCCACAATTGATACTGTCATTTTCCAAAGAATGGTAAATATCTGCCAAGATATTTACCCCGAGTCGTTAGCGACATCGCCGATGAACCTTTCTCCTACGCTCGAGCCGCCCTAGATAGCGGCCAGCCGTGAAAGTGGTTCAGCTCCGCCTCATCCTTCACCTGTAATTTTCTTCCAGGACACTTCAAAAAACCCTGAAGGAGTTTTCCGGGAAAATTGTTCTAAGGATAAGGGAAATGTTCCGAAGACGATTTTTAAACATACGTTTAATAAAAGAAATAGAATTTCCCGGCCTCAAAACATCCATTACTGAGGAGGTAATGGGAGGAATTTTCAATCAATTTCCTTCCCTCCTCCCCTCACGAGAGGATGGGAAACCTCGTTTTCCTTCCCGCCATGGAATCACTACTAAAGCGATTTCGGAACCCGAAGAGCGAATTCGAGGTCTCGCTGATCGGAAAAATATGAGGCTCGTCAAGTATTTCTTGAAGAGAAAAGAATGGATAATAATAGAAAATAAATTACTGTGATTCCGATATACCCGTTCAAAGGTTCACATATACATCATACCATGAAATAGTACCATCAACCTGGCGAAGGATAATCGAATATACTCGCACATATACACCATAAGATTAAACTTTTTCTTAAACCTATTTAACTGTTCAAGTGCGATTAAATAGGAAAAGGAAAAAAATAAGAGAGAAGAACGGTTACAATAAACTGAACGAGATAACTGCAATTATAGCGGCTAAGAAAAACTAGTGCCATAAATTCTTGGTAATGGCGTCCTATGGAAGCGACGTAAAAGGGTACATTGTACGGCTACCTGAGCCTTTTCGGTGTCTGGTGGTCCCTAGATAGATCCCTATCCTAATTGTAACCGGATAGGCAAAATTTAGGATTTCTCACTATAGCATTATACGAATAACCATAGCATTAATTAGTGAAAATTAAAAAGCACATAAAGAGATGCTAAATAAATAAAAGAAGGATTACAAATTATTTAATTATAAAACATTTTAGAGCCGAAAGTTGAACCACCTTTATTAAGGAGGTATACACCTAATTATAAGAACAGGCTAGTTACCTGTGGTACCTGGCAGGGCCAGACGAAGGGCTGGGTAGATGACCAAGGTAATCTACTTAGCCAGCTTAGGCAGCGGCTGTGATGTCACATGCTAGTAGAGTTCACAGTGTCCTGACCAAACTAGGCCCAGTGTATATTGGTCGAATTACTACAGAGAAAATTACATAGTCTATAGTTGAAATTTCCAATATTATAACCCAAAATTATATATATTTAATTTTCTCTGTAATTCTACCAGTTTTTGATTCAACATTTTTCCCATAGGAATTTATCTTGATCAGGAATTACCTTTTCGTTAACTACTGAAAATATATGTTTTTTCATTTATCTAATAACATTTATAACTGAGTTATAATAATACAAAAAGTAAATATGATGAATGATACATAGCGTCAAGGATAGAGGCAAGTAGAGAAACAACCCAGCGGTACTCAAATACCAAATTCAACTTAGCTGGTCACGAGACCATCTTCTTTTCAGCCGCCTCAGAGGATTGTCGGGAATTGAAGAGGTAGTTGGGTTTGAAACTAGTGGGTTTGAATTGTAATAGAGTTTATTATGAAAGTACTGATGTCGGGTGCGGGCGATATTACAATCTAATGGAACATTGAGATCATTGTATATGACTTTATTCGAAACTAAGTAAGAAGCATTGAGGATTTTGAAAAGATTTTTTATTGTAAGGATTGGATACGAGAGGAATTCGATGGCTTAAGGGAAGCCCAAAGCTCTTCTCCATGAGTACAAATAGGTCTTATAATAGTCATGTATATGAGTATTTTATAATTTATTGGGAGCTTGGAGCGCTTATCTAGTAAGTGTTGAAGTAGCCTGAAACGGTGAGCGCAAAAAACCAAGCAAAGATAATAAGAATAATATTCTTTTAGGTTTCAACGGCCAATATTTATACAAAATACTTCAGTGGTATCTTCCGGTTTAGACCGTGTCGCTAACTTTTTCGCCAACGTTTCGCCAGACATGCTGCTGACTTCTTCAGGGCAGAAAAGATAATGAACTTTTCTTACCAGAAGGTACCACTGAAGCATTTTGTAATAATAATATTTTTATTTAAATGGGAGACCATTCCCTTTATAATACAATTTGTTTGCAGTAAATCGTGGACATAATAGCTTTATAATGTATTGAATATGAGCAAATATATTAAAAAACCTAAGACATGAATCGAGTCAAAAACTGTCTTAATTTATCGACAAATGTGTGAAATGAAAGTAGAGCTAGAATTATATTATAAAGAAAATATATATAATAAAGCAAACGTTGAGAGATCCGGAATGGGTTTAATTTCTGTCTGATAAGGATTTAATTTAAGATTTCACAAGAAAAGTTTCAAAAAAAAAAAGAGTGAAGGGATAGAAAAAAAAATGTTTAGAGAAGGGGAAAGAATGGAAGGAGAAAGACAAAACTGGTAAGAGAGAGAATTCCAAGACCAGGCCTTCAAAGCATTAGCCAATGCTCCTCCCTTCTCAACCCTACTTCATATATATGACATAACAACAAAATGTTTATATTTCGATATATAGATATATTTCGACAATAATTATATATTTATACTCAACACATACATCATAAATGAAATAAAATTATAACTTACTTACACCAGATGCCAAAAAACCACTTTGTCACATACCTGTAATAAAAATTATACATTAATAATTTCAAGCCTTGTATTACTTTAATAATCACTTAATTAATAATGTATATACTACTTAATAATTAAATTACTTTGATTACTTAATATCTAAAGCATTTTAACATTTAATATACACAGGGTAAAGGAATAGATATAGTATATAATACAAAAAGAAAGTCAACAATATCTCCAGTTACCCTAGACGAAAAAGGCAACGAAATAAGAATTGATTTTTTTTCTTTTTACACTTAAAAGTATTAACAAAAATACATGGCTGCCCAATACATGATTAATGTAATACTTAATTTAATCAACAACAGACATTTTACATAAATAATTCGTGATAGCTGGAAGAAAGTTATTTTTTGCAAGTTACTCCAAATTATTAGCATAATAAGAACCAATTTATTGAAAACAATACTCCATTCGAAAGGAAAGGTTTTAGCTTTAACTTTTTTTTTGGTTAATCTACTCTTAAAAAAATTTCATGTTAATAAAAAATCTATTTAAAAAGCCTGTTAATTAATATCTTATTATGGATACCACTTCACAGAAGTGTAGTTAGTAAGGTGGGATCCCACATTGAGAACAATACACCATTTAGAAAACAATCAAACCAGAGCGTGGTATGTTGCTGCGGGCTGATCGATTTGCCGTGTTATCGCAGTTTGCTTTTCCTCAATCAAGCGGAGAACACACCCGAGGATCCTAGGAGTATGTCGAAGAGGAGAGGTACTTGAGGTTCCTCACCAACGCCTTCAAGGAGTTTCCGTTTGGAGTGGGATACACGAACATAGCAATCAGCAATAAAATGTTAGGGTATCTACAAGGTGGTAGGAAGAAAAAAAATATGGCGTCCTTCTACGCCCATTAAACAATAAAATACGAAAAAACAAACAGTACCACCACAACCCACGAAGGATCTAGGGTTCATTACCTGGTAGAGACTGTTTCTGAGACAACGAATAAACAGGGAGATGATTTGCCCGTGATCAGGCTCAAACACCAAGTTTTTCTCCTTATACAGAGGCTGTGTGAATCCCAGGAGGTTCTCAAGAACCCACAGGATCCATCCCCGGCTGGTATCAGAATAAATAATTTATGTCTCAGCCGGGTCTGAACCTGGGGCCTTCGGCACGGCTAATCAGCGCTACCCCGCTGCCTTAAACTCTTTAACTTTAACAGGTGACGAAAAAAGTCACTATTTGGTGATTGAAATTGGTATGGATATAATCAATAATTTAAAAA
Source organism: Troilus luridus (assembly GCA_964056705.1). NCBI lineage: Eukaryota > Metazoa > Arthropoda > Insecta > Hemiptera > Pentatomidae > Troilus > Troilus luridus. Next base: position 23,046,452 of record OZ057416.1, on the reverse strand, counting down.
GTTTAATTATAACGTGAATATTATAAAATATTTTGCTTTTTTATGCTTTTATTAGTTTGTATACAAATGTATTGTATACATTAACACCTCTTCTAAATGAGAAACGAATTGTTCATTTAGTTTAATCTAGTCCTGAGATATTATTCGCTCCAGGTGATCTTCATCCGCGTAAATTTCACTTTATTTCATACGATCATCAATACCATTTATAAAATATTGTAAACAGCTTCATTATGTAATAATTACTAAAACTTATATAATTACTACTTAAATTCATATAACGATTATAAAATTAAAAATTCGCTCACATAGGGCCCAGTTAGCTAACCCCATTTTGGATGTATGTAACACGGATAACATTAGACTGCGGTGCGTGTCCCGAGTCGTAAAGAAGACTGATACTGTGTATGTTAAACACACCGAACTAACAGTAAATACATTCGTAACTCTAAGTATTAGGAAATAACGGTTATGACATTTAACAGTTACTAAATATAACTTCAAACCGCAAAACACGCAACCAAATACGCGCATAAAGGTCGGTAAATTTTTCGACTGTGGTAAAACGTATGGGATGAGTATAAAGTATGGTTTTCAATCAATTTGAATTTGTTTTTATTTATTTATGTTTGGTTTTTTGCATATTTATATAAATAAATTGCATATTTATTTATATAATCAGATAAAAATCCAGATCACATTTCATCTTTGCTAAACGGAGGTGGTATTCCAAATTTTTTAAATTTTATTTCATACTATTCCTGTAAAGATAATTCAGCTAAGACTAAGTCGTGTATATTTTTAAGTACTAACCTATTAAAATAACTAAGTTGACATAAATTAAATAGGCGACGAACGAAGTCCAAAATAAAAATTAAAGGTGATGGATATATGTGTCGATCCGGACCAAAAGCGGCTAACTATATACTCAGGACTTTTTCGTATTTTTCGCTAGTTTAGTTAAGCAATGTATCCTGTTTCGGAAGGACAGCTTGACTAGACTGACCGAAAATGTGAATAGGTTACCTTTTGAAATTTGGAGTTGTCCGCTTTTGATCATGGACGCCTCATATATTTTATTTATTATGTATACGATATTTTTTATTCGAGATTAAGAATAAATAAATTAAATTATTAAAAATGATATTTCTATATAAGAAATGTGGTTCCTCGTACATCGATATAGGCAGACACAGCAGAGGACTGCCTGGAAGAGAATGGTCTGCTAACTGCGCTATTCGTACAAATTTAGGGGAGCCGGGGTGCTCACGGAATAATTTAATGCCATTTTCCGCTCGGAAGAATCTCGCATCCCGTAAAATTTCACCTCCGCCCCCCTACGATATTAGGTTTAAAGTGGCCCCTTCCAAGTCAGGATGTGCACTGCTTCATGTTAATATAGTCACGATTTATAGAACTTGGATAGCTAGCCAGCCATACTACGTTCACAGTAAATTATTACAATTTTTCTCCTATATATTGATGGAGAATACTGTTATTTAAATGAATGTTTAATAAACACAACTTATAATATCTCAAAGTATCTCAGAATATAGAGCACTGAGATGTTATGCTGAAGGTATCGGGTTCGAATTGGCTGTGATAGATAAATAATTTAGTTTGTTAACAGTCACGGATGGACCAAGTAGGTTCCGCAGAACCTCCATGGGCTCACCTCATGTCATGGAAAGAGTACAGCCTCTACCAGTTACTGAAACCAAGATCCTTCATGGGTTGGCGTAGTACAGAATTATTGATTTGTAGTAACAACAAACATTCAGTATCTTCATTAGCAATAACTAAAACTTTTCGTGTATTATTCTATATATGTATTTACAAAAGAGGTGTACCATTACAGCCCATGAAGTTTTGGTTCAGTACATGGTTGATACTGTACTGTTTCAAGGACTAAGGTTGTGCCAGGAGATGATTGGTCCGAGATCATCTTAATTGTAAACCACTTTATAGCGGCTGGGTAAGCCACAGGAAGATCTCCTTAGGACCTGGATCCATCCCCATGAAACTCATTTAGAAATTATTTAATTTCCATTCTTTTCCAAAAATTTGTATAATTTTAATGTCAGTCACTACTAATATTTATCATTCATTAATTTCTTTCTTCGCATTTTCATTCATCTGAATTGTGTGTGTGTGTGTGTGTATGTGTTTATATATATATATATATATATATATATATATATATACATATATAATTATCATATTATCTTATATATAATCATCATAATCTTTCCCTCTCTACCGCTGCGCGGTGTGGGGAGTATATATACATATGTACATACTACTATATATATAGATATATACTATAAATACAACACGCATAAATATATTTATAGACTGTTTATTTTATTTAATGAAGAGGGAAATAATAGGAAACAAAAAGAAGAGAATTTTTATTGTTAGTAGGACATTAGCTTGATTTAATGCAACTACCTTACTCCTGTCTCACTAAATTACGGTTATTTCCAAGCTCTGCTACCTCTGTAGTTACAACACAGATAAATTTAACTTAACTGTGATAACGATAGTTGAAAAATTTATTACTAAGTAGCAACCGTTTTATAAAGGAGATGTATATTACACAAAGTCAAGATGAGAATTATTTAATATTAGACAGCATCATTAACAGTAAACCAATCATTCTGATGGTTAAAAATTATAAATTATCCTTAGCTGTTATTATTTATGGATAAAGACTCATTTGTTTCATTTTTAATTTGTATGAAGTGCGGTGAAAGTTATATTTAGTCTGGTCTAGTAAGTTGTGTCGATAAGTCCGTTGCCTGGGGCGGGTTTCTATTAGTAGTCCCATTGCTTGTCATCATTCAACTTCAAGTTAATATAGTCGTTTTTTTTTAAATACAAGTTTTAAAATACATAAAAATAGAACTAAAGAAAGAACTGATATAAAAATTAACACTAAAGTCGAAGAAGAATATAAAAACAATTCGATATTTTATTTGGTATATATTAGTAACATGGTATTGCAGATAAGACAATTTTTATATACAGATTTAATCATTGATATTAATATTTTAAGATGGTTAATAAAGTAATTCTATACTAATTAGGCCCTAAGCAAAAAAAAAACCTGGAGTAAATAAGATTTTTTTCACAAATTTTCATTTTCCCCTAATGGAAATTTATCAAAATTATGTCCATAAAATATGCAGCAGCTAATAAAGGTACCTCATATATAGAGCTGTTCGTTAAATATTAATTGAGATAAACTCGTTTCGATGAAAAGGTCGGAGTATAAAATACATGTACAATACTATTAAATTACATAAATTAAATACCCCCCAACAAAATGTAATAAATAATGCGTTAAAAAAATTTAGTGATAAAATATTTTATCAGCGTTGCCTAGCAACTAATTTTGGTTTAATCTTTTGTCATTGCCGATTAGTTAAACTATAAATAATTTTAAAATAGGCATATCACGAAGCTGCTGTTCATTGACTTATTTAAGCAAGTACACAAAATACAAGACTGTTTTTGAATTGGAATGAAAAAAATGGAACGCATCGATTTAAAAAATAATACTACATTTTATTCAAATAATTTTAATTTAAGAATGTTATTTCAATACGCATAAAGCAGTGAAATAAGATTAAAACATTTTTCTTATAAATATTTTTTTTTTAATCTGTAGAATAAGGAAGTAGGATTTTTTTTTTTTAATTTGGAATAATATGATTCGGTTTATCATGTTTTAATGAAATATGTAGTATGTAATATTTTAACATAAATTCAATATATACCAGGAAAAGAAATATAAAATTTAAAGTACGTTTATAATCTACAATAGATTAATTAATTGAGATATATTATATCATATTGATTGGTGGTATCGGCATCGAGCCTTTAGGTTCGTTAACCCTTTTAATTAATAATTTCATATTATTTATCTTTTTTCCGTATTGTTCTACTCAAGAACACGTCAATTTAATTGCTTCTTATTGTCAATTCTTTATTCAGATTTTCTCATATCAATCATCTCAAATATCTAATTTAGAGTAGTATGATTTTTTTTCTCTTATGTTTGTATATATTTTTTTTAAATCCTAAGTAAATACATTAAAACGAACATTGATGAATAATAATCAGAACTCTAACACGAGCTATTGTATTCACGTTGTTGATTAACTTAAAGTTGAAGTTAAATAAAAGAGGGAAGGATGTGTTTGTATTAGTGTTAACAATCTGCCTTTGCCATTAAAACCGAGAGAAACAATAGGCATAGAAACTCAACGCCTACAGGTCGCATACTAAACATCCTCTCAGTCATCCACACCACTGTCAGCTGGTTTCAAAACACGCTACAACTCCAACAATGTGAGCCCATATTCTGTTATATCACAATTCTAGGTAACACTGTAATATTATAATAGGATCCTAATATGGACGAGGAATCTAGATATATTGGATCCCATTATAAAATCTTCAAAAAGCCAGGGTAATAAATATAAACCCACTACAAAATTAAAAGGTTTTTTTAGATTAAGCCTGCTAGTTACTTTTTGTAACCAAATGATTACTTTAAAAGTAATCGCTTTAATTAACATGTGATTAGGTAAACAAGAATACAGGTTGATGAAATATTTATTTTAAATTAATACAAAGACAATAACTAAATATGAATTCAAACAGGAACAAAAGCAGCCATGTCGTCAATTATTTGTAGAAATAAATTTTTGTTATTGTTCCTCTGTCTCCATAAAAACTCACGCAAATAGGAATCTAAAAGTTCCCTCCTTGTTCCACACTATTTTCTATTCCTCATTTTGGGTTTCGCCCAGAGAGATTCCATTGATTGTGTTTTGGCTCCTGTTGTAGGGTCGACAACATTTTTTGAATGATTGACAGTAAGATCCACATAATTCAAAGAATATAATGTTTCTCCTAACCCTTTATATCCCTTCCAGCAATCCGAAATGATCGTTGTTCCTCGCCTTATTGTAGCTTTTATACAATTTAGAAGAGTTTCTGATGTCCTATCAGGTACTGCGTACATAAAACACTCTTTGGTTTCCCTACATATACCACCAAAAACCATGAGGGTACATTCTTCCAACATTGTTTTTTCTTTTACTAGAACAAGATTCGTCAATTTATACAGTCATTTGAATAGGATTATTTATTAAAGTATAGGCACAAATTTCTCTCAACATATTCTTCCAATCCGTAATAGTTGCACTACTAATATTAAGTTCTTTAGTACAAAATTTCGTAGTTGTGTATTCCTTAAAGAGCTTTACTTAAAGATAGTTCTTCGATTTTTCATATTTATTCTTCGAACCACGTATTTGAGAATAAACCCTTAAAAGTTCTGGAATTTCTCACGAAGCAAACCCATTTTTTTTGTTTATACTTCAATTTCATATTGCGTCCATTATCACACTTTTTAAATTTAGGTAAGACACCTTTATCTGGACAAAAATGTAGGACATTTTCTTCTTCATTACAAAACAAAATTAAATTAATAAAATTTATCCCTGTATATATTATACACATAAATAACCTAAAGTTGTCATACGGTTTAATTTTTTTTTTTTTAAAAGATGAATTACTTTTAAAGTAATAATTTGGTTACAAAAAGTAACTGGCAGCCTTAATCTAAAAAAGACCCAAAGGTAAAACTCCCTTAAATAAGTACCATACGTAATGAAGTCTATAAAAAATAAATAAAAAACCGGCGGTAGCTCCACTTTCAAAAGAGAAATAATAATGTGAAATAATTACAATGGCCTTTTTTAAGATTAAATTGTCATTTAATAATCACGGCAGCTGAATTAGGGTATATTTTATAATTAACTTGAATTTCTAATAATAATTTATGATTAAGTTATCTAGGATTTACTTTGAAGTTTGTACAACAAAAAATTTAAAAAAATTTCAACGTTCTCTGTAGAAAAAAAAATGTAAAGTCAGTAGATAAACGGAATGGAACAAACAATATATTACTATTGTTACGATATTATCTTGTTTTTTTATATCTACATATATATATATATATATATATATATATATATATATATATATATATATATATATATATATATCTTTGAATATTGTACAATAACCTATTTTATAATAATTGTTTTAACGATTTTATATAGTAACATCAATTAATAATTAGAGTAGAAATATTGATGCAAAACAATTCAAAAATAAACCAATATTCTTGGAAATCTTGTAATTTCAAAGACTATTAAGGTTTAAAAAAATTCTCGATTTTATTTTCAACAATTGAAAAATTATCATTATTAAGTTGTGCATTTATAAAATAAATTCAAGTTTTATATATAAAAAGGACAAATTAATATTAATAATCAAGGCTCCGAAGTACCGCATAAATTAGTGAGAGGAATACTATATAAATAAACTTAATATCCCATTATAAAAAATAATCAGACACAACATTATGAAGAATCACGATTCTAGAGTAAAATAAAATAACTACTACCGAAACTATAAACGAAGGAGTGAGGTAAGACAAAAGCAACAAAAAGAAATGAACATAAGGTCAACCAGCTGCAAGAATCAAAAGCCTTGAGGAACCAAGGCAAAGAGAAATCTTATATAATTTGGGCCAGTCCTCATATTTCTTTATCTTATAAAACGTATTATTTATAAAATATATTAATATAAGTATTAATAAAAAAATATGGTAATTATTCCGGAGGTTGTCGCTTCGAGTTGAGTCATAACAAGTTTTAAATTTTCATTTGTTTCCTTTTTAACATTTTTCAAATATACAAGTTATCATGAGCTTTAGAATGGAAAAGAGAATGTAATGATGGGAAACATGTTTAATTCGGTAATAATTTCATCGAGAAATGAACGTTTCAACAAACAAATATAATTTATAATTCGAAATGATAGTTGAAACTTTTATTTCTATACAACTCATAACTGCATTCTCTTTTCCACACTAAAGCTCACGATAACTTGTATTTTTGGAAAATAGGAAACGAATAAACAGTCGAACTTGTAGTAACTCAACTCGAAGCAACAAATATATATATATACACACATATAATTTTTGATATAAGATTATACTAACTTCGATATAATGGATTATTTAGAAATTTTAGAAAATCGAGTGGAAAATATTTTTTTTAATCATACTTTTTTGCAGCCTTTATTTCCTACAAATAATAATATTTCTTTTAAATGATCTGTGAAATCTTTTGTACTACGGGTACAATTGTTTACATCAATACATATAGGTATATACATAATCGAAGTAACTCTATATACACCTGATACCGGTGTAGTACATAGGCCCGGTTCAGTTACACCAGATAATAGTGTTAGTATGTTAATGGCAGTGGGGTCTTTGAACGCTATTCCAGTAATTAAGCTTTTACAGTATCTGGTGCATAATGTAATATATTATGCATACAATATAATATACATATATTTAAAACAGGTGCTATTATAGCAACCCGGAAAAAGTATAACGGTAATCTTAGATAGTTATCATAAAAAATATTATGACCTCGTGTTAATATAATCAAGAATACGAATATTAACTAGCCTTTTTAAAAAATATATATGGTTACTGAACTATTCAAAAATTTTATAGCTAAAATGTGAGGCTGTTTTTAGTTTAAAGTAAAATTAAATTAAGAAATTTTAAGTATAGTATATATATTTTACTAAGTAAAAGTGTTAATTTAATAATTATTTAACTAGTTTATTTAAATGCAATTCGCTGAAAAACTGAAAAGTTAATTATTAATTAAATTGATAAAAAAGAGTCTAAAAAAATAAAAAAATTTCCAAGCAATTAAAGATTTAAATATATATATATATATATATATATATATATATATATATATATATATATATTCTCTTCAGTACCATACTGTTCTTTAATTATTAATTTACAATTAACACAAATAATCATCGGTTCCATAAAGAAATATTTAAAATTTATTTAGTTTCTCGGATATTTTGTAGTTTTTTTTATGTATGTAATATTTTAATTTACATGTTAATACAGTATCATTCATAAATATTTTTTCTCAGTGACGATAGTAAATATTATTTTATTCGAATTAGTTTTATCCATTTATTATTTTAACGTCGTTTTGTTTTAGTTCTTATTGGAAGGTAAATTAAGGAAAATATTTAAACCAAAAAAATACAAAAATATGTCTGCTACAAATTTTGGACGTAATGTGAATACAGAGTAGAACTTACTTAAAAAGTGATTCGAGATGTGAGGTTTTAAAATATTAAATGAATAGATTCACTCTATAAACATTAGTAGATTGTTTCTTGATCTAAACTTAGATTATATATTTCTTCAAATTAACAAAATAATTTATATCAACAGATTATATTATTTAAGTGTTGTTTTTATAAATATGAAAAAATATCTCTAGTACACAATAATCTTTAATAATAACCTTTCTATAAAAATCTGTTTATTAATGTCGATCTTAGGATTTAAAAATAAAGTCTTGTGGTAATTTTAGTCTTGCATTAGTAGCTAATTTTAGATCGTCCTTCTGCATTGTTCTTCAAGTCATTTGGGATTCATATGAAGAAGATAGAGGAAGAGATTCATTAAAACAATGATTTATGACTTTCGACAAGTCAATAAAACCCATCATTCCCCGCAACCATAAAATAAGCAGTATGAGCCGTGATCATAAAGCTCTTAAGGTACTAAGATAGTTTATGGTTTATGGTTCGAGGCTAAGTTTTGGGGACCTGAAGGTACCTGACATCACTTGGATTATTCAAGCCCTGGCCTGCCAAGAATGTCTCAGCAATTTCCCTCGGCCCAACTTACTTTGAACTTAGCCTTAAGTAATAGCTTTCTAGCCCTTTAGGCATGTAGAACCATTTAGCAATGGTTCTAGATTATTTTCATTTTTTTTTTAATCAAAAAAATTCCTAGCACATAAAAAAAAACTATGATATCACATTAAAAAATTAAAAGAGCCTCAAGTTATTTTTTATTAAGTCCAGTCAATAATAACATCAGAAACCGATGTTATAAAATTACACAAATATTGAGCAGGCGGACTTTTCTTTTAACTATTCATTTTGGTATCAGTTCCGCAGGTAGTCATTTCGAGTTAAGTCACAACAAGTTTTAACATTTTCATTCGTGTCTCTTTTTAATATTCCCCAAAATGAAATAATCGAGAGCTTTAAAATAGAAAACATAGCGTCATTTTGATGATAAATGATTCTTATTCTTATGATTGTTTAGTTCGGAATGATTTTTCTACGAGAACCTAGGAGGAACACAAATGCTTAAATGAGAAAAATAAAGAATTAATCTTTTGATCGAATTCCTTTTCTACATTTAAAAATTATTGTACTTGTATATTTATGATTTAAGTTGAATAGTTTATACATATATTTAATTTTTAATGCCAATTAAGGCCTAAAGAGAATTTTCAAAACATTCAAAAAAACTTGAAATCAAAAGTTTGAATTTTTTTAATGATAACAAATATAAAAATAATTTACATGCTCTAAAAAAAATCGAAGTTAATATGAAGATCTTTATTCTAATTCATGGGAAATCAGTTAAACATTTATCGAAATTCAGTTCCAAAAACTTAATTAATGTCAAGTTTTGAACTCAAAGATAATCCATTTACGTTCTAATAACATTAATTATATTACTAAAGAGGTAATCAATTAACCAATTACAGTTTTTTAACTGAAAGTTGTTGATTATAGCTCAGTTGGGAGGAGAATATTGGCTAATTTGGTATTGATAGGAATTAAATCATTTATATCAATATTTATTTTAAAATAAATATAAAAATATATAAATTCTAAAGCCTATTCAAAGAGTTCTAAAGTATTTAATGATTATCCAGATTTTAATGAATACTTATCGACGGAACTTACTATCAAATATTCATTCATATTTTAACAATGTTATGTTAAAAATTTGATCATTTTCTTCTTCATACATATATTCATATATAAGGTCAACTAATATTATTAAATAGTAATGAATTTCATAATTAACGAAAGGTGAAATAAGGAAAAATACATACCTACATTGAATAATTAATTTTTTGAAATGAGGATAGTAATGCAGGCGAGCTTAAGGTTTAAACAAAATATTATCTTACATATAAAGTTTTAGAAGGTAACGAAAAGTGACGAAAACCACATAAACTTAACTTCTGAAGATAAATCACATGTTGTAGATAAATCGAAGTAATTTCTTCAATAACTATATGAAAATCTTTAAAATTTATTCCATGTAGAAAGATAAGATGTGTGATGAGTGGACCAGATTTTTTATTTTAAAAGAAATAAAATAAACAAAATATCATAAAACCCGGAGGTTGGAGACAGATAGATAAATAAGCATCGGTAACGTAACGGTTCAGTAACTGTTTAAGCGTTACGAAACGGTTATTACCAATTTATTGATGTAAACAGTTAAACGGGCAGAAGATCTTAACATTAAAAAGTGATGAAAATTATATTATTAAAATAACGAAAAATTGAAGAAAATAAATAAATACAATGAAATCATCGTTACGTGAAGGAAAAGAGAATTCAAATTTGACATTCGAGGGGAAAGGTCAAAAGTTGAAAAGTAACAGTTAAGCAAGAGGCCGGGGTACGAATACTTTATCAGGCATTGCTCAAGTTTAAAATTTCAATTTCCTTATTGGGCAAACCTTATTTCGTTATTCTCTTCTAAAAGAAAATTCCGCTCTCAATTCAAGCCCTTCGCGTCTAAAAGGGTATTACCATTAAAAATAATGGAGATGAAAGTCGTTCACGCAGTTCTAGAAAACTTATTTAAATAATTTTATTCTTCATGGAGAGAGCCTAATAAAAATATATATTTTTTAAATCAGGTTAAAAATACCATACTAAAACTTTACAGAAAAAAGTGGAACTTTAATGCTAGAGAATAGAATAACATTTTATTAAACTTTTATAGTGTATTTTCTGCGAACTTATAAAAATACCTTAAACTTTTCAAGAACGCAACACATTTTATATTTACAGACAACGAAGGTGTTAGTAAGAACAAATATAGTCCAATAAAGTAGAGGAAAACGTGCAATGAACTATCGCAGTTCCAACGTAAACATCGTTGCCAAGGAAGTTCAGTGCAGACAGTTTTGAATCGATGGGTTTGTTAGTACTAAGTTTGTGATGGTATCGTTTACTGAACTATTAAATGCATCATCAAACATACGTATACTTAAATAAAAAATCCCTACCAATGAATTCATTTAACGTCTAATATCTTTAAATTATTACAGAAAAAACAATTGAATAGTGAAATTTACTTTTATATTTTAAGGACAGATATCGAAAAAATTTAATTACATAGGTTAATATTGTTTAAGCTAATCATAATTTACAGATGTTTCATGAAGATATCAGATGGTTTATTAAACGAATAGTATGTTCAAATCATTACAGAGAAGACAATGGGATGTAGAAATTTATTGTTTATTTTTTTAAGGAACTGACTAATAACAAGAAAGGTTATTTTTGAAGTACAGTTTAAGTTTGTTATGGAATCGTTCGAAAATACGTACGATACATTCTAATGTTTATGGAAAAGATATTTGAATGGGAAAATTAGCTTGGTTGTCTTAATCTTTTTAGAAAATTCACAACTAACAACAAAGGATGTTTCTGAAATGTATTGTTTTTCATAACGTGGTATCAGTTCCGTAGATTGTTACTTCGATTTAAGTAACAAGTTTTAATTTTTCACTAGTTTCCTTTTTATTAATATTCTCGAAAATAAAAATAATTGTATTACTGACTGTACATAGTAACCATTACTAAACAACAGAGGCTATTCCTAATATGTATAGTTACTTACAAACGTAAATAGATCTTAATGCAAAGAGAAAAACTAAAAGTTATGTATGCCAAACGTTGGATAATATGTATAAATACCGTGTTACTTTTAAGCAATTTCCATATACTCTAACATAACAACAACAAAGAACCACTTCTTGACACTTGACAAAGACTTGACATTTGGACGAGAGGACCATATGGCTTCGGAGACGTTGGGACAACCTCAAGGTAGGGGACTTTGGCGCCGAAGAGGAAACCCGCCTGACAACTCTCAGCGAGCACTACACTTGGAATACTCTATAGACAGCTGACCGTACTCCTTGACTCACCTGAACGACGACTTGTGCCTGATGGTCGTGGGACGACTTCCTCCACTTGAGTACTCCCATGACGGAGGTTATCCAGCCTTGCTCGCTTTCCGGGTCCCGCATATACCCGATAACGGCACACAAGACGACACAACACACTCTACGGAGACCGAACCGCCACTGGACCCGGCTCCATCCCCTCCACCCCACTCTCCCCTCTCCCCCCCCCCCCCTCAGAGGCCAACGGTAAACTCACATTTCTCCAAGGCGGGATTCGCGGCTCCCTTGGGATATATATTCGTCATACATCATTTAGTACTACAAATAATTAAGAAAAAAAAGAAAGAAAAAAGGTAATTATTCCGTAGGATGTCGCTTCAAGTTGAGTCACAATAAATTTTATTGGTTTCGTTTCCAATGTTTCATTCATCCATACTTCAAAATGTTGGTTGAAACTTTTATTTCTTGATGAAATGATTACCGAAATCTACTCATTGCCCATAATTATATTTTCTTTTCCACATTAATGCTCACGAAAACTTGTATTTTTGGAACATATTAAAAATGAAATGAATAAATAGTTAAACCTTGTAACTCAACTCGAAGCGAAAATCTACGACAAAAAAAAAACTTATTTATATACGTTATGATTTCCGGTATTAGTTCCGTATGTTGTGCCTCGAGTTAAGTTACTACAGTTTAGTTTCACGACTTCAGTCTAGTATCAACTACCGATCTTATCCCTGAAGAAGACCTACAATTTGGGTCGAAACATCGGCTTACCAATAAACAGTTCTCCCTATATAAGAGAATTTTGAGCTCCATCCAGACCATTTTCTTCCTCATATAAATATATATATATATATAAGGTCATCTTATATTATTCTACATATATTTTCTTAAGCAATAAAAAGTTAATCATCACGAATAGAACAAAGATATATCTGCAGATGGTGAATAAGTGATAATGTCGAACTTTGTCCTGAGGGATTTAATTGTAATGAAGAAAGCGTGATCATTATGATAGTTCTTGGCTTGAAATGGAGAGTTTAATATAAGCATTAACTCATTTTGAAGCCACTGCCTGATTTAGCTATTTTACGAGAATAACACAATTCTGGTTCCCTATGTACAAGAAACTCATTTTGCAAAAACAATTCGACTTAACCACTTACTCATCGTGGCTGCAGTTATGTATTCAAATATTTCTGACTCTGGCATTATTTGATTTCACACTGGGATTAAAGTTAAGTTTCCGAAATTGTTAACCTTTGTTTTTTTATTAAATAAACTGCTGAAGTACATTCAGTTTCCAAAAAGATATTTGGAAATTCAGTGAGTAAATGGCCCTGGATGATCCTGATCTAGTTTTTGTAATTTGAATTTATAAAAAGAACATTGATTTTTTATAATTCAGGACATTAAAAAATCTGAAGAAAAATCTTAGCTACGTGAGTGCAAAATCCATTTTAAAATTTAATCAACCATTTTTCCGGAAAGATGCAGTACATTTTGTACAGGACGATGAACTTAGCTTAGACTTAATAAATATAAACTGGCTAAGCAGTTAAGTACAAATAAATGATGGAGCCAGCTCTAAAGTCCCATCATTGGCGCTAAGTAGGTCGAATCGAGATGGAACCCCCTCCTACTCCCTCTTTAGGCAGAACTTTTAATTAACATGATAAAAGGAGAGCTCTGGAGGACTTGTATTGTCTCTCAGTCACGCTCAATCTTGTGTAAAGATAAATTGAAGCTATATCATTTCGATGCATTTAGTTTTAAAATATATTTATGACATATTTATCAAAATCTTAAATACAATAAAAAAATAAGTAAATGCGAGACTCGAAATCTCCAAAACAAGGACTAACCAATCATAAATTATGGGTTCTTTTAAATCATATACTATCTGAGTCAAAGGAAGCGAGGTACGTCAGGATGTAGAGAGCTGAAATGCTATGCTGAGGTCCATAACATGATTAATGGTTCATAATGGTTTATATCCAGCAGTGGCAGATTAAATCATTTATACTTAACAGATTCTCCTGGGGCTCACTATAACTCTATAAAGTGAGTACCCTAAATTGTGGGAAAACCTGAAGGTCGGGCTGTTCGGGTCCCTGCACAACAGTTGTCCTTGTAACAGTAAAGTCTCTACCATGTACTAAACTCAGGATCCTTCATTGGTTGTCGTGCCAGAGGCTTTCTTTTCGATGGATGGACACCATCCGTTCTACCACCTTCAAAAATTATTAAAGTCCTCTTTTCAAAGCTTCGAATAAGATTGCGGCAATGCCCAAATCATGGGATGTTATAGCTCGAAATACAAATACTAGTAATAAAGCTTAAGACAAATTGGCCAAACTTCAAAACCCTTTAAGGACGAATCTACCGTGTCTGGTGAGGGACTGCGCCCAGTTCCAGCTACAGACTACAGTTAGTTCTTCTGCACTATCACACGGACACTAATAAGAAATACCTAAATGAGTGGGCTTTCAGTAAGGACAAGAACCGAATATTTTAATTTTAATAAGACAGTTACAGATTCAATAAGTGCTCTCCAATCTATCGAAAATTCAAAATTAATGAATTGAATTCATTTTCGTAATCCCAATTTGAGTAAATTAGACCATTAGAAATTCAGAATGAGCGCATTTCATTTTTGAATGTATTTGAGGCCAATTTTAATTTCATTCATTACTAAGTATGTTATGTTTGTATTATGATCTAAATTAATGCGAAGAAACGAAAATATATCGAGCAACTCATTTTATAGCAAATAAATACAATCTGTTGAGGAGTAAGTCTAATGTTTATTTTTAGAATGTGAGAAAAACTGGACATGTGCTTCACACTACCTGGCAACCACGTTCAAGGAAGAACCACTAGCAGCTTTGCGAAGTACAGCAGACAGTTTTACGATTCTTAGAACGGCACTCAAGTCATAAAACATTAGCACGTTAGAAATGTTATAAAAACATAATAATAAAAAAAAATTGAAAATAATATGGTGCTTGTTGGGTTCAACGCTCTCGTGTATTTTAACCGATAAAGGGTTAGAAGAATTAAAATTGAAAAATCATAAATATTTTAAAACAGTAATCTTGAAGTGATAAATTACTTGAAAAAAGTCCTTTGTTTATTTTTTAAAGTCTGTAAAATATTAAAAGTGGTAAATTAATCGTGTTAAAATCTTCCAGTCATATTTAATCTTCAAATAGAGTCAACACAGTATTTAATTAATTAATAACTGAGTTGTTTGTGGAGCATATAAAAGCAAGGGCGCTGTCTATATTTGATAAGTCTGTATTTACTGTTGGTAAGAGATGTGTTGCACATTGTCTTCTATGATGTAATCTCAGGGCTTTGTTATGGTGATTTTTTTATTAATGTATCTTTTAAAGGTTTTACTAATTTTTATTACATACTTAAATATCAGTTGTTTAAGGAAATCAATCATTGATTCTGATTCGCCCAACAAGCAAGAACCTCAAAAAGTATGATCCGACGAACTAATCCATTTCTGTCAAAACATGCATCCATGATGACTATAACATTTGATGTTAAAATTTAGAAAAAATATTCGTATGCCCATATCCATCTAATAGTCACATTATAGTCATAAGTTTCATAAAACTAACCACACTGCTATTATACTCCTCAGCCTTTCATTAATGGTAATATAAGTTCAAACCGCGAATGTTATTCTACACCCTCTTCCTAACCATAGACAACAGAAAGTTACGAAGTAATAGGAAATCGGAAAGTAATTCCTCAATTCACTACGTCTTATATTAGCATGCCAACTAATGAATCGTACAATAAAAGACTGATTCAGAAAATGAATGATTCAAAAACTCCTCTAGAATCAGGCTGATTTATTTAATAATTCCTTCACTGAATGAAAACCTATCTCCAGTCATTTGTGCAATATAACTTTATTATATGGAAACGTTTCGACTATATGTCATTTTCCATCCATCTAAGAACTTAATCTTTATCCTCTTGATTTATTGCCAAATTGTATTCAAAATCGATATTGATATATCGATCTCGATATATCGATATTGATATATCGATTCAGCGAGACACAAGGAACTTGATATATATAAGGCAGTAAGCCTTCACCACCAACGAGCAGGTATATTACTATTCCATTATCGCCTCTCGCGACAGCGAAACACGTGACAGATAAATACATATTCAACGCTGTTGCAGAAATGTAGGTACCTAGAGGTTCACCTTGCAATATGTTGACTGATTTGTTTACAAGGAGAGCTAGGAAAGTAACATTAGCATAATGCATAATGATTGATAATCGTCGTAATTGTATTATTAGTATGTTATATTCTAAACAGAAAAGAGTTGAGGCAACTAGATAACCATCATTATCCTTTCAGGCACATTTCTATTTCTATTTTAGGACATCAAAATCTATAAATTATAATTTTTTTTGTTTAAAAAGATAAATATTAAACATTATTTTACTCATGCTTTAAAAAAATATCTATGTCCCTTTTGAGCATTTTCTTTTCTATATTAATATATTCAGAGGAAGAGCCGAATATCCACTGGGTACTTTTTTCTCTTTTACTTTTATTTTTTTTTGCATTTTTGTTTTTGTTTTTTAGAGTTGTTTTATTTTTACTATCCATTTTTTAAATTTAATTTCTATCAGCCTCGACATCAACAGATCCGACAACAGGCGCCTCAAACCTCCCAATCCCAGCCAATGGTTCCCAAATCTCATCCACCTCTACTACCTCCACGCCAAGACGTCCCTTCTCACCGTCTACCTCTACGGGTGAAGCTTCCGCCTCAGAGTGAACCCACAACTCCATCCCAAACTTATTCCATGAAAAACCTCCAAACCCAAACACCATTGAAAGTTGATGCAGCTTCCAGTGTCCTAAGAAGGGTCCAACTCCCAACCAGCTTCCCAAGACACACTAATCCTCCACCTCAACCTTCAGAGCAATATCCTGTTCCCAATCAAAGTCCAGTAGACATCAACACAATCCTTTCGAATTTCTTATTAGACCTAAATAATACCATCAAACCACTCATTTCCCTTCTAACCCGACTCCTTTCCTAAATACCATTTAATACCCCACGATGAACAACAAGCCCCTAGCAATCATTCTGTGGAATGCAAATGGCTTACATAACCATCGAGATGAACTGGACTTATTTCTTCATAACAATCACATAGACATCGCCCTATTGACTGAAACACACTTCACAAAACGATCATATTTTTACATACGTGACTATATCACTTACAGATCAGATCATCCTGACGATACAGCACATGCCGGTTCTTGTATCCTTATCCATAAATCTATACCACATTCTCTTATTCCTTCTACTCCAACTGACGCCATTCAATCAACATCAGTAACCATTTCAACTAGTCCTTTCCATATAACATTCTCAGCTGTATACTGTCCTCCTGGTATCCCCCTTTCTTATAACATCCTCGAATCCTTATTCCAATCCTTCGGACCGCGGTTTATTGCCGGAGGAGATTACAACGCCAAACATCAACGATGGGGTTGTCGAACATCCAATTCCCGTGGTAGCATCTTATCCCAAATTTCAACCTCTAATAGTTTCTCTATCCTCGCACCCATAAACCCTACTTATTGGCCTACATCCCTCAAAAAACGTCCAGATATTCTAGATATATTTGTTTCCTCACAGATTTCCCGCAATCAAACTGCTATAAAATCCCTGGATGACCTTTCCTCTGATCACAGTCCAGTTCTGCTTCAAGTGCATTCGATTCCCATTCCTAAGCCCTCTCTTCCCAGACTGATTACAGGACGTGTAGACTGGGATGAATTCCGATCAAATCTAGAAAATAATTTAGACCTCAAAATTCCACTTAAAACAAAAGGAGACATCAATTCTGCAATAGACAAGCTAACAGAAGCAATACAAGTCAATATAAAATATAACACTTTACCAAGTAAAAATCATTATCAACAGAATAACTGGCCACTTCATATTCGCGAGTTATTAAAAGAAAAACGACGGGCAAGAGCAAAGTGGCACCGCACGAGATATCCATCGGACAAGAGTCATTATACCAAACTGACCAACAAATTAAAATCAGAGATCAGAACATTCAAAATTCAAAATTTGTATTACCGTACAGAAAATCTCAGTACTACTGACAAATCCTTATGGAATACAACTAGAAAACTCCTAAACTATAAAAAATTCAACCATCCACTTTTAACCGAATCCCAAACCTGGTCAAGATCTGATGAAGAAAAATCACAAATTTTCGGCCAGCAACTATTCAAAACATTTAACCCTCATCCAGATATCCTTAATCAAACCCACTCTGAATGCATTGGAGCAGAATTAAGTATTCCTCTTCAGTTGTCCCCTCCTCCTAAAGCATTCCATCCTTCCGAAATATCAAACATTATTCATAGATTACCCGCCAACAAAGCCCCTGGACACGACCTAATCACATCCCAGATTCTAAAACGCCTTCCTTGGAAAGCGATCCTACTCCTTACATATATATACAATGCCGTACTCCGCACCACATATTTTCCTGATTCCTGGAAATTATCCATAATTAAGATGATTCCAAAACCTAAAAAACCACCAGAACTCCCATCTTCTTACCGTCCTATATCTCTCTTACCCATAATGGGGAAAATACTTGAAAAACTCATTCTGAAACGTCTTCATCCTATCATAGAATCCAATCAAATAATCCCAGATCACCAATTTGGTTTCCGAACATCACACTCCACCATCCAGCAATGCCATCGTGTGGTGGACGTTGTCTCATCTGCATTAGAGCGCGGAATGTACTGCACGGGAGCTTTTCTCGATGTAGAGCAGGCTTTTGATCGAGTCTGGCATCCAGGACTGCTGTACAAACTCCGTAAATTCTTACCTTCAACTTACTTCCTTATTATCAGTTCCTACCTCAGTAATAGAACCTTTAAAGTAAACCATAATTGTTCCTACTCTTCCCTCTTCACCCAGTCTGCCGGTGTTCCTCAAGGCAGTATCCTGGGGCCCATCCTATACACGATATATACAGCTGACATCCCAACCCATCCAAGCACTGTCCTCACTACTTACGCTGATGACACATGTGTGTTATCAGTTAATAAGGATCCATTTGTTGCATCCCAATCTCTTCAATCCCATATCTCACACCTACAAGAATGGTGTCAAAATTGGAGGATTAAAATAAATCCTAACAAATCCCATCAAATTACCTTCACCCTTCGTCGTAAACCTACGAATTCCTGTCCTACTGTATCGTTTAATAATGTACCACTTAACCCTGTCGAACAGATACGTTACCTAGGACTCCATCTGGATAAACGTCTCACTTGGAATCCTCATACAAGACTGAAAAGACAAGAAACTGCTCGACGTTTTCGCCTACTTCAACACTTACTGGACAATCGCTCTAAGCTACCAATTAATTACAAAAGACTTATTTACATGACAGTCATCAGACCTATTTGGGCATACGGAGTTGAGCTTTGGGGCTCTACTAAACCATCCAATTCATCTCGTATCCAATCCTTGCAATCCAAAATCCTTCGTAAAATCCTCAATGCTCCTTATTATGTCACAAACAAACTCATCCATCATGATCTTAATATCCCATATGTTACTGATTTGGCCCAAACTAGATACCTATCCTTCCATAACAAGCTCCATACGCACTTGAATCCGCTAGTCTCTCAGCTTGCTTCCCATACTATTCCTGATAACCCTCCGAGGCGTCTGAAAAGAAGATGGCCTCGAGATCATCTACTATAGAACTTTATTGGAGTGCTATCGATGGGTAGTTTCTCCACAAGTGTTTTCATGTCATATGCTACATTTTTGCACATTTACTTGATATAATAATGTATTATAGTTGTAAATATCATTGAATTAAATAAAAAAAAAAAAAAAAAATTTCTATCAGCTGTTGCCGTGCAACGTTCCTTGTGATTGGGCAGATGTATTTTTTTTCAATTGAACTAAGTTAGTTTCAACAGTTCTTTCCTTCTCTTCCACACCTCTTTCATTCGTTCTCCGTGCTTTTGCTTTATTTTCTGTGTCCAAATCGAGCCAGTTTTTCTTTTTTGTCTTTCTTGAAAGCTCTGAACATTCTGAAATTCCTTCTTAAGTGAAGAACCTCCTTCAGTGCCACCCGTAGAAATCTCTAACTCTTCAATATCGTTTTCGGTCCCCTAAATTCAAGTATTGGTCATTTTTAGTTTGAATAACCTTTTTATCATTCTGTTTGGGTTCGTTTTTTTTATACGCCCATAGAACTTAATTCCTTTTTCTAATTGTGTCTGATTTTTCATATGTGCGTATAGAGCTCCTGGTTATGGCATCGCTTATAATGGTTTCCTTGTTTAACTGTTCTTAAAATTTGTCTAAATATTTTTCTTTCAGTGGTTCCTAGATCACGCATCATGTATTTATTTGTTTTTATTATTATTGTCTTCCAGTCCTGATGATGCATGAATATGCGACATATAGTTTCCTATTCCTATAGAGAATTTCTTCTTCTCAAATTATTCATTATAGTCAGTATTGGACATTAGTAAAGACCAGCTGTTCCAACATTAAAGGTTTCAGAACTAGTAATCTACCAGCAAGTACGGACAGTTCCTTTCGAATACTTCTTAAACCAGAAGAATCGCGGTACAAATGAATATACCTACATATTTGCAAATTGTTTCATAAGAGTAAAAATTACATATTATGAATATGTAATTAAATAAATATGTAAATAAATTTACTATACCGGACCCTGCAGACCCCGATAATGGATTGCAATTTGGCTGAATGTAATAGCCATTAGGGTTCCCAGACGACCTAGCTACCTCACTACCAGGGCCCACTAACAGCCTTGTCTTCTAATTCATTAACCTGTACATGAATTACTCCCTCCCCCACCCCTGCCTTTCTCTGGTCTGCTTATTATCATTTAGGGCAACCCAAGCTAAGATGGCTGGATAGGGTCAGTGAGGACTTCAGGAGCCTACTAAATGTTCGGAACTGTAAGGGCGCTGCACTGGACAAGGGAGGCTGGCTGAAGCATATCGAGGAGACCAAGGCATAATGATGGGTGAAAGAATGACGAAATAAGAGATACTAAACGACCTAAGTGCATTACAGAAAATTATTAACATCGAATTATGAATTATTTAATCATGGATCTTGACACTGAAGGGACCTACCATGTGGATCAGTTAGCAAAACAAAAATTTTTGACAACAAATTAAAAATATATACATTGTGACTATTAGGCACTGATGAAGACCTCCAATGTGGATCAAAACAAAATTACTACCCAAACCATTTTCTGCTCCTTCCAAAATAAAAAAATAACTGATATTCGAATTACCATACTTCCTGTAATGGCCGAGGCAATATAAAAACTATTAATCGTGCTGGCACACTCAGTAGAAGATGGTGTTTACATAGTAACCTCACTGACGAGATAAATCGAATTTACACAGCCATTATAACCGGCATGGACTCCCATGACCAACCAGCCACCGAGCCGTGAACTGCATCACCCTTTTGTTCTTTGGTAAACTTCACTATAGGTTTTCGAAAGGGCAATCTTATGATGATGGATCTATGAAATGGACTTATTGTCGAAACAAATAGTCCAATAAATCAGTTAAGCTTGACTTTTGACTCCATTCCAGCCCCGAAGACCTGCAATGTTGATAGAAACGTTGGCTTTCCAATAAACAGTTCTCCCTGCTTAAGGGCATATTTTTTACCTACATCCGGACCATTTTCTTTATCAAAAAGTTCCAATAATTTATTTGCGGCATCAAATATCATAGGATAGTATTGAGGGCTCCGTCCATACTCCCTAGATCGAGGAGAAATCCGGGGATATTCTTCACTCCTCTAGAAAACAGGTTAAAGAGTAATCTGTCAAACAGAATAAATAAAAACATCCTGGAGGAACCTCTACCCAAGCGCACTTCTAAAGCTGTAAGAAGGCTCAAATATCGATATTAATTGAAGTGAATATTTGAATATACGAATGTTGGAAAAATTTTACTAAATCGTAATTTCAAAATTGCATGACTAATTTGCTGGAGAACCAGACTTACTGGAAGAAACATTACTGATAGACAGCATCTTACCACAGAATCCGACAAGGAGACTGAAACGTCCTTGGAACAGGGATCTACTAAAGAGAGATGAAACACGCCAGGAGTGCCTTCAATGGGTTTCTCCATACTCGATTCCACGTGAATCACTTAGTGGCGGTTTCCAAAAGAGCACAGATATAACTGTGCCAAATGGAATTTGGATAACTTCTATCAATAAATATTTATTATTATATTAATTGTAAAAATAATTATAACTTCGTAAGCTTATTATCGAAAACCTATATAAAATATAATAGAATAAATAATAAAATTAATTCAATATGCAACATATTTTAAATAAATTTAGTTATCTTACATTTGTAATTTATAAATCTTTATTTAAATTGTTTTTTTGCAACTGTTTAATGAAAGAATGCGTTCATTGCCAATACTGCAACAATCCTTATATGGAAGTTGTAATAGGCAGGATAGTCGAGAACAACTTTCATGCAATCTTGAAGCAATGATGAAATAGGAAGCTCTGCCGATAAAGTAATATTTCTATGCGTATTTGTATATTTATAAATGTACTTACGGTTTTATAATGGTTAATAAAAAAAAAACTTGTACCACTATAACCCATAAAAACCCACAAAAAATAAGATTTGTGTAAATAACAATCTGTTATGCAAGGATTAGTACAATATGTGCGATTTTTCACACAATATACTTTAACATGGTGGTAAAAATATTTACATAACACTGGTTGTTTTTTAAATATTGTTATATTTTTTTTTCGATAGCACTGAACGTCATTAGCTAAATACTGTTTAATCTATTCTATTGATTTTTAAATTATGATAAAATGAAATAAAAATCAAATGCTATTTACTGTAATACGGAAAATCGGAAACATTTATTTTAAATTTTAGATAGACTCTATTTGTACAGGGATATTCCCGAATAATAAACATATTTTTATACAACCTATATATACACCTGCTCAAAGGTCGTCGAGTTGGCATGTGAAAGAATTTATGCAGTTTTTATATTTGGTTTTTCTTTTGCAAGCAGGTGCAAGGAAAACGAGTCCTCTGGCGGATACCTGTTTCGAGGTTTATGCCCTTACCAGTTTTGGATGGCGCATTTAGAAAGGCTCTTATAGAACATAATGTTTCCACCGATTCTTAAGGCCACATAAAAGTAAACAAAGCGTTGCTCGGGTAATAAGGCATATTATGCCTACATAATTTGTCTGTGTAATGTATTTTTTATCACGTACCGGCCACTAACTAAGGACCACGTGAATATCAGTGGTTAGGCTTCTTTGGGAGTTTTGATCTTCTTTCTTCCCATCTCAGCTAAAGTACTTTATTATATAGAAATTATAAAAATAAAAACAAAATCAAATATTTCTTTATATACGAATTTATCTTCATGCACGTTAGATAATTGCACGGGATTATGGAAGCAGCGTCTTCGATGAAACCCATCGATATTCCAAGCCATTTACACAAAACTCGACAAATTATATACCTAAACCTTCCTGGTGAATCACTCTATCTATTGGTGAAAACCGCATGCAAATCCGTGCAGTAGTTATTGGGTTTACTGCGAACAATCGCGGCCGAGGACTTTGTTTTATAATATGTATAGATACACAAAATTAAAAAGACAAGAACTGATAAGATGCTACAAAAAAATTGTCACTAGAGATTTTTACTTAACTTACGAAACAAACAACTAATCTACAATACTATACTAAGGTCTATATGAACATATGGAGCAGAATTTAGGGGCTCACCAAAGCACGTCCAAATACAAAAATAAAAACAACAAAATCCACAAATCTAAGACAATGCTCTTTAATATATTTCGAATCACACTATATACAACGAGATGAACATTCCCACTATAAAATCAAATATTCACATCAAATGCCTACATACACTTGTCAACTCTAAGGCAAAATCCTATTGTTATTTCCCTCTTCTACTATCTATTAGATGATAAAAGGCAACGGCCTAAAAGCCTACTCTGAAAACATTAATCAGTTAAAACATTTTAAATTTTATGCAACGAATAAATAAGGTTTTCCATTGTTTCGATCATTAAATTATTATTCTAAGATTGGGAACCAAATGTAATATATAACGATATAAAATATATATAATATAACAATTCTTTTAACAAAAACTGATAATCATATACTAAGCTAAGATAATAGCGATAATGATGAGAAAGAAAGTATTAAAATGGATCCAATCTACAAGAACTCATTTTCAAAGCAGTAAAACTTGCGACTAATCATTGGAAAACAGTTTCCTTTGGATTCCTTTTTCTAAATCTATTTCTACAATGACTGGAATATATTTCTATCTCAAACTACACCAGAGAAGAATTTATACACTTCATAGATTAAATTGATTACTTATTTTTAGGAAAAGTTATAATAAAATAAAATAGCAAAAAAGTACTTGAATTTGAAGTTTCATGGGAATAAAGGTATAAGATAAAAAATAAAAAAAATCAAGGATTTAAAATTTTTATAATGATTAATAAAAGAATTTCAATATCGTCATTCCAATAGGAATCCTATGTTTTAACAATGCCCAAATTTGTATTTTCTTTAACTCATATGGTTTAGTTTTGACAAGACATGGAACTTTCAAACATCTGTACTGAAAAAATGTTTTTTAAAAATTTAATATTGTTGTTTGGCATCTGTTCCGCAGGCTGTAGCTTCGAGTTGAATTAGTTTTAATTAATTCGTTTTTTTTTTTAATGTCTTCTAAAAATAGAAGTTATCGAGACCTTTAGTATGGAAAAGAGAATGTAAATATAGGTAATGAGTAGAATTCGGTAATCATTTCATCAAAAAATAAACGTTAATTTCTAGTTATATACACATTTTCCATAATTGCATTCTATTTTCCATACTAAATCTCAAAATAACTTGTTTTGTTAAAAACAAATTAAAAAATAAACGAATTAAAAGTTGAAATTTGTTGTGACACAATTCAAAGAGAAAATCTGCGGAATAATTGCCTTTCATTCAATAGGGGTTATTTTAATAGTCTATTAAAAAGCCATAGAAACATTTTGTAACATGTGGCGCAATGTTAACAGACGATTTAACATGAAAATGTGAAATACGTTCAACCCCTATGGTGATATTCATACTCCTGTCGGCATGAATACTTTTATTTAAATTTATCTAAACAAGTTTGGTAACATCAATCACTGTCGACTATATTTCAAACTTGCGCAACATATGACCAACCAAGGACCCTAGGGATAATACGAAACATAAATAACAAAACGTCACTGGACAAAAGATCCCCAAATACCGTAACTCTCGCAGGGACCCCCAAGAGCCTAGGATTTGAAGCTTAGTGGCGAAGGGAACAGGTTCCAGGTTTTCGCAACCTCTTACTCCAGGTGGCAAGGTCCGTTCCGGGGGATAATCCCGGTCCATTGAAGAAGGGGGAACCCGCGGTAATTGCCGGAGGATACCGATGTCATCTGGCGTGTGCCGTTGCATAAATTAAACATGAGAACCCCGGAGCGACAATAGGGCACAGCACCGAGAGGCCCCAACCGGGCAGATGCTGTATCGCTTAATCCTCGGCGTATTCAAATTCAAATCATAATTGGCTTCAGCTATCTGTCAAATGATACAATGGCCGTGATGGGGATAATTCGGTAATTACCTATAATGATAGCAGTGGACAATGGCTTATATATAAACACCTTGTTATTTACGAATCAGATCTGAACAATATGCTGCTTGGAGACGAAGGGTTTGTAGTATTTTTAGCACCTGGTCTTTCCAACTGACATTTCAAACACTCATTTCGTCAGTAACGTAAAGAATTGAAACGTTATTACGGTGTTCCCTAATTTTAATTGTTCTTAACTACCTCCTACGTTCTCTCTAAAGTTTTGGATTTAAAAAGAAATTGTCCATACAATCGTTTATTAAAATTTACAACTGTATAAATATAGTAAATATAATAAAAGATAATAATGGCACGTGATAAAGGCAAGTAGAGATACTACCCTATAGTAGAGATTAGGAAGTAGAGAAACTATTCGAATAACAATTTCAACTTAAAAAGTTGAAAATAAAAATAAATACTAAGATAAAAATATTGAAAAATTGATAACAAATAAAATAAAATAAATTATAATAATTATAATGACGTAAGTCAACAAGATCCTAATTAAAATAATGTTCAAAGAACATTCTTCCCCTTGTATACTTCGCAAAAATGCGAGAACGCGGGGACTTGGGATCAGTGAAAGCTTGCTTGATTAGAGCCAAGATAGCTCAAATAGTTGGGTCCCAGACTAGCGATCTGGAAGACCCGGGTTCGAGTCCCGGTCCTGGACATATCTTTTCTTTTCAAATAAAAATGTTTAATTTACACTAATATTCTAAACACTTTTCAAAGAAATATTGAACGAGGACTATTCTTTTCATGTGTTCTTTGATGATGAAAATCGTAGTTTTAGTACTTTTACAAAAGCTGATAATGAACCAAATCATGGTTTAGTTGTTGCTGAATTCGTTTTCTAGCGCAATGATTTCACTTAGAGATTTATGAGTGAGGGAACATATTGTTGTTAATAATTGAAACTAATCTTTAGAAAACATAGGGAGGCGCAAACAAGGATTTAAAGTACCGTGAAAATAAATCTCTCAGTCGCATTTACATCTCTGGCAAAAAACAAATTCCCTCCGGAGGCTGTTGAGGGACCGAATTAGTGTGGGGGGGGGTCGAACCCGGGTCGCCTGGGTTAATACTGATTACCTTTTTTGTTAGTCCCTTGATTAGTTGCCACGTTTTAGGACAAACTGGCTAATTAATTGTGGGATGGCTAGTTTCTCGTTTCCAATATTACAAAAGGGTTAATTGTGTGTGGTTACAAATTGAAAAATAAAGCTCAGTCCAACCAAGGTTCCGGGTTCAAATCCGGTTGTGGCTGATAAATTATTTAATCTGTTGACAGCTGTGTTTGAATCCTATGGGACCTGACGATCCTCCACTATAAAGTAGGTAATATTAAATGGAGAAAAGATTGGCTATTGAGCCTGATCACGGACAAATCACCTCTGCACATCCGTTGTCCTTGAACATTATAACAAATTAGAAAATGTCCGCTTTTAAATCTAATATAAATTTATAAGAGTTACAAATGATATGTTTAGAAATCAAACACATAGACTCTAAATAGATATTTAAACATATGAATGCTACAAAAGTTTATAAACCCCCAAGAACAAACGTATCAGACCTTGGTCCTACCCTATAATTGTGATTCTACATCTCTCTAGCCAGCTCCCGAGATCCCGAAACCGCCTCTTATCGTACGTGTTTCGAACCCCCCATTCGGTGAATTGCTGTAATCCCGCGCAGGATTGGCCGTCTTTACAAAACGACAAGCCTAGCACCCCCCCCCCCCCGATAGAAACCTGATGAGGATCCATCAGGCCCACTCCCCTTTAATCTGTACTCTGTTTACAGCAGAGCGGTGTTTACACAACGCTCGAGCAAGGCAACACAACTGCTTCCATTCTGTTATCTTCGCATCGGGTTATTGGCCGGTAGGGGAGAAAGGGGAAGAGGAAGAATTGAAAAGATGTTGTAGGCGTTTATTAAGAATATTCTTAAGAAATCATTCTGAAAAAAGGGTCCTGAATTTACTTAAGTATTCAATATGGATACAATTTATTGGGTAATGGCACATGGCAGATGACATTAAAAAACATAGCATCAAAAGAGTATAAATATATATTCTTCTTCCGGGATGGACCGTGCCATGTCGGTGCCATTAACCAAGCTTTCGCCCACCGTGTTGTGAGCTTCTTCAGGGCTAGTCAGTTAATGAAGAGCTGGTGGTTGGCGTCGGTGTATTTATACACACATAGCCAATAAACACGCTGTCGACGGGATAGAAATGAAAGGATCAACACAGCCTACGTATTAAAGAGCACTGGGCTAAGATCAAGGCTAAGAAAAGACAGTTGAAATGACTTGGTTCTTAGTTCCCAATGCGAATAGCCGTATGTCCACTGGGTTCTTTGTTATTCATTTGTGCTATTTGAAGAATGGCGAGTGTATTTCGCATTTTCTATTTAGATTTTTATCAGCTGTTTAAAAGTACGAATAGATTAAAAAGCCTTTACACGCTCTTCCATGCTCTAAGATCTTCTTTAATATTAAAAAATATTAAAAGGAACAGTAAAGGAGCTATTCAAGCGATATCAAATTTAAAAAAAGGTTAAAGTATTTGGAAAACTACGTATTAACGACCATTTCAAAAGGAAATCGCTAAGAGTTTCAATGGTAAATAATAAACCATTTCAATTGATTGTGTAACATATAGTTCAGAACCCAAATTTAACTGGGCCAATAAACTTATGGGTATTATATCTGACTTAGGAAATAGCTGACTGTGGGCTGAGCAAAACCCCCAATTAGCGCTGAAACATAAAAACGAAATAATAAATAAATACGGGGAAAGGTTATACATCACGATGTAAATAGAGCTCTGTGCTCTCAGTAAAATGTTTTGTACAAAAATGTATTCTGTAAAAATTCAGTACAGCCATACCTGACATCAGATTTGCTCGTTGAGAGAATAAGATTCCTAAGCCAAAGAATATTGTCCTCTATGCTTAAATGAATCACGTGATGATTAAACCACATCTTTTTCGACTGTAAGTAAAAGAATAGTTCTGACCCATTGGTACATATATGTTTGTTTACCCACAAAATAATACTTTTGAATTATACAAGCTTTATTTTCCATATTTTGATGTAGTGTTGACTCATGGCCATATTTTTGATGTTAAGTTCATTACAATGTTTAGTATCATAAAACTTACCTACTTCCTTTTTCTGTATGTTTACTATTCTGTTTTTCTTTTTTATGTACTTTTATTTTTGTAAAACTTCTAACCAAACTCTCTCTGTATTTTAATTTTGTAAAACTAAAAAATAATAAAGTTCAGAACCAGTTTTGTTTTGTACAAAACATTGTTCTGAGAACTATTCATAGCTCATTTACACTATTCACATAGCTCTATTTACATCGTGGTCGTATAACCTTTCCCCGTATTTATTTATTATTTGGCTTTTATGTTTTTTTCGTTAAAGCGTAAAAAAGTTAAGCATTAAGAGGTATTATACTATATCATCAAGTAAATGTAATGTAAATAATCCTGCATAAATAAAAGATGTAAATAAACGATTTATGTCAACCGATACAACTAATCTCTGCTTACAAACTCCTGTCCACGGACCACTACCCAAACCAAAATCCACAAAGCAATAATTATTATTTTTACTAAACTCGAATTGAAAACTTCAAAATATACAAATTATGTATTATTTTCAAGTATAAAAATGAAACAATGAACCCTTCAAGTATTATTAAAGAGACCATCATTTTGGACGGATAACAGGAGATAAATCTTGCTTTGTTAGGAGATAAACGGATAAACTTGGAAGAGGGGTTCGGGAAATCCGGGAAATAACTAACAAAAGCTGGCTCCCGACGAGCCTCCTTGGGAAGGGAATCGCTGATCCCATTGCCCCATTTTCCACCCTCTCAGCCAGGTGTCGTGGAATACCAAAGCAGGACATTTTACTCCATTCTGTCGTAATTAGATCTTTATCAGATAAAAAAAGATGCAGATCTATCAAAAAATTAGTTTGTTTGTTAATTTAATATCACTTTATGCATCTATGGCTATTCGGAAGATGCTACAATGAGGATAATTAGGATAGGGATTTTATAACGAGTACCAGACATCGCACATGCTTGGTCCCGACTTCAGATTGTAGTTCAGTCATCAAAAGTTGGTAAAAATAGTTTTGAGAAAAATACCATTGGGGTGTTACAACGTTTTTTATCCACATTTTTTTATTTTTTATTTTTATTTTACCTTGAACCCCTTTTGAAAGAAAATGTGACACTGAAACCTGAAATTTGTATTTGCCAACCGTAAAAACACACAAACGCGTAGAGTGGACTATTGAACATTATCAATTTTGACTAACAAACCAAAACACAGGAATGGAACTAATTGGACAAATATTACTGTGATACAAATGGATAAGGCAAATTGGCATAAACATTTCTAACGAACCTCCGGAATTATCGTTATTAAGCCAAAAATGGATTCATACACAATCGCCCTAATATCCTATATGAATCACCCTACCGAAAATAGATATCGATTCAAACCACGGTAAATCCCCTAGCCACAAAACCCCGTAATAACCAGTAACCTTCCTTCATTATAACCTTAGCTAACGATGCCTGTTGAGAGGCAAATTGCCCTTTGACCTTGAGTTGGTTGGAGGCCATGGATATATATAAAGCACCTTCAAAAGGATCTAGGGACCAATTTGTAAAGCAGAGCTTGAGGGTGGGTACATACTTTTAGTATAGGTTATGAACTATGAATAGAGTATCTTCAACTTAATGTTATACAAAATAAATTAAAACGAAGCTCAAAAGATAGCTGAATGATGTGTCAGCTGTAGACTAGGGGAAACTAGTCTTTACTATTGAGTAAAGTGCATCGTAAAGACTGTACTGTTTTAAGGAAAACAATTGTGCAGGCAGATGATTTGTCCTAGATTTCGCTCTAGCGCCAGGTTTTCTCCCAACTAAGGGTACCAACTTTATAGAGGCTGTGTGAGCCCCAAGTAGGTCTTCAGATCCCACAGGATCCAACTACAGCTGATAAAAGATTAAATAATTTATCTAGGCCAGCGGCATGTACCAAAAAAGGGCTTTAGGTTGCAATAAATTGGAGGGATCTGAATTTTTGATATGTTGTAAGTGCATGGCTAACTAGTGGAAATCCAAGTTTGCTACTGAAAAAACGGAAGGGAAAATGTTTGGTGACCGAAAAACCTCAAAATTTTCGGATTTATTTCGGTTTTTGGCCTATATCTCCTAATCGGTGCCTTTTTGATAAAAAACACCATTTTTAACCATGTTATAATTTGAACCCAAAAGCAGCACTGTAGCTCTAATATATTCTGAGTTACGTGCCTTTAAAAATTGCTCATTTTTTCCAAAAAATCCAAATTTAAGTTTGGCCCGATTTTCGTGAGGAACACCGGCCGAAGGAGTGATCCTACGATGAAAGTCATGGGGAATGAAGCTGTATTAAATTTAATTAGCTTTAATTTAAGCACAGACCGAGGCCTGTAGTTGTCATACTTGTCTTGTCAATTAAAAAAAAAGGAAAATTGGGGAAAGTGGGTGAGAAAAAATGACCAATTTTCAAAGGGGCGTAACTGAGAATCTGTTACACCTACATGCCTAAGTTTGAGCTTAAATTAAAGCTGATTAAATTTACTACCTTGACTTTCATCGTAGAATCACTTCTTCGGCCGGTGTTCTTCAAGAAAGTCGGCCAAACTTAAAATTTGGACTTTTTGGAAAAAAAGACCAATTTTCAAAGGGCCGTAACTAAGAATCTATTAGACCTACAGAACTGCGGTCTGATTCAAATTATAGAAAATTTAATCTAATTTAAAATGCTTACTTATGATTTTTTTTTCGAAAATGCACCGATTGTGAGATACAGGCCAAACACTGAAATAACTCCGAAGTCGAGGTTTTTTGGCCACCAAAAGTTTTCCTATCCGTTTTTTCGGTTGCAAAATTGGATTTACATTACTCAGACATGGCCTTACAACATATCAAAAATGCAACTCTCTTCGATTTTTTGCGACCCTTGAACACCTGGTCGCTGGGCTAATCTGCCACAGCCAGATTTTGAACCTGAAACCTTTCGCATAACAATTCAGCGAGTTGTTATGCGAAAGGTTTGATACCCACTTGAGTTCACGGTTGAAAGAATGAAACCCTCAATGCGGTATATAACAATTAATTGAAGAATTCTATATTCATACACTTAAAACAAAAAATAAATAAATAAAAGATGGTGATAAATGCTGTAAAAGAGTATATCTATTGTATAAATAAGAGATGGTAACGACTATTAGAACGCTCGTAGGGAAGAATAATGAACGAGGAGTTAGTGAACAAAGCATTTCGTTAAAGCGATTTGTAACGCTTTAATTCGCATGCTTGAGCCTAATTTATTAAGGCTAACAGTTTCACGATGGAAAAACAACACCCTTTTTTGCATTTTTTACTGTTTCAAATATATCTTATCCCACGGAGTAAATTCTACACAGGGCAGTAAGTCCTGATATGTTTTTGTTTCATTCCATATATCAAACGTAATAAAACAAGGAGTAATAAATACATATATCAATTCATCAAATCTTAAAGATATATTTTTTTATAATAACTTATAGTATAGTATATAGTTTGTGGTAGAGACTCAACTGTTTCTAGAACAATGGTTGTGCAGGGAGGTGATTTGTCCGAGATTATACTCAGCCGCCTGGTTTTTTACCTACCTATGGGTACCCATTTTATGGAGGCTGGGCGAGCCCTCTGCTTAGCAACTTAGCGCTCTACCACTGAGTCACCCCAAAGTATTTGATATACTTTATTTATTAAAACATCGTTTGATTTTTATTAAAAAAGGATTCGGAGTCATAAAAATCTATTGCAAATATTATATATTGGTTTGGCGTAAGTCAATAATAAAAAAAAAAAAATATTATATTACGAAGTAGTGGAGTTATCATACTTTATAACACACTGAGTTGAAGGTGAGAAACTCCCAGAGGAAACCCTAATTCCATATTAACAAGGGGGCCTTAAGAAAAGAGAAAAAAGTCTAGTTACAGTTTGGTGTAACTTTTCCATTAGGTAATGAAGGGAAGAAGCCACAAGGTGAATGGTCTCACGGCAGACCACAGCCTTCAGAAGTCCTGGAACCTCCAAGCAGCTGGGATCTTGGTTCAGCTGCTTTCCGGCACTTCATTCCAGGCCCTTTTCGGAAGAAACCCCGATTTCGCATCTGCTCCAACATCTGTCTCCGCCGTTTGTTGTCATTTTTTATGACCCATTTAAAGATTTAAAGATACAATGCCTGCCTTTCTGTCAAAAAGAATCTTAGAACTCGATTTTGGAACACTTCAAAACATTCCATTAAATGAAATTTGGCAAATCTCTCAAGGACTGATGACAATGCAATACTTTAAATATTTTTATTTGAAAAGAAAAGATATATCCAGGACCGGGACTCGAACCCGGGTCTTCCAGATCGCTAGTGTGGGACTCTACCAACTGAGCCATCCTGGCAGAATCAGGCTCGCTGCCCGGCCATGGTCATATCCTTTCTTTTCACTGATCCTAAATTTTTCTTTTCAAATAAAAATTAGTAACAAATAAATTACAATACTTTAAGTTTGTCTCATTATCCTGATCAGCATATTAGGAATTAGAGTTTTTTCAAATCCGAAGACACGATAGTGTATTGAGCCAAGTACTAAGGCTTTGAGAATGACTAAGATTAACTAGGGAGTTTCCTATATTTTACATTAAAAACAACTAACGAATACGCATCTGTAGCTATCTAAAATAAAAGGTAGAAAATTAATATTAGTTTAAAAAAAAAACGCATTTAACCAGTTGAACTAAAAGTAGAACAAAAATAGTTGTTTAAAGACCTAAGCTGCTCGTTTTAGTATAAAACTAATAATATTTAAAAGTTTATTTGAAAAAGTTAGGCTCAAACGTGAGGAAATAAATAATAAATTTCACTTATTTGTGTACAAATCTGTGACCGCCTCCTTTCAATTTTCTACATTATTCAAGATATTTACGGTCAAACATTTCCTCATCAGAACATTAACGCACACTTCCCTGAATATAGAGATAAGCGTGGGACTAAAAGGGGGCGCTGAACCAAGGATCATAAAGACGTTTATTATTGATACTTTCCGAAGGGGCAGAAAGATTTATAGGAAGGATTTTCTGATGCCTATAACATTCAGATTTAGCCTGTGGTTGCATGGGGAAGAGGGTACCACCGAATCCCTTCCAGAACTGTCCAACTGTCAAAACAGGCAGAAGAGTATTGCCTTGGACCGGGTCTCAATCACGCCGAGAGAGGATGTACACGAAGAATATCCCAATAGAGAGATGCAGAAGATATTGAAGAACTTGAGGGCTCAGGCAACTTTATAGATGTTAACTGTCAGGAGTATGTCCACTAGATTATATGCTTATACAATTGGAGTAATTCAAAACAGAATATGTTTTTGTTTCTTTAAATTACATTTACTTCCTGCTATCTATCCTTTCATAACAAACTTCATTCCCACTCAAACTCTCTAGTTTCAAACCTAGCTTCCTCTTCAATTCCCGATAATCCTCCGAGGCGTCTGAAAAGACTTGATGTATTATTGTAATACAGTTGTAAATATCAATAAATAAATTTAAAAAAAAAATAACAATGTATACCTAATCGATAATTTTAGAACATATAACTTGA
Source organism: Troilus luridus (assembly GCA_964056705.1). Taxonomy (NCBI): domain Eukaryota; kingdom Metazoa; phylum Arthropoda; class Insecta; order Hemiptera; family Pentatomidae; genus Troilus; species Troilus luridus. The sequence goes on along the minus strand of OZ057416.1, from coordinate 23,011,728 downwards.
ACATATTTTAAACAAAGTCCGTTTTTAGCCATCCATTTCAAGCAGTTTAATTAATGCTTTCTCTTCCCCCTAGAATGGAATATTTATTGTATTTATAAATTATTTAGGGTTGCAAAGTATCTCAGTTTCTATAGTAACTAGAGTGCACAGTTGCTATGGTGATGGTTCAGCGCTAGAATCCGGTTGTGGCAGAAGATGGCAACAGCCACGGATCGACCATGTAGAATCTATGGACCCTCTTCGTGCTCACCCAGCCAATAAATGTATCCTTGATTGGGGTAAAAACCTGGCGATGGACCGTGATCTGGAACAAACCATCTACCAGCACAACCCTTGTACAGCCTATAGCCATAAGTCCCTTCATGGATTGTAGTGGTGTAGTTTAAACAAATATAAATTACAACATTTTTATAACCTAGTTAACTGTTATAACGATATAAAGGAGGACTTAAAGCTGCTGGGTGCACAAGAATGGAGAAGAATAGCATATGATCGCGGAGATTGGTTGGCTGTACTGGAGAATGCCCGGGTTCTTGCAGGACCGTAGAGCCAGCATAATAATAATAAATGTTATAAATTTAAGACTTGTAACTTTAAGAACTCTATCCTGATATCTCTCAATTTAATTGCTCCACCCTTAGGATGTTTAAACTTTTAAAAGCCGCAATACATAAGTATTTAATTTGTTCCAAGTTTTAATAACCATTGCCTTATACAAAGGTATTTATCGATAATAAAAATAAGAATAAATTATTGATCATTTATAAGTGGATTAAAAAAAGTTGAAGGAAATTCCTGAATTGAGGGCTGTTGCCGCAGGGGTGGGGGGCGCGAAATTCCCATCAAGTGTTAATTTCCTGAGCAGGCCTTACCAACTTTACCTTTCTCACGGGAAATAGATTAATTATTAAATAATTCAATATTTAATTGGAATAATCAATAAGTTACCACTTGGGCCTTCATGTATTAACCAAATAGTTGAGCATCAAATCCAAGAAACGATAAACTGTTTTTAACTATTACGAAAGAAGCAATCTGTGGAACTGAAACGTAAAATGAACATAGAAAATCTTTTAATATACATTTTTTTCTAATATTACTCTATTTAACTACTTTTAAAAATTATGTAGGTTATTATCATTTAAAGAAAAAATTGTAAAAAGAAAAGATCTAATCCGAAATATCAACTGCAGAAAAAAAAGAGTTAGGAATATATTTTTTTCAATAAAAAATGTTTGATGTATACGACACATTAAATTAATATTTTAAAATTAATATATAAAAAAATATATATTAATTTTATTAGTATATATAAAAAAAAACTGTACCGCAACAACTAATGGAGGATTTTAGGTTCAGTAGAGATTGTACTACTTCTAGGGAAACGGTTGTGCACGGTTGTGGTCAAACTCAACCACCAGGATTCCCTCTTATTATTCCTCTCCCGATCCCACAGGGTGGTTAGGGCTACGCCACTCAGCTGCCCCGCTCCCTTAGAATAGAATATAAATCTTATTAGTTGAGACCAAATAACTACCTTTATTTATCAATGCAATAATATATTAATATTAATTAGTTAATATAAAGGACTAAAAAGAATATGTGTAGATTTAATATTTCATTATAAATATTTAAAACATGTAACCACTACGACCCGTGAACGAGTCTGGGGTTCAGTACATGGTAGAGACTGTACTGTTTCATGGACAACTGTTCTGCAAGGAGGTGACTTGTCCTAGGTCACGGTCAACCGCCAGATTTTTCCCCCTTATTTGGGTACCTCATTTTTATAATATTTGATAGAGGCTGGGTGAGCCCCAGGAGGGTCCTACATCCCATCTCCCGCCGCAAACAGACTAAATAAAAGTAACTGCCTTTAGCGGGATTGTAACCAGGATTTCCGGCATGGCTACTCAGTGCTCTACCACTGAGCCACTCCGCTCCTTCTAAACATTAGCGCTCACAATTCCATGGGTACATATGCGACTACGTTATTCAATCTACTTTTTGACTTTAATCATAGCATTTATTAGACAGTATTTTTAAGAATTTTACATTATCCTACCAAGGCTAAATACTTATTTGATATAAAACCTGTACTACTACAACCCAGGAAAGGTCTTGGGTTCAGTACATCATAGAGCCTGTACTTTTGCAAGGACAAGAGTTGTGCAGAGATGTGATTTGTCCGAAATCATGTTCAACGTAGTTATATATCCCTAAAAATGATATCTCACTATAAAAATGTTCTAGATTTTTAACAAAAAAACTAACTAGACGAGACGAGAAGTAGACTTGAAGATTCACAGAGGCGAGCTGAGGGAGGAGCAGCCGGACGGAAGAATGAAGGAAGAGCAGGACACTAATTAGAGCAGGCTCTTCAGGTCTCCGGGCCTTTGTGCTGGAACGGCCCGACCTGAATTATTTATAAAAAGGCCACTCTTGTCCGGCCGAGGATCCTATTACTCTACTCCTCCACCTTTCGGGAAAAAAAACCCAACTTTATTCTTTACTAGTTCACGAAAAATCTTCACTATACCCCACGTCTTTAGAGCTCAACAACATGGATTCTCCAGTCAGCCCAACAGAATTCGTTTGGGTTTATCATTTAAAATAATCAACCTATGAGATCATTAAAGAAAAAAAATAAAAATCAACCTCGGACCTGTTGTAGACTGAGATATAAACTTTTGTGAAAAACTTAGGATTTTTTTGTGAGATTTATGATAGAAATAATCAAACCAAATAAAAAGCCAAAAATTTTATACCACTGCAGTATATATTTTTATATTTCCGTTAAAATTATGGTTCGCCTCAAAATTAAATAAAAGGTTGAAAAAAAAATTGTTTTGTTTTTATAATACAGCTGGTAAAAAAATTCCCCAGAAAACAGAAATGAATGAAATCGGATATCATATTGAGATAAATTTAAAAAAAATCACACGTCCCTCAAAACATAAGCATTTACATTTAAAGATCCGATATTGTTTGTTTTTTATCAAGTTAAATTGATAGATATGAAATTCACTAAAAACAAATAATTATAAATCGTCAAAATGAAAATATTAATACACTGATATACAGTCAATCATTAATGATGAGATGCTCGTACACCATTCTGAACTTTTTATAGTTTTAGCTATCCCCACTGTTCTCCTTGGACTCTTGAATTATCTATATTCTACTTCTTCGTCTCTTTCTTCGCTTCACACTACCTTACCATTAACTCTTCTACCTGCTTCTAGCTCTCTTGTTTTACTTCCATAGGTGATTCAGTCGTACAATTTATGAACAGAGTCGTATAATTTTAATATCTTTACCTTTTTACGACAGCAAAACAGCAAAACATGGGAAGTTTCAAGATTTTCGTGATAGCATCTTCTACTACCAGCCATCATTGTTCTATTAATTATTTAACTGAACTTGGTTCATTTGTTTTTTAAAGTATTCTTAGTGTTATATAAAATGCTTAGATTAATGCAGTGATAAAGTAAGTTCCTATGAAATCCGGGGCACCTTAAATATCTTTTTACTAACTTTTGAAAACGTTCCATCATCCAAAAAGTTCCAAATGCTCATTTGAAATAAAATCAAATCAATTATCTGGAATTGCCGAATATTTAAGAATTTTAATTATTTGGAAACAAAAAAAGAATTTTGTAATATAATTTAAAGGGATTCTTAAAAGTATATTGCAGTCAGCCAGTCAGGCGTTTCAGATAGACCATCCCGCAAAACAATTCAAGATTCTGTTGTATTTATGTCTTTATTTCAGAGCCAATGTTGTCTATTTGTAAATATAGCTATTTTGATATTATGTAACGAAATTAAATTAGTACTATAGGAGTTGATCTAACTTATATTAAAATTTTTTTGTGTTTTTTTTTTGTTAAACTATCTTAAAATCAGAAAATTTTACTAACATATTTTTTTTAACTTAATCTTGTTTCTCATTATCACATATACATTACATTAAATTGATGGTTTGTTATTATTTAGTTTTAAAAAAATTAATGATATTTTTAAAAATAAAATGTAGATATTTTAAGGAAAATTATTTATAACTTACATACAAAATTTCAAAGCAGTCTTAAATCACCTCACCTGAAACATAAAACATATTATTTATTCATAACCTATTTGTAAAGTATAAACTAATAATAATAATTAAGCAGAGATATAGTAGAAATCAATAAAACATAAATGTAACTTTATTACAGTTCACATTCCAAAAAAATAAACAACTGACAAAAAGATAATCCCTCCCTCCCTTAGAGTACTGTATTGAATATAATGACATCGGACTCACTATCAGGATGGAACAAGGCCGACTTAGTCTCATTCAGTTTTTTAAGAGCACATAATCACTCTGGAAAAAGTTAAAAGGAGTTGAGCCGTCTGGTAAATCTTCGAGAGGTAGACCAAGGTGTAGGTGGGAGGATTGCGTTAAAGGTGGTCCTTTAACTAGTAGTCCTTAGTAAGTAACGATTGTATCGGGATTGAGCCTTCGGGTTCGTTAAGCCTTATTTATTCAATCTGATTCTGAATATTGAATTATTCAGAGTTTTTTTATTCAGGTATGTCACCAAGATTGTAAACCTGTTTCCAAGTAGGCTAGGCAATTACAACATAGTCCTTTCATTTGAAAGTCTACCTTCTAAGATTTTTTTTTGTAGAGAAGGCATGTCTACTCATTATTTTACATAATCAGTCTAGTCAATATTATCACTACAATCTTGATTTGTAAACTAATGGAACAAATACCAATATCAGAAAAGTGTCAGAACTACAACTGACTTCCTTAGCACTCATCCACTTATAATTAAATAGCACGACAGTAGTTATGTCCGATTTCCATCAATTACTGTTCTGTTGTACCACGTTTTTAGGTTCCTCTAGGAGTTTACTTTTTAACTCTCACTATGACTCCTAGTTCGGCAGAGTTCTAATGAAATCGTACGGGGGAGAGCGGATGTAGCGAGGGCGGTGGAGCAGAGCCGGAGGAAGCAGACATCTGGCACGACTTCCTGCGAGTGAGCTGATCCGTGGAGGCACCTGCCGCTCTGCCGCGTGGTATCTACTTTGTTTTTTAACTATCTATAGTTAGTACTAGGAACGGAGAAAAAATAATTATGAAAACTTTTTAATAATAGTGGAGAGCGGAATGGCTCAGTGGTAGAGCGCTGAGTTGCCATGCCGAAGTTCCTGGGTTAAATTCAGCAATGGCAGATTTTATATAAACTGTTAACAACCACGGATGGACCCTGTGTTCTGTACAGACCCTCCAGGGCTCTTCCTGCTAAAGTGGGGACCCTTAACTGAGAGGAAATTAAATCACTTCCCTGCACATCCGTTAACCCTGCATATCTTATAGTAGTACAGATTTTTGTTGTATAGTATTGTAATATAGAGGTTATTTTGTTGTATAGTATTGTAATATAGAGGTTATTTTGTTGTGTAGTATTGTAATATAGAGGTTATTTTGTTGTATAGTATTATAATATAGAGGTTATTTTGTTGTCATCAAGTAAAGTGAACCAATTATATTTATTTATAGAAATCTAGAAGTACCGTTCTGAAGAATTTTTTATTCATTTTTAATCTACTAATTTTATTTTATTTTCTATTAGCGTTAATAAGCACTAAATATGTCGAGACGATTATATTATTTCTATATTTACTCTGAAACATTCGAGCTAAATATAGATGGAGTTTCAATTCCACCAAATTGACAATATTGTATCACTTCCCTACACGACCGTTGTCCTCGTAACAGTACAGTTTATACTATGTATTGAACCCAAGACCCTTCATCGGTTGTAGTACAGTTTTTTAAAAATGAGTTTCAGACATTTAATTTTTGCGGGATTTGAGGAAAACTAATCTAATTTTTTTTTAAACACGACATGAAATCAACAAACCAATACGTTAAAAGATATTTTTACAGTATCAAAAGTTATAGGTTATGATGTAATATCTGTTAATAAATTCATTTTTTTCCTAGTCCTGTGGGGTTTGTATAACTAAAAAGAATCGGTTATAAACGCTACACAATAAAATAAATAAACTATTTTTGTTTTCCAAATTAATGGCGTCAGAATTTGGTTAAATCGATCGTTTATTTCCATATCCTATCTTTGCTAACGTTTGAACCAGATAGTCCAGGATCCATGGTCCATTTTTGCAGTTGATTACTATCAGCCTGAATCTTCGTGAATAGCTTTCGTTTCGATGAGACGCCCAAAAATTTCTCGATTGTGGTAGCTAAAAGAGGTAGCGAGGATAAAATATGTCGATTTGATGATTTTTTAAAAATTTATTACTAACTGGGTTTTTTTTTGTTAAATCTCAAGATAATTATCTAAATCATTTCAAAAAATATTTGTCCTACAAAATGTATGGTTTGATCAAAGAGTCCCCTCCTTCCAACGTGTATCGATAACGAGGTCATCAAAAATGATTACTAACCAGCTGTTTTTTTTTTACTTCTTCTTTTTTGACTTCGTTATCGATAAGACTAAGGTTAGATCGGTATAGCATTTAACTTCTATCATAGCCCTGAATTCATTTACATGGAACCTAACATTTCATGTAATTATTAAGAAATACAATGAAAGTATTCATCTTATGATAAGATTTTTGGGTTCTTTACGCACTAAAACGGAATTTACTTTGCTCTAATTAATCTAAATCCAACATAATATCTGAATTTTCTTAAACGTTGTACTAATAACAATAGTTAAAACATAGTGTATCAATTTAAGTATTCCTCTTTCAATTGTAGTTAGTCGATGTGGCCCTTATCGAAAATAATTCTTGTAAAGAAGAGGACAGATCGAATGGAATAGGCGAGTAGGAATGGCTATGTAAGGAATAGAACATATATCTTGAGGATATTTTTAGCTCAACACTGCTATGATGGATCATCTTATCTTATAATAATAAAAATGAATAATAACAGTAAATATTGAATAAGTAGTAGGTAAATGTAAATAAACTCGCATCGATATTATCAGAGCACTACAGCTTATCTAATAAACCAAACGAAATCTGTTTACGTTTATTAACTTATTTATAATTAAAAAGCATTCAAGGACTGTTTACAAGCGATTATTGTCCATAATTTTTAAATGGAAATTCTTGAATGCTTAATGATAAGTTTCTGGTTGATCTTCCATTGACTGCTCAAGGCCAACGAAGAAATATCAACACTGTAAAAACCGCAAATTTAATTTTAAAATATTTAACTTTTCTACGTTTGTAGTTTCTTTTACCGAAAAATATTTTAAAATGAAGGAAAAAATAAATTTTTTTTTGTGTGTGTGTGATTTTTTTGCCACTCCTTAAAATTGTTCAATATTCAATACCCAACAAAACTAAAACCAAGTATTTAACACACATGGTATTGCCAAAATAGGTATTTCAGTTGAAAACGGAAAACTTTAAATTTTACCAATCCGTCAATAATTGGCATCACTCATACATCACCAAAGAATCAAAACATTTGACCGATCCTTTCTCCCCCGCTCCACAACATTTTGGAACTCACTCCCACCTAATATCTGCCATGCTTCTTACTTATCGTAATTTAAACCGACGTTTTTGCAACAACTTAATGTACTTACAGATGTTCTCAAATCAGTCATAACTATTAGCTCATATCCATAAGAAGTAACTAATGTCTTACTGTTAATTTTCTTCACTTATAAAATAGAAAGGATTGAACAAAAAATAAACGCAAATAAGATATACAAAAAAAAAGTTACAAAGTTTTTTTCCTTCACCAGAACTTTTTTTTTGGTTTATATTTATTTTTAAATACTTGAGTAGCCTTTCAGCCATCAATACATTTTCTGTTGATATTTTACAGATATGTTATTCTTAAGGGACCTGGTCCCTTATTTTTCTACTCTATTCTATTCTATTATTAATAAATATCTTACGGTGTTAACAAAAAAGTTATTTGTTGTATTTAATCGTATCATCAAAGAGTATCAGATATATAATAGACCTTTAATCTTTTAAAGTCTCTTTCAGAAAAAAATATTGTAACATTACCTTTTGCAATAAACTAAAAGGGAAAAAAAGTTGTAGTAGAAAGCACAAAGATAATGGATGAAAGTCTTTGTCTTCCCTGAGCCCAGTGGCCAATAAGGACGCTTGAGCTAGCAAACCGGATATATTCCCTTTCCAAGGCTTGCTTGTTCTAAACTTACTCCGTTGTCATCAGGGTTTCCCTATGATCGCCAATCCTGGAGAGAAATAACGCTAGCGTCAATGTTTCGGCATTTCAGGGCATCATTATTCCATATATTTAAAGGTATATAGGTCAGCAAATTTATTTTTAATAGCAACGATAAACGCGTCAGGAAAACCGCGCTGAGTGTGGAATAAAGAAAATAGAAAAATTAAGAACCAACAAAACATGATCATCTATAAAACACCGTTTCACTAATTTCCGAAAGTAAAATGATAGATTAAAAAAATATTTATACAAAAAACTTCATTTGTTTCTTCTGGTTTAGACCGTGTCGGTGAATTTTCTGCCAACGTTTCGCCAGACATGCTGCTGACTTCCTCAAGGCTTAATTGAGACTGAAGATGTCCAGCTAACCCGCGGCCTTATATAGTATCCATTCGGGTCCACTCGGGTCCACTCGTGATTCATCGGTTTTGTAACAGTTATTTCGTATACTTTATAAAAATCAGCTAATGGTAAGTTCATTTATGTGAAATGTGAACGTGAAATCATGTTCGGGATACCCTCATGATCTTGATCAAATTACTGAACTATGGAGAAACATATTAAGGAGGTGCAGGTTTGTGTCTAGTATGCTATATCGAAGTATCGTGTAGTATGCTATACCTGACAACAATGATATGTAACATTTCAGAAGACTAAAGAAGATCAGCAAAATATTTTATCACTGCACCCGGACCATTTTCTTACCCATTTTTATAGGATTAACTAATAATTAACCATTTTGATTTTTTATTAGATTTCCTTTCATAATAATCCACATAAAATGTTTGCTTGTTACTTGAGATTTATTATCATATGTATTAATGCGATGATTGATTTTGAGATGTTGCAGATCTTATTCAAATCCTCAATCCAACTCATTAAATCTATAGACATTGTTTTACGGTTTCATTTCTGTTGAATTCCATTTAATTTATGATATTTTTCAGTTTTTCGAAGTTGCCGATTCAACTTTCCGTTTTACTTTTAGGGTGCCCCTCCTAAATATCTGTTTTCCGTCCGTTACAAAGATGCTATCATCAAGTTTATATATGAAATTCTGAAACATAAAACTGACTTACATTCCTTACACCCTTGATAGAGCCCAGAACTATGAACTACCGCTGGGAAATCAAGGGCAGAGATCAAGAGCGAGGCTGAAGAGTATTATCTGTCATGGCTTTATCGCCAGGTAGTGGAACCAGCTATCTAGCTCTCCCGCTCCACAATACTTCATCTCTATCTTCTCTACTTCGTGCCCAACTCTTACCCTCTCTAATGCGATCTAATTTTAGAAGAGGGATCTACATCTAAGTAGGTCGAGAGAATCTCTTGTAACAGGTAACGCATATAAGATATGCGTAAAATACATTAATCTTTTTTTATTATTTTTAGTAAATGTTGAAGTAGCCTGAAATGGCGAGCTGTTTCTTGTCGTTTCAGTCTAGTATGAGGATTCCAGTTTAATCTTTTGTCAAGGTGTAGTCCTAAGTACCGGATCGGTTCTACAGGAATCAGTGGAGTGTTATTAAACGATACAGGAGGGCAGGCAACCATTGGTTTACGACGGAGGGTAAACGCGATTTGTGGGAATTTATTTTAATCCTCCAGTTTTGACACTATATTTTAACGTCAGCGATATGGGATTGAAGAGTATAGGATGGTTAAACTAGCAGATTCGTTTAAAAATTTAAATAAAATAATTCATTAAAACAATTTAATGATTAGTAATCTATTCACACCTCTGGAAATTAGTACAACTGGTTGATTTGAAGACATTCATAGGCACGACATTCATTTGTAGCGGTAATGTTTCCTATAAAATATAGTAATGATATAATCTCGGTATTTTATACACTTGTAGCTAAGTACCACTAGTAGACATTTATAATATAAGTATTATATTATTAAGAAATAAATAATTCCGCATCATGATACATCTCGATTTTTGTAACTAAATATAATTTTATTCAGTGAATCCTATAGACATTGTAAATCAATTAACCTTAAATACTCTCAGGTAAAGATAAAATCTGTACTACTACAACATATGAAGGGTTTTTGGTATGCCGCATGGTAGGGACTGATTATTCCTTTACTAAATCAGGTAAAGAAAGGTGACTTAACATTAAGCATACATACACACATTGACTGTATTGTATATAGTAAATTAATAAGTTGTAAATAAATAAGTAACATCGGAGAGAAAAACATTAAAAGCTCTAGATAATTAACGTTTTTCAAGCAAAATGAACGACTTTATCTTATTCGATACCATTATTAAATAAGACAGTGACTTCAGCTGTAATGGTTTCTTTTGTTCAATTAGTTTCAGTTGAAACCCACATATATTTTCAGAATGAAGAAACTAACTTTTTTTTTTTTACGATATAGGTACTACATTTTATTAATAACAATATAATATTTCTGTTTTAGTACTGATAAATAATAACTCTTATAAGAAATTACTATGTATAAATATTCACATACATTACGACGAAGAAGTATGAGATAATAAAATAAACGTGCCATTTAAATGATTCGTAATGTATATCTATAATACAAAAAAGGAGTAAATAATTATAAAACAATTTTCTGAACAAGTGACTCAGTAAGTTAGAAATAGATCAGCCTGTGAGCGCACTCTACAGCGTCAGTAGGTAACTAATAGCACAGTTAGTTCGCAATAGCACCACTAGGTAGCAGCACATCCTCACCAACAAAAGGTCTTACCTAATTTTAAAATAAATTAAATTTATATCAATATATTGCTTCCGTTGCGAGAGATGATTTTTGTAAAAGGTTTTCCAAAATAAAAATAAATATGTTTTTAAAGTCACTAAATTTCTTCAGTTCTCTCATGATATGGCCAATTTTGTGAATCAAGACTAATTTTGAGGAGTTGTTAAGTTCGGAAGTTTCAAATCTTTATCTCAACGATATGTTTTTAGTTTTGAATGGTTTTTTATTCTTTCTTTTTTAAGTAGCTATTAAAATGCGGTAACTACATATACTAACCAAATTATCTCTAAAAAAATTTACAAAAAGTAAAATTTCTGGGCAAACAATACGAAGCATTAAACAAGAAAAACGCCTTGTTTTCAGGAGTAAATCATATCAGAATTTTTTTTTAAAGAAAAAAAATCAGAAGAAGTTATACTACAGAACGCCCGTCAACGTTGTATAACTCTGCTCTGACAGATTCCTATTTCTGTATCTTTACCAAGTCGCTGGCGAAGTTCCAGAAGGGAAGCGATTCAGGCAATATATGTCTAGCTCAAATACATCTCCTGAGACATCTACTATTTCTTGGCTACACACCTCCGGAAGTTATAGGTTCATACAAACCTTGTTGCATTAGGCTCTAAACAAATATAGGAGAGAAGAAATAGACTGACTTCCAAAGAGTTAGATGGGTTGAAAGTATATTAGATTATAGAGCTATGAAATTCGAACGAAATTTTATTGTTGGATTAAGTATAAAATATTTGATTAAATATCTAAATTTAACTACTAATATTGTTCAATGAGAGGGGCGAACTTCACTCAAATTATCTCTCTGCCCTTCAGTTAAAAATCCAACATGAAAATCCTTGAGATCCTCCCATACGTTCCCCAGAAGATCTCGACGCAAGACTAAACCGGGAGTAGGATGCGTGGAAGTAGAGCAATTTAACACGAGCATTGATTAAGTGGCCAATTTGGCAGATCAACGTAAGTGGGTCATAGGCGACTATATCATGTCAGGTAGGATTGAAGGTTTATACAATACTTTTTTTTTTAATTACTCACGTTGTATATATTTTTGTTTAGATAATTAATTTAAATAAATTACTAAATAAATTCTGTATAAAATAATAACTATAATGTATTCATATAATTTATTTTAAATATATTGCATTAATATTTTTAATGTAAGTCAAAAACCTACATTTCCAAACATGAAAAAAGTGAAAACTAATAGTGAGCTTGGAATATCATTAGGACACTAGTGCCTTCTCAAAGACAAACTCTGAAGCTAGGTTGATACAGAGATATTTACCCATTGTCATAACTCACCACCGAAATAACACAAATTTTTGAGTTTTGTCTCTTTATATGACTAGTAGCCATTTGTTAATCATTGTAAGTGGCAGTATAAAATATTAGAGTGCACAAAAGCACTGTTAATCGATTTATAATATTTTCGTCAAGTATTAATCAAGGGTTAATCTATTGCTAAAAACAATATACAACTTTATTAGGTTTGGTAACATAAAGAGTCAAATGGTAAATATAATAATAAAAATAAAACAATTGATTAACGGTACTTTTGAACATTCTAATACTTTTTTCCTGCCACTTAAAAAAAATAACAAATGACAATCAGTCATATGGTAGCACACGTTTACATATCAGTGCCCCAAAGGCCGTGGGACACTATGTCCAAAAAATAGTTAATATTACAGGTAAATTGCCGTAAATAAATATTATGACCAATATATCCTACTACTTCCTTATGTGAATTACAATGTAAACAATTTCCTATGAGCTCATTCTTTAAGTAACGGAGAAACAAATTTTAATAGTTCTATGTTATGGAAAATTGACTCTTCTGCGAAAATACAAAAATTACAAAAAAGTGATATGGTGTCCTTTACCTCCAGGGTACACATACATAATAATTTAAATTTGATATAATTGTAAAAAGCATTTGTATGATTTTTTTTTTGAACTGACACATCTAATGGTTAATTATTCTAATGATGAACTAAATTAAGAAAATAAAATGTCTTAAAATAAGTATAATTGTTTCAAAGAAATTAATAAATGTTTCTCTCAAAAAATAAAACAATAATTTTCAGAAAAGAACCCTTCTAAAATTCACTTACAACAATTCCAGCAAAATTATATTATTATATCAATAATCATTTTATTAAAGGTATTAATTAATTATTTTATTATAAACAATTCTGGCCTGTTTGAGAGCCAAGAAATTAGTTTAGTGAATTTATCATTCTACAACTTATTTAGGGCATAGTATAATGGCTGAATTGTTGCACGTAAAATGTAAATTTAGAGTACAAAGCTATTAAAATGTATTCCTATTCAACTCTAAGCCTTTAATCTCTCCCCCGCCCCCTCCAAAAAACCCGTCTTCTTACATGTAATATATTTTTAATTCACAATTGAATTAGCACAGTTATTTTTTAATTTCAACTAATACAATTAGATTGTTTATTTTTATAGAGTATTGAGTATCACCTGACTAAAAAAGGAGGACAAAATATATAACTAATCTTTTCTCTTGGAATCAGAACAAAGAAGGGCATTAAATAACAATAAAAAAAACTATCAAATACTAAAAAAAAAACAACAACTACCTCTATATAGTATACTTGAATTGCTTGATGAGAAAATAATGCTTAAACTGTCTGAAAGAGGTCAATATAGTTGATCTCAATAGAAACAAATATCCCAATTTCAAACTTTTAGAACCTGAGTGTGTGGCCAGAATATTTTATTAATGACAATTATTATTACCTAATCTTTCATTATCCAATTATATCTGTCATTCCTATGAGAAAAAAAACAGAAAATAAATTAAATGGTAATAAGTAATTATAAAAATAGTATTCCTGTAGTATAAAAATAATAAATTAATAATAAAAACTTGTATCATCGTAAATAATGTCTAAGAGATTTACAGGAAAAAGAAAGAGGAACAGTATAATAATGTGGGTCCTTTGTAATATTGTAGATCACTTCGCCTGTACATATACATACAATAGTACCCCATAGACATAAAAAGAGTTGACGAGAATAGAAAGGTCATCAACAAGAAAACCTTTATCTGTTACAAGTATCTCATATTTGAAAACTGCTAGAAAAAACTTTGAGCAATATGATTTATACCACAATGAAATATTTGGCAAGTGGCAAGACAAAAAAGACCTAAAGAAAATACTACCATGGAACGCCACCAGATATTAATTAAAGTACACAGGATACGTGACAAAACATAAAAAGTAAAGGAAGCTCGACAGACAGGTCAGTCACAAGAATTAACATAGAAAAAAGAAGTCCTCTAAATAAACAGAACATGCAGCTACAGAACTTATATGATTGGTTCCAATAGCTAAACAAGAGGAAGGAAGCGCAAAGGGTATAGATTTACAAAAGTGAAAATAGTACCGAATGATATTATAGAAAGAAACATTTTTGTAAACAATTTAGATAACAACTGGATAGTTGCATCAGAGAAGTAAAGGTTGAAGAAACTAGGAACAAAATGGACAGAGAAGGAAAGAATATAATATTTGGAGAAAAGATGAAGGAATTGTGGAAGAATGAATATAAAAAAGCTTTGTGAGATCCTCCAAGGTCCATTCACTTAGAAGTGCTCCTTTATTCAGCTCAAAACAGCCTAAAATTTTCTGGCAAAAGATGTATCATGTCACAATATAATAATTTATTTTAACACTAAAACAATTTTTTTATAGTATAAGTTGAGAGAATAAGCCATACGAATTTTACATGTTTTCCATGCTGGAAGAGAAGGAAGCTGCCCGACATTACTGGACCCTAATGTGTCAGGTGAAATGTGGGTCTATATTGAAAAACAAGATGTACAATTCAAACAATTCATAGATAGTAGCAGTAACTAATTCATAGTTATACATGATTTCTTGTAAAATGAAGGGCATTTTACAAGGAAACATTTTATCTTAATCATTAAAAATGAAAATTGATTCATAACATGTTGTATAACATAATTGATCACTAACATGTAAATAACAACATTTAGTCACATATATATTATAAAAAGGACAATTATTAACAGTATTAGAATGAAACAACAGTACTATACATAAATTTTAATGTTTTAACAATTTAAAATATACAAATATCATCATGGGCATTTTATATAAATGATTAATTTACCTGGCATATTTTAGAATGATGGTTTTATTTTGTCATGAGGATTTAGCACTATGCAACTGCGATGAACACTATATCACTTAACTGGTGTAGCAGAATATTTATCTTGATAGGATACACTATATTTGTTCACATTTAATTTTATCAAGCACTGCTGTATAATTAATTAAACTGAATTGTCTTCATAACTAACTAAATTACTTTAAGTAACAACAAATATTCTCACAAAAAGATATAAACACAGAATAATAACTAATTGGTCTGACAAAATTTTGTTAAATTGACAACACTAGAAGGCTTTTTAAATAGTACGCTTACTAAGAAATAAATACAAAGCGAGATTTATCCAGACAGTTATACATTAAATTACGAATTAACTTTTAAACGATATTACAATCAAATAAATAAAAAGTTCCAACAAGTAGAACTTGGTGAACGGTACATGTGATGCGACCTAGCGGCTAAACGAGTAAGTAACCTCGACCAAGTAGTTCATCGTTCTGCCCAGAGAATGCGCTGCAATTAATTTACAGCATTGAGCCGCCAAACTCAATTTTATGAATGTTATTTAATTTAACGATTAAAACTAATTGTGCCCAAAACTTAATTACATAAATTAATTATTGCTAGTTATTATTCATAAAACATTTAATGAAATTTATTAAAATACCATTGTATTTCATAAATATTCCAAGCCAAAAACAACAAAACAAAACAAAATAAAAACAAGACTTAACAATAATGAGCTGAGCAAGTTTAATACGATTTCTTTTAGAAATTTAGAACGCTGTTATAAATTCATTCTGGAGATATTGAATAAACTAATAGTTGTATTTAATAAAGCGTGGAATTCATGGATTGTCAGAAATGTTTAATACCCCATAGATTGTATGTACTGGAATATAAAAAATAGTTAAATTAACCTTATTTCTTCCCTAATAACCTGTTTCAATTTAAGTTTTATTGATTAAATGAAGGCTGTTTGTCGATTTAAGAGAGATGTGAGATTAATTAACAGAAGCAATGGGTTGTATATATTCTTATTTAAATATGAATAACAGTTTTACTTCAGAGAAAGATGTAAATATCTATAAACGTTTATTGAAAAATACTTTAACTGGCAATTATTAAAACATATAAAGCATATTCTAGTAGCTAACCTGAGAGAAATATGCAGGTAACACACAGCGCTGGTCGTCTAGGCGGCTCGACTGGACTCGTTCTAGAAGTTCGAATAGTTCCTGGGCGCTCTGGAAAACAAGGAAATAGAGTTTGTGAATATTTCATAATAATAATAAGTAGTATAATACCGTTGGCCACAATAATCCACAAACAAGGTAAAAAGGTGAAGTAAAAATGCACCTCTTTTACACTAACTGAAGGATTTGCAGCCAATATCATAACTTTATTTGGTGGGGGAGTAAAGAAGCTCGTATCCTTAATGTCAACAGAAAAAACAAACATTTAAATGTGTCGAAATTTCTACGATATTTGCGTGCTTAGAAAGCAAACAATGCCAACTTTGAATATGTATATATGTGTATGTATATATTTAAATATACACAGACACATAGATAAAGTTCGTGGATTATTATTTTGCAGTCTAACTTGAAATATTTAAAAAAATATTTAACGTCCTCAAGTTAATAGTAATCATAACCTAATAATAAAAATCTAGTGTAGATTATTTTGGTTTTCCCTAGGCTATAACTGAAATATTTATTTTATTCATTTGTATATGTTAGATGTCATGGAATTAATGTGTATATAGTTGACGATTTATCCGATCGAGTCCAGTGCTTGGTTAAACTCATGGGATTTAACTTTCCTTATTTAATTGATTTTCATAAGATAATGGGGATAAATAATATTTGTCTGTTTCACTTATTAATCAGCCAACCCCCCTCTTCATAATATCAAAGCGACTTCTGATCAATTTAAAATTTTTTTGAAACTTTAAATTATATTTAAAATTATACATTTGCACATGTCTTAACCAATATTAGCATTCAGTATTTCAGTAGAATCGGTAGTACTTAAAGTAATGATATGTATGCCACACAAATAAGGAAGATTAAAAAATTAAAATTACAGAAGATCTCTCATCTAAGTTCTTTTCAGTATCTTTTTGATAAGTTAAAGAAAGAATTGAGTTTGTAAAACATTTTTTTCCCTCTAAATACTTTGTTATATATTATTCCTAAGACCTTTAATTCCTCTTTTAAGTGGCGGTTTTAAGACTTAAAGTTGTTGAAATAGCAATAATTTCTATCTTGATAACCCTCCAGATCTAAGATGTCATCGAGAGGCAATTTTATGCTCTACTTCCAGAGCTTCCTCCAGCGCCTTCCTCTATCTTGAACTATTAATCCGGAACAGGGGTGAATAGCTGCCAAGAATTTATTGCTGTTAGAAGCTGCCCCGGAGGATACGGCTCAATAAGAGAGAAAAAGTCCTGCCGTTTACGGCCTCTAACCCGAGAAATGTCGTGAGAACTGCAACTAACAGATCGATTCGCGCCGATAAGAACTACCTTAAAGAGCCGTCGTCCGATCCGAATGGGTATATAAAAATAAAACGAGATAAAGGAAGGCATGTGGCTCGATACATTTAATACCAAAGGTCTCGTGGCAATGAGCTAACAACAAATTTATTCTATTAATTTTCTCTTCAATTTATTAAATTACTTCCCGTTTTCAGAGCCAACCTAAATTTTATAAGGTCTTGACTTATAGAATTTTCATTTCACTTTCGCATTAACATTTCATTAAAACCTTATTTCATATAATTTAAATTTTTATAAAATTTATTAAAAAATACAGATTAAAAAAAAAACTTGACATCACGTTGTACATAATTGATTGTAAATATATCAAAGATTTTATGTAATAAGTTTTTTTAATTTAATCGAAAAATTCAGAATAATTAATTTCTTTCTATTATATGAAAATATTTTTAGTGACCCTGTAATATTTTATTGTACATATGCGATATAATTATAATGTAAAATAAATTGTAATAATGGAATAGAGTTGAAATTTATTTTTTGCTCCTTACACTATATTGAAACAATACCCCCCCCCCCAGCATACAATGAAAAAGATATTAAGCATTTATAAAATATGATATAATCAAAATATAACAGTGTAAATAAAAACTTTGATCATATTAATTTAATATTTGCTAAATGTTTTCATACAGCCAATTTTCAAAATATTGCATATATTTGTAAATATTAATAAATACATTATAGATAAAAAAATAAAGTATACATTAGTGTTTTTTTTTTCAATTGTTCAAACATAGTTTTTCTTCTTCGTGAGCTTCAGTCAATATTAAATTATGAGATTAAATTTAATACATAATAAAAAATATGTATATGAGCCAGGTCCGAATGAAATGAGAAGAAAGTGAGGCGATGTATTCACTAATTTCATAAATAATACATCTAATAATAAAAAATTCATTTTATCATATTTTTTCAATCATTTAAAATTTATTAAATCTAATAATAAAAAGAAAATTTTAACAGCCAATGAAATGAACCTCAAGAAACAAGCTTATATAACAAACAGTATAGAAAAAAAAATACATGTATATAAGATTTTTTTATACAGAGCAATTTCTCAGAATAGTCTATTTTCCAATATTTACGTATTGCATATCATTTGGCAGACTAGATCTATGTCTAATGAATTTTATATATTAAAAAAATATAAAAATATATTAATTGAAAAAATATCTTCAAAATTACAATTTTAAAAATTGAGCCAATTTAAATATTGATATTAAAATTTTACGGTTAACAACAATACTTGATGAAAGATAAAAGATGAAGAATAATTAAATCAAATACATATATAACAACAAAGGAACGTGATGTAGCAATTTATGATAGAGAGGAAAATTGTTGACTGGGAGATCTAATGTGGGATAGAGATAGTCTGGTGGTGAAGTCAAAATAACACTAAATAAGACAAACTTATTTATTATATGTGCCGACAAAAATCACTATAAAAAAACTTGCAATACCCAGAAGGAATATAAAAACATAGAAATTGAAAACTACTGAAATTAGTGATGAATATAATATTAAGGGTATATATGAATAAAAGATTATAAGAGTACAAAAAGGTGGTAATGCCTAGTAAAGATAGAAAAAAAGGGGTGATAAACAATAAGATACAAAATGAACGTAAAGAAAAGGTACAAATGTAAAATGGTTAGATATAAAGGTACGGAAATCTAGTTTAAGATACAGGTGATATATGGAAGATGTAAAATGGTAATTTACTAATAGAATGTTATATAAGTAAATATTTATGAAAATAAATACAAAATATGATCTAAAATTTAGATAGTAAAAAGTATGGGATGTTATATAAATAAATATATATAATGATATGGATATATAGGATTTATATTAATACAAAGGTATGATGTTAAAGGATGACTACAGAAGAAATGTATAGAGAGTAAAGATATAAAATACTGGATGGTAAATGAAGATAAATTATAAAATCTTGATGTGCTAGAATATAGCAATTTATATTCTCTGCATTTTTAATTTGATAAGATCAACTTAAAACCCGTATGTAATTAGTGTAGCATCTTTTAATCTATTATATTTTTTATATGAAATACATTATAGTTAACTATGTTGTTCAGTACAAGACGTTTTCAGGGAAAACATATGTAAATTAACAGCCATCAAACATAACTGCTGTGAAATATCGATAATGCCAAGATGATAAATAAAGAGATGCATTGAAATAAATTGTGTTGAGTTGCAAGATTAAATACCCCTGTAAACGAGCCTTAAAGCTTGCAAAAATGCTAATGTAAGTATCGATGACAAGATAGCCTACAATGTCATTATTATTAAAAAATATATTACGATAGAGAAAATCCATCAATAAGATATATTACTCGACATTTTTTCTTTTTTCTTGCAGCAACCCAGTTTTATAACTGGATTCATGAACATATTTATAAAAAGTATAAATCAGACAACTTTAACAGGAATCCACCTTTAAATTTTAGATTGGCTGTTCTCTGTTATTGGTCCATCATAAGACTAGCGACGCCAATTTCAAAAATGCGTTACCTCTTTATTTATGCTAAAGATCATAAAATGTAACGTACTAAAACACAACATGGTATAAATAAATACATCGTAAACACTGTTTCGGTATTTCCACATAGGGATTAATCAATTAATCAAGTGTTATTTTTTATTACATTTTGTTTTTCCGAAGTATTATAACAGACGGGAAAATTGCAGTTTGACACTTCAATAACTTCAGTTGATATAGAATCTTAGCATGAGATGACATAATAAAATTTCAACGGATTTTTGCGATATTTGAAAACATGATTTTTAAAAAACAAGTGAGTGTTGGGGGTTTACCCCCTCCCTCTTCTATTCGCCTGAACCCAATTTTACAAATTATACAACTCTTAATTTAATTGTACTAAAGTGAGTACTTAACGTTTTAGAAGAGGCTGATATTATTCTAAAAATTCAGTTTTGTGCTTAGTTTTAGTCCCCAAGTGTGCCTATTAAAATATAAGTATCCACTTAGTATTGTTTTGAAATATTGAGTGTTTGGATTCACTACATTGTTTGTTTTGAACAGTCCTCAAAGCGATTTCTTAGAATAACATAGTTTTTTATATTTTTAAATCGATGCGTTCCATTGTACCATTCAATTCAAAATCAGCAATATGTTATGTGAAATGGTTTAGTTTCTTGATCCGTTGCTAAGCAACGCCGATAAAATACTACACCACTAATAACCTTTTTATGTAATAGAGAGCCATGAAAAGTTCGAAATTTCTTGAGGACTTCTCTTTAAATTTCAAAAGTATTTATGATACAGAAAAATCATGGTTAGAACAACAAAAGTTCCAATCTCATATCGATGAAATATCCAATTTTTCAAAACTAAGTTTTATCAGAGCTATTTAGGTTTAATAGTTACTAAAATAAGAAAACAGCTTTAACATTTCAGACATCTTAATATGATACATCATAAAATATAATAATAGAGTTATTCATATTAAATGTGTTTAATCTAAACCAGGCCCTCTCGCCATTTTACCCGATCTACCTTCTTGTATCAGAGGCAGTGCCCTCTATAAATTCATTGGCCAACAACTAGGCGCAAAATGGTCATCTACAGTAGTAGACACGTAGATGAGTAGAAGTGAGAGGAACATGTGCTCCATACATCACAGCACGGAGTAGACAAAATGATTAGCTGTGATATAAATTGTAGCTCGTTTTCGTCTATTTATACTCCTATTTTATAGTATACTTAAATATCCTATAAAATCGGAATAACTATTTCCTCACAACAAATTGTTTTAGTTTTTTACAATACTGAAAAAATACTTTTTGAAAAAAAAAAAAAATGCGAACAGAACTTATATCGTTAATGAATAATATGAATTCATTCGAGGATCGAACTTCACACTTTATAATCATATAGTAACAACTTCGCATTAATATCACAGAGTGAAACTCTATTCACACCGTGTATTCCTGTGGTAAAAGAGAGGACGACAAAGCTGTATAATGCATACAATTTGCATAATAATAAAACATTCTGAGAAGGATAATAAAGATATTATTACTAAATGAACTATTAGTGAAGGCCATTATGGATGAGGTGTAGCCTGCTGCTTGTGAAAAAGGACGAGCACTGTTTGAGCAAAGCTAATTGGAATTTATTAACAAAGGGTTCAGGATCTGATATGGCTCTTCACAGGAGGGGACGCTTCTCATGATCTTCCCGGGGGGGAGGGGTATGCGGAAGGGAAAAGATATCTCATCTATCTGTTGATCGAATATTTACAGCTATTCTTATCTATTGCATAAGAAATATATTAAAATAAATACTGTCTAACACTACAGAAGATCACCTTGAGGGATAAAGAGGGAAAGGGCAAAATCCTTGGGGCCCAGCAATAAAAACTGTTTTAAACAATAGTTAAAGTGAATACTTTGATGAACAAATTTATAAAACAGGAACAAAACCTATAGCACTAGCATGTATCATGAAACGCTTTAAATTCACTACATAACAGAGGCTGTACTGAATCTAGGACAGTTGAACTGGGAGGTGATTTATCCGAGACACAACCGCAAGGTTTTCCCCCATTTAGGACATCTACTTTACAGAGGCTGGGTGAGTCTCTGCAGTGGCTGTATATTAGAGGGTCCATCCTCGACTGTAGCTTTAATACGTTTTCTACCACAGCCGGATATGGGCGGTTTTTGAAAAGTACGATGCTTTTAAAAGAACAAAATTTTACTGAGCCCGATCCCTATAACAAACAAAAGTCTTTCTGTCTAGCAAAACAGTTTCTACAATATGTTGCCGAATTTATGAAACTGAGAAATAATCAGACTAATCGAACACGAGAAGTTGAAAAGAATTGAGAAATGTAACGCTCTTGAGAAAATTTTTATTAAACATATTGTCTCTAAGTTATCAACCTTCATATTTATTTGACTTTGAAATTCGTTTTTAAGTATGTACCACTGGGAGTCACACATCTAAAAGGACATAACGATTAAATTATTTACCCATCATTTTGCTGGGATAAAACTAAAAAAATATAAAAGCTTGACTGTCATCGAGCATAAGTTGAAAAGATCCTAAAGTGAACATTCCCACGCGAAACGCATCTTACCTCAACCGCGATCCATAATCATCTCTTCAATATTTATTTAAGTATGATATTCAGTAACACGTTTACCTCTACATCTTACGGTTCTATATACTAGAATTTTACACATTTAAGAAAGGGACGAATTTCTAAAGACGCAGAGCGGTGAACTTTAGAGTTAATTTAAATATGGCGTGGACGCGGACACCTGGCTGCATCGAGAGCCTTGACACCATCGGCGACGAAAAGGACAAAGACAAGGAAGAGGGAGCGCCCTCGGAGGAGCGCTAATGAAGACTTGGAACAAAAGGATACGACAATGGCCAGGATCCGATAAGAGGGTCCTATATTCTTGTCCTTTTTGGCTCTTCGTGGCCGGCCAACTAATTGACATATAAATCCTCCCATGGGAAGATCCTATCGCAGCGTCCGATTGTTGCGTGCGCGGTGGTAACCTTATGTCGTGTAAACACCCTCTCCCGGATCTGACTTCTGAAAATAGGACATCGTCCACTTCTTCGCGTTTATTCTACTTCACAGTATCCCTCTCCTGGAAGACCTGAAGAAGCAAAAGCAAAAACAAAGTTCTTCATTAAACAATTTAATATTATGAATCGATAAATTAAAAGCAGGATGGTCAGAACATGCCAATGGAAGACGTTGGCTTAAACATTTGCCTAGAGCAAAAATTAAAGCTAAAATCAATGTATTCCAAGAAGAGCGTCATCCATCCTAAGAACAGTTTGGAGAACTTGATGTGATCTAGAGCGAAGTGATAATTGTAATAATACAGACAACAAGCGAAGAGCTATGTTATCCCATTCAGTAAATTGCTAAGAAAAATATACAGATAGATAACCCAAAGAAATAAAATAATATTTTTATTTTGAAGAGAAAAGATATTGCCTTGGCCGGGGCACAACGAATAAACAATTTATTAAAAGAATTAATAAAAATATATAAATAAAATAATATATTGTTCAAGGGATGAAGATGCTAGAAATTCAATATCAATATCGTAAATAAAATATATATTTGTTTTGCCATTTTCAATTTGTGTGTTATCTCGTAGTTAAGAGGGGAGATTTATAATTCACGAATTTCGGTGTTTGTACTGGATCTAATAAAGAAAAAAAAAGTTGATATATGGCACTCAGCTTACATTGAAATTGCCGAATTTAAGTGCATAAGTTACAAACATCTAATTAGGTGCATATGATTTGAAAAGAGGTCGAAGTACCAATCAGTTTTTAGTCTAAATCCTGGCGGGTTAATAATTGACTTTCATTGGGATCTTGCTAATATAAAAATTTTAAAACAGTTTTTCTCTTATTTGCTAAACTTATATTTTATATAATCTATTGTATATTAAATCAGTAGTAGAGGACGTCCTCGGATCAGTTGGTGGATGATGTGGAGGAGGACCTAAAGCTGCTGGGTGGGAAAAAAAGGAGGAATGGTTCGCTGAGGTGGAGGAGGTCCGGGTTTTCGTAGGACCGAAGAGGCAGTAAAATAATAATAATATTAAATCAGAAATATAATCCGAAGATCCTTTTTCAGATCTAATGAAGATAGAATGTAATATATAAATCCGCAGGCTGTTTCCATCATAATTTGTCATTGCTTCCCATTTGTACTATCAGCGCACGCACTTAAGAAAATTAATTGACATAGGAGTATGGTAAGTACCCGAGAGATATACAAACAGTGACACCGTAAAGGTTATGGTATCCTCCCACTTACCATAAGCGGAACAAGAAAGACGACGAGAGGAACAGAGAACAATCATTAAGGAGACCGCACGGAGGCTCATTATCCATTGTGCATTGTCCGATGGCTATCAAGAACAAGCGTCAACTCGAGATGCAACAAATTGGCGAGGTCCGAGGTCCGAGGAGTATGTTTCCAGTAATTGGTCGGCTCCCGCGGCGGCTATCTTCGCTTTGTCCGGCCCTCGCATAATTTTCGCATCATCTCTCGTCTCACACTAGCAACAGGTTTGGCTCCCACAAGCGATCTGTTATATCAGGGCTCTATTCAAATCAGCAGGGCGCCTAGTGTCCTCCGGGGCACAAAGGGTTTAATTTGTGGCCCTAGTTGACGTCAATGGATGCATAGTTCACTGCTACATAAATAAAGTTTATAATGGGAACCACCGAAGGTCTCGATCGGGAACACACGGTGGTGTCGCAATAAACGAGTTGTACAAGGTTTTATGAAATCATCATTAAATAATTGTGAGAATCATCATAACTACTGATAGTACTAGTGTCCAGGAACATTGCCAACAACAACCAGGAAGCACCAACGTAAAATAGTCCTCACGGTGTTTACACATACACAAAAACTACAATTCGAATAAGAAAATCATTGGAAACTGTCAAAGCCTGAAGTGTGCAGATCCCACAAGCGCTATCTATGACTGTTG
Organism: Troilus luridus; assembly: GCA_964056705.1. Classification (NCBI taxonomy): domain Eukaryota; kingdom Metazoa; phylum Arthropoda; class Insecta; order Hemiptera; family Pentatomidae; genus Troilus; species Troilus luridus. The sequence continues at coordinate 22,986,460 of OZ057416.1, read as the reverse complement.
ATAGATTAAATAATTTATCTGCCATAGCCAAATTCGAACCCTGGGCTCTCAGCTGAATGACTAAGCGTTCTGCACAAACCTTACCCATTTATTTTTACATATCGATATATTTTAATGACTAAACATACTGAACAGACTTTATATCTTTACTGTATCGATGACAACCCTATAAAAAATCTAAAAATATGCAGTTCATTCAATAATTGAATAATAAAATGATGTTTGAATAAACAGATGCATAAATCTGAATTAATAATGTCATCCGAGTAAAAATGAAAATGAATATATAAGTATATTGGAAAAAAAAAAAAAAGTCTATTTTAAATAGTTCTCATGAGAGTAAAAATAAAAACATGGATGTCAATTCCCCTACATTTTATAGCATGTTACACATATAATGAGCAATAAACCAATGGCCGACTCAAGCTGTACTTGCGTATGGATGCGATGACTCCCACACAAACATAAAATGGAACCATTAACGTAAACTGTTCCCACCAGAGCGCAGGCCTACAGCCTACTCGAGAGAACTATAAAATTCAAACCTAAACTGCCTCTGTTGCAACGAATCATAAAATAATTAAAGAATAAATCGCGACGGAGCATCAAAACCAACTGCGAGGACATTTTTCTTTTTTCTTTCGCACTCTAGTCAGCCGTTTACGATCTCCCGAGTCTTAGCTCATTCACGATCCAATTAACGTAGGCGTTTTATTTTCTCTTTTTGACCTGGTTGATTCATTCAGTGTTATGGAACGGATCATTGCTTCTTTAGCAAGTAAAAACTGAATATCAACCCATAGATATATAGCTTCAACTTCCTCCAGGACTATTTTAAGTAGATCTATGGTGGATGACAGGTGAGATGTTGTACCCAGTGGTGGATTTAGGTGGAAATAACTAACCTTAAACATATTTTAAAATGTATTCTATCACATTTGGACTTATAGACACAGGTTGGTTTGGAAGAGAAAAAATAATTAAATATAAAATAAAATACAGCGACCACATGAATTAACATAAATTAAACAGCGGGCGGCGATATTTTATTATCTTTTATGGCTGATATTTGATATCGCCTGAGATACCGCAATGTTGACCTATGCAAATTTCTCCGATAGCTAGAATAACAACGATTCGATAAGACAATTTTTTGTATTCTTCCAGATATATCTGGAGGAAAAACAAAGGCCTAAGAAAGTCATATTTTTTCGAGGATGAGACTTTCTGACGATGGTCCTCATTTGCCTGTACTCCTCAAGTTCCACAAATTTTCCAATATCCTCCTTTTCCTTCTTTTGATGCCATGTTTCTGGACTGCAGGGCTGGTTCTAGGGATTTAATGATGCACCCGTTATATTATACGGCATTCCCGACCAAAGAGCGTCCCAATATTATACTTTAGATCACCAAAATAATCCATTTTAAACAACTATTCCATTATATTCTTACAACATTTTTCAGTTTGGGTTCTATTAATTTTTTTTTCCAGGGTGTTCTCGACAGCTTCTACTTTCTTCTTCACCTAAAACTCACAAATAGAAGATTGAAAAAGATGGAGATGAAAGATCATTTAAAGTAAATTAATACTAAAGAAGAGATTATTCTTCCTTGCACCTGTCAAACGATTGTTAAAGAGAAAACAACACACGGTAATAACATAATACATAATTTATATTGTTTTAAGTGTAAATAAATAAATGGAGTCAGATGGAAAAACAATAACCCGTGTTTTCTAATAGCCGGGGTTGAATTACCTGAGATAATATAAACGATAAATCATTTTGCTCTATTAAATATCAAATACGCAGCCCTTATTTAATAGCTCTCATTAAACAGAGAAACTACAGGCCAATATAAACTACGAGTAGCGTACAGCGCATTACAGGTAATTAAACCAAAGGTAATTACCAAATGCTCTGACTGCTCGCTCCAAGATATATCTCCTAGCTTCTCTCTTAAATTACAAGCCAGAAGATCTACATAGCTCCTAGATCGTATACTACCTTCATCGAGATGAAAACGCCATACAACGGACATTTATAATCCTACTCGGCCTATAACTGACCCACAAGAGTAACGGGAACGTTATAGATCCGGAATGGCAATTATCATGGGCAAGTATAATTGGAAGTACGGTAGCGTTATGGGGCTAGAACATATGTGCTACTGACACCAGTCAAGGGCCATCATTTCTACTTCTTACGAACCGATCAGGATACGTCGGCCGGAACGGAGAGGAAGCAGCATGAAGGAAGTGTCTATAAGTGGAGGTTATGATGTACGAAGTGTTTAGTACCTTGGTGTATAGTAATTATTTATTTCCTTCGAAAAGTAAATATGTAATAGAAGAATTTGGTTATTTTATGAGATAACTAATGTAAGTAAATAACTGGCTCGACTTCGCTCTCTTATAAAAAGTCAACAAATCCTTAGGCTTAGGTTTATAGAATATTACCATGAAAGTAATAAGTATAAATTAGATTTATGTGCATTAAAAACTCCTCCAATGTGTCATACAATATGCCAACAAAAAAAATTGATTTGGGACAACTACTTCATTCAGAAATTTTTTATCAGGTATAGTTTTTTTGGGCGTATAAGTTTTGGAAGTATAAGCATACTACGCTGTTAATAAGAAAAAAAAATAATACTTATAATATGTTAGGATAGGAATCTTTAACGAATACCTGACATAGCAAAGACTCAGGACAGCCATTTTACGTCCACTTCGGAGGAGGGCCTAACCAAGGATTTTTTATTCCTTTAAAAAAATCCCATGGCCACACCAAGAGCTGCGAACCCACGACTTCGGGAAAGGAAGGTTATTATGCTAACCACTACACCACAGATCCAAAGGAGTTTAGTATCAAGGCTATTAAGATATTGGGTTTGACTTCTCGGCTAAGTCTCTACCTGCTTACGGTTCTTGGGGTAGGGACAATAACTAATATCCTATAGTTAGTAACTGATGAGTGATCGACATAATGCTCCAATTCCTGGTAGAGGAAGTCCTATCTACCAACTAGGGGCGGAGTAGTAAATTAAATTATAAAAACATAATAATACATTTCTATCTAATCATTATATATACTATTGTAACATATTACTTATGTAATAAAACAATTTTAATTTACTACACTCGTTCAGCATTAGTAGGTGAGGGGTTTGTAAGTTAGGGGGGAGTTCAATATAGGGGACTATCAAACGACAGGTGGCTCTTCTATGCAATGATACGCTTTCATTACCTTACTTTACCTCCTGTGGATAATAACTAACAGAATTGATAGAAGACCTGCCGAGCCCATGTGGAGGGAAAACGAGGAAGAGGACGGTCCAGGATGAATTGGGAAGAGGGGCTAAAAAAGGATTTCGAGAAGAGGAGACTACAGTGGAATAGAAGAGCTCTACAGAATTCCTCTTCACGCTGCATATGCAGGAATTCTGCTTACAACTCGTAGTAAGCAAGCAAAAAGTTATTAGCTAAATATAGTTAAGCTCGTTTAAGATCAAATCAAAATGTACAGTTTTTAACAGGAAGGCCGACTCTAAAAACTACTTTTTTTGAAGGAAACAATAATAAATTCACCCATAAAGGACTAATTAGCTACACAAAAAATTACTGGCAATAAAACTGACACAGTTCACACCTGCAACCATAGCAACTCGTAAATAAGTTGTATTAGTGAACTACAATAAAGATGCTTCCTGTACAGGTGTTCCCAGTACCTCTAAGGACCTAGCCACGGTATCTAAAAAATAGGGATATCTTCCCTTTATCAAGGCCGGAATATTTCTAGGATATATTATAATATTAGACAAAGTTTAATCAATTAGCATCAGTATCCACCCCCCAATCATCCAATATAGCATCAATATAGATGTAGGATGATTATGTTATATTCTGTTAATATATTTTCAAAATAGTTTTGGTATAAGAAATAGAAGAGTTTTATTTTAGCTAGCAAGTTGAACATAGTAAGTGCATAGGATGGTTATGAAGTAGTTTACACATATAGAATAACAAAAACGTACAGAGCGTACACCATTTAGTAAGCAATTCAGAGATAATGCTATCTAAAACCTGCTCAGATTCCTTTCGATTTTCTCGAGCAGAAAACAAATACTAAAAAAACGAGGAACGCTCGAGTTGACGCCCATCACATTTTAATTCTTTTATTGTGAGCATTTATCTAGTTCTGAGAGTGTAATTATCTGGCATTGCTCCACAGCTGGTGTAGGCGTTCGCCCACCAATACAGGAGCACTGGCGCCAAAATCCGCGTTTAAAATTTCCGGTAATTATTTTTGTCCTTCCATCCTTCTGAAAAGGATCTGGGTCATCAATAGTATTCTTTCGGTTGTCCGATATAGTCCATTGGGCTTTGGAAAATGTATCATCTAATTTTGTATATGTTCGTATTGTGAGGACGTTTATATTAACAATCTATTCCGATATCTGAATTTGGGGGAGTATGCCAGATAATTTTGACAAGATTTTCATCGGTTTTTCCAATGCTTGAGTGTTGATCTCAAAATAATTCGTGATAAAAATGGCTAAAGTCATTGATTGTTACAGTTAACACTGGTTACTAAAGTGCTTTGCAGTCTTCTGATAGCTCAATGCTCAATGTGTCTCCAGTGGTCTAGTGTCCCATGCATTGTGTATGAAACAACACTATTTTTTTACAACTGCAATAATTTTAAGGTATCTTTCTTTAGGAAAAGAAAAAATGCTTATACATTTTTTTTTTCTAGGTACAGTTCCTCCACTTCATCCTCCGTAGTTCCTCCTCTAGGACGTCCTTCAAACACGCCCTGTTTTTTCACCTTCAGAATCATCAATCTAACGCATGTAAACAAGGAGTGGACCCGCGTAAACAAAAACAATTTATTTTCATACAACCATAGATTAGAAGAATAGATAATATGTAATAAAAACAACCATCTAAATCATGTTGGTGTAAGATTATTCTGTACAATATTCTATGTTTCATTGAAAAATAATACAGAGCGTTTCAGCAATACCTGACATACCTATTATGTTTGGAGAAAATAATTATATCAACATTTTTATCGATTATAAAGACCCATCCGGGTAGAGGTTTATTAATTAGAAACCAACGTGTCTTCTAATAAATAAAGAGTTACTCACTATTTAATATTTTATTTTTGAATTTTCTCCATGATATATATTCGATCAACTAATAATTAATTAATTACATTATTTTTAATTAAATAACTACATGATTGATATAAACTATAATAATTATAGTGTAGAGGATACATGCATCATATCGATACTGGACGGGAACGTGTTACTTTATTTTCCCGCTAATTTCTCAGCACTCAGCCTTCGCAATAAATCGACGCTAAGCTCCGTAATCCTTTAGGCCTCGATTTATAATGGCAACATCAATTTCACAAACGATCAACGTATAAAACGATTCTAATCAGGCCCGCCAACTTGTTAAGGAAATATACTTGTTCATGTGTATTTATAAAAAAAAAGTTATCCTCTTAACATAATCATTATCATTTTTAATTAAATATTAATTCAAAATTAAATATCAGTGTATTTACATTTCAATATCATAACTTTTTGGGAAATTAATTAAAGAAATAAAACCTAAACTAAAAAAAATGAACATTTTTTTTCAAAGTCAGCAATTAATAACTTATTTAATTAATATAACTTCATTCCGAATAATTGTAACCAACCAATAAAACCAGAGTCAGATTATTGCTCTGATTTGAAAAGGCTTTTAGTAGAGGTACTAACCATCTCCCATTTTACAGAAAATCACTTAACTGGCTTTATCTTAAAAACAATTATTATAATTTAAATGATTATGATAAATGATGAAACTATTTAATACACAATCTAAATTAATTAATTACACTAACTAAATTGTGTATTAATGTGCTTTCAGGTGGGAATGAAGAAAATTGTTATATGCTTGGTTTGGATTTTATTTAACCTAAAAATATGCTAGTTACTTCAGTCCGTTTTAAAAAATCATTTCTAAAAAAAAATAAAATAGATAAATTGTTTAAACATAAATTTAAATAAAACTGATATTCCATTGCTACATTAAAATTAAATAAGATTTTGTTCGTCCATCCATAAGAAAATGTTATACATAAACGTAAAAAAAAAAACTTTTTCATTTTGAAACTTTCTGTTTAACATTTTTTCTCTCTTTGTATTTTGTTTACATTATCACCTTTCTGTACATTTATTCTTTAAATTTTTTTAAAATTTATATGTCCTTCCATAATATATCCTTCATAGTTTCGTTCAACTTTTCTATACCTCTATAATATTATTATAATTTATATTTTATTATATTCTTAGTACTGTTATGTATTTTTATAGTCATTTTTGTTATTGTCTGTTTTTTCTCATAGCCCTGAAGATGAGCTACAAAGTAGGTCGAAACGTAGGCACAAATAAAAAATACGTTTCCACTTATTTGCGTGTATATTTTGACTGCCCCCCCCAACAATTTCCATCCTCCCAAAAAAAAAATACTATTAATTTAATTTATTGTTAGCAGCAAAAGAACTAAATGAATAATACAATTATTTTTTGTTACATTTTTGTTGCAGTAGTTAATTTTTTTTTTAATATTAGAGAGGAATTTTCTTATTCTCCGACTCATGACCAAAATATTTTTTCCCGAGATTCTCTTCTTCAGTCCTGAATAAGAACAGGAACTGCCGATGACTTGACTCATCCAAAATACTTCAATATATTACTTTCCCTCAATGAAAAAAAATGGTAATATGTGGGACATCTGATGATAACCAGGTCCTTATAAGCCCAGGATGTCGAACCGAAAGCATTGCTTAGATAAGTCGCGTTCTTCAGCTTCCGGGTCGTGAGCCTTACAAGGGAAACTTAACATCATAACTCAGAAGAAACGCAAGCTGAATAAGTCAAGAAAAAAATTTAACGATAACATTTTACATAATAATACAAGTTTACAATTGTATATAAAATTATGTATGGCTCCTTGCATAATGGTAAACAAAAATTTCGATACTTTCTTTTTACTTCAGTGAAGCCCGGAAGATAGAGCCTTGGGGTTTATGTTTGTTTAAACAATTTTTAATGTTTTAATATTATATCTTGTTAAAAAATTTAAAGCCCCCTTACCAAATAATGACAATAGACAAAGCAATTAAAATTAATAAAGTATTTAAAAATAAAATAATTTCAAAACTCACTTTGCACTTGTCTTGGCCAGTGTCTGGTGGGGTCTGGTTGTAGGCCTGGGTTTCTGTGACCCTTCGGCCATCCCGTCTCTTCCCCCTGGAAACAAAATGATGGTTATATAATAATAATGCTAATTTATATTAATAATAAATAATAATATATATTATTCTAATCAAAGATGCTATGCATGAAATGGATTATCGGCAAAAAAGTTCCATGTTCAAGGCATTCAAATACTCAATTGAAAGCAATAATCACACAAACATTTCTTATTTTAAAATTGGAAAAACGGTAAAAAACTTAGAAATGTATATACTCTATTAAATATTTATAATAAATCGCTTGTTCCAAAAGTTAAATAAAGATATGCTTTACGGAATGTGAAATGAGAAGCTAGTTTTGTATACAAGTATATTCTAGCATGCTGTGTCTATATCGTATATCAAAGGTATCTTGACACTAATCGTTGATAATTGATACCTCTTAGGTATATGAACGAAAAGTTAACATGACATGAGCTGATGAAGAAAACGGTTGTGTAGAGAGTTGACTCGTCCGAAATCACGCCCCAATCGCTAGATTTCTCCTGTATTAAGGGTACCCATTTTATAAATGCTGGTGAGCCCCAGGAGGGTCTGCAGATATTATAGGCATACATGGTTGTTAACAGATTAAATAATTTATAGGTCACAGCCGGATTTGAACTCAGGATGTTCAGCATAGCGACTGAGCGCTCTACCACTGTGCTACCTCGCATCCCTGTAAAATTATTATTGATTGTTAAGAAACTAATTATTACAATAATACTTTACTAAAATGAGACAATGTCTATAAAAATATTTATGAGAGATATATTTTCAAATACAATATATTGTATATTGCCAAAGAATCCGCTCAGTCTTATCCAGAAGGTAACTGACACCATGTCACATTTTTTGTATTTGTTCAAGTGAGCCAATTTTCCTTAAGTATGGACTAGTAAATTGTTTCTTTGTTACTTATAGAAACAGCTTAAAGAAACTTGTTCACGTCATTATAGGTGACTTATCATTAATAAGTGGAGAATTGATCATAGTATTTATTTATGAGAATTTATCTATGATATTACCTATTTTGTGGATATGGGGCCCTTTACCTCCGAGGCACAGATAAATATTATGGGATTAATTATTAACTATTTATTAATTATAAATAAACTAAAATATTGCAAAAACATAGATATACCAATTCCCCGCTAAGCCAAGACTATAAAGCACCGAATTGTACACCCCACGTAAAGATGCCGGATCGGAACCTGCCCTTGCATACGCAGCCAGTAATATTAACTAGGAGCCTAGGGCCTGTTTGTTGTCAGGCGTGGGTTCAACAAACTGATGTTTGTTTGTACGACGCGGGGTATAGGGATGCTCCCACTACAAACACCAACCTACCTCGAACGGACTTCTCGGCTTGTCAATATTGAAGGAAATCATATATTCCTCGTAAGTTTATAACTTTAGGCATATATAATACTACTTCTGCAATGTAAGGCGAAAACTTCAATCGAATAATCTTTCTTCAGGATCTGTTTTCTTTTTCAGATAAAAAAAAAAAAAAATACCACCTTGCATCTTTCCACATGGCTAATAGCAAGTTCCCGAGAGGGAAAGTGCTTCCTACTTAATGTCACTTCTCGTGCATCCTCGCTTGAACTGTGAAGCGTGAATTAATGGAAAGTTTAACATGTGCCACCTCAGAAGTGTAAAGTATGAACTGCATATATTTGCCACTTTCTGCACTCAAAAAAATAAGGATCCGCACAATTGTAGGCACACCGCATGAACGAAACGAGAGATTTTCCGACTACACGAAAATGGAATACCCTAAGCTTAAAGGCATCATTCTTACTTACTATTTAGAATTTTAAGTTTGCTGTAAAATGCGGCAATGATTACAAAAAAAAGAATGACTTGTTTTATTGTCCCTACGTTTCAGCCCGAGATTTAGGGCATATTCAGGGCTGAGAAAAAATAAACAAAAAAAAAAACCTATATAAAACAATGCAGTTTTATTAGTATTTTCCTACAGCCATTTTTTTAAAAAATTATTTTATTGAATTGTACAACTGTAATATATACACCTAGTACAAGGGCCGTATGAATAAATAAATACATGAAAGGACATGTAGAGGCACTACCCATTGGCAGCACTCTAATTACATTTCTATTATAGAAGGTCCCGAGGCCATCTTCTCTTCAGACGCCTAGGAGGATTGTCCGGGAATTGGAATTGGATGCAAGGATGGAAACTAGTGGGTTTGGATGGGCCTGGAGTTTATTATGGAATGATAGGTATCTGGAATGGGCTAAATCGGTAACATATGGAACGTTAAGGTCATTATGGATGCTTTTATTTGTGACAAAATAAGGAGTGTTTAGGATTTTGCGAAGGATTTTGGATTGCAAGGATTGAATACGAGAGGAATTTGATGGTTTGGTGGAGCTCCATAGTTCAATTCCGTAAGTCCATATAGGTCTTATAACAGTCACATAAATAAGTATTTTGTAATTCATCTGAAGCTTTGAGCGTTTGTCTAGTGTGTGTTGAAGTAGTCGGAAGCGTCGAGCTGTTTCTTGTCTTTTCAGTCTTGTGTGAGGGTTCCAATGCCATTTTTTTAAATGTCATTCTTATTTTGTGTAATTATTAACTACACCCCCTGAACAATTTACATCACTCTTAGAATTATCCTATCAACTATTTTCCATTTAAATATTTAGAATTTGGATGATTAAAATTAAACAAAATACACTGCAGTACAGAAGTAGCTTCTCTCCGAAAGTTAAACTTAACAGATGAAAGATTTTTACATATTGTGGTTTGAAGCAATAAACCAAATATTAGACTCTCTAAATATTTTAATTTTTTAATTCCAAAAATATTCTTTGCATTAAAAAAACAATCGTTGTTCCAGTACAATGTTTTTTTTTTATAATACGAGCTAATATTTTAAAGGTCGCGATGAAACTGTCCAAAATGGATTCCCATTTAATCTAAAGGATCCCGTAGCTCTCGGGGCGGAAGGTTTTGCGCAAACCGACCTCGCCCACAACCGCTGACCTTTTTCCACTGCCTTCTAAATAGCTACTTCTGTACGACCGCACCAAAGGTGGATAGCAATGTTCCAGAAGATGGAATCGATAAGTACACCAGTGTCGCAAGGGTGCAGAAATGTCAGGAATCGTTCTGAGAAAGCTGAGTCGCATAGATTAAACATAATAAGTCCCCATTTTAGCGCTAAGTAGAACCAAAAAGCATATGTCGAAACTGTGCACTGTGCTAAAAAAGGTCATTTATTTTTGTTCTTACAAAAACCAAAGGTTCTCTAGTAAGTCGTATATTAGTTTGATGTACGTTGGATGTAAATATAAAATATTTTTAAATTATATAGAAGATAAAAAATGGATTTCAGTTAATGAATCTACATATCCTCCTGGGCCTCATCCGCCTTTTATGATTAGGGAAAATACGCCAGTGGACTGAGATCTCGGCCAAATCAACTCTCTGCACAACTGTTGGCTAGAAACAGTTCAGTATGTACAGAACACAAGACCTTGCATGGGTTGTAGAGGTACAAGTTTTTTTATATATACGATCTATGTGCTGGATAGCAGGGTGAAGACTAGCAATATCGTCTGCATATTCCTACGACTTATACAGTTATTTATTAATACATAAAAGCCGAATACAAATCATTCATGTGTACTAAAAGTTTGATAAATAGATAAAACAGTTGTTATCGATTATTATAAACACGAACATCGAGTGTTCACGATGACCCAGACCAGCCAGCTGGCCGGTATTGCACCGCAATAGCGCAACCCCAAAGTCATTAACGCTACCATAATTAAGATTGTGTCACGCCTCACAGATTTACCGACATCACTTGACCCGAATAAGGTCTCTCTACAGCCGTTTTGCAAAACGAAGTTTAACTATCGATATTTTAAGGATAATAATCTAACATAGGATGAGTGAGCCCAACAAATATAAAACCTAAAAATCCCAGCTTCGATAGGGACACAAAGAGACTTGAAAACGATCATTCATTCTATTAAAGTTAAATTATACTAAATTATCAGATCATACCAACAACAACTGTGAATGAGTGGTTATGTAGAATTTTCTCTAAAATGGGTTTCTTGTACTTAGGGAAGCACAATCGTGTTATTCTCGTAATGTACAAGTGGCTAAGTCAGGCATTGGCTGGATAAGGAGTCATGGCTGTACTTCAAGCCAAAAACTGCGAGAACACGATTTCACTTCCTCAATACAATAAATTCTCTTGGTTAATTGTATCTTTCAGACATGATCTGATAATTTAGTATAATTTAACTTCAAAATAATATAACTCCCTTTGTAAAAAATCGAATTTACCAGTTATTCACCGGGAGTAGATGAACGGTATACAGATTATATAGAGTACACAGACTACGAATTACCAGCAAATTAATAAGCTGCAGGTGATCCAAACTAAATAGAGTAATAAATAACGCTAATTGAACAGAAATGGATATGAATCAGTCAATAAAGAAATTGCTGGTAGGAGGCATAAAAGAATCCTAGATGGCAGATGCCTAGACTAAAAATGGATAACACCAAAACATAGGAAAGAGGAAAAGTTGGAGCCACGGAAAAGTTGGAGCCACGGAAAAGTTGGAGAGATGATGTAGTGGAGGCTTCGATAGTCAGTTATTTAAAAGAGGACACATCTAATTATAGAAAAGATTGGAAGTTGGGGATGGTGAAACGAGAACAGTATCAGAAAATCAATTATACATAATTATAATAAAATAAATTATAGTTTTTGATAATTGGTGTAGGTAATTTTGATACTCCCTCACACCCGATAACTTATATAGTATGTAAATGTTAAGAGACATACCTAAAATAATTTATACAAATTTGATCGCCTGCTCAGATATAGTTTAGTATACTCTTTGCGCTAAGTGTACTCTAAGGTTTGTAACAACTAAGGGATATAGAGGAAGCAGATATTTGAGAGTACCCTAGAGGCTGAGAGGTTCTCATTAGGAACAGTGACCACACAAGTTCCTCTTAGCCATCACTCAGTGTAACAGCTCAGCTTCTAGCGAGCTAATCAGCAAGCTTACAGCAGTGACTCTCGTATTCCATCTGACTGTTTACTGTATTTACTACTATTTGCTGGTATTTAAAGCTTCAATACGGTAAAATTGCTGCTACATAAAGAACTATCCATTAACATGCATAGATGACAATATTATATTAGAAGTAAAGGAAAGTCTCTTGTGAGTGGCTGTTTAACTTAAGAGAGACCCAGAGAGAGAGAGAGAGAGAGAGAGAGAGAGAGAGAGAGAGAGAGAGAGAGAGAGAGAGAGAGAGAGATAGAGAGAGAGAGAGAGAGTGAGAGAGAGAGAGAGAGAGAGAAGAGAGAATAATATAAGAACCAAAAAAGGCCATAGAATGAGAAAAACAACAAAGCAGAAGCTTAATATAAATAATGGTGTAGGATTTAAAGTGAACCTAGATTCCCCCCCCCCCCCGCTCTGGAACTGATTCTCCTTAAAACCTCAGAATAAAGAAAAGCGAAAAGTAAACGCCTTTTGCGAGTTATGGTTCCCCTATTTAAAACCTTCCGCTTATTTCCTCCCTATAATTTTCTCTTCATCTTAGAGAATACACTCTACATTACATTCTTCTTATACTTCAATGGTACAGATCGTTCGTTTGGAAACTTATCATTTCCAAATAAATATTTTTTTGTTTTATTGTATCGGTATATTTTCCCTCATTTTTTTTGAGTTAGGGACGTATGATATCTTTTATAGGGAAAGATAATTATGTCCAATATACAAATATTATAGGCAAATATACAAATAGTAATTTTGAGTTCACTGAACCTTTTTAAGTATTTTTTTATCATTCATTACGTAAATGTCCTTTCTTAATAAGTTAACGTTATTTAAATATCAAAGCCTTAGAGGAAGGGACTGTTTTTGTTGGGATCTGGAACCTGGAAGGAAATCCTGTCGCGTTTGAACAAACACCTACAGGAGGATGACATTTTTGGGCTGAAACAACATTAGAGGTAGCCGGAAAGTGTCCTTGGAAGACTCAGCCAAAGAATAAGATAATTAATAATTACTAAACAAGAACATTTTACACCGAATACCCTTAAATGCAATCTTGTCTCCACGGAGGAACAGAATAATCATTTATCTTCAACAAGATGCTGGAGATGGACACCCGATAACCGGTTATGTTAAAGGACTACCGCCTCAAAGACATAACCCCTTACAGGAGGAGGTAGATTACCTCTCTACCTTACGGCTCCCCGAAGAGGTAGATTACCCGCGCCGTCATACCTTCCGCATACCTGGGTATACGCACCTGTCTTCTAGTGCGAGGGTGGTCAGGTAGATGCTGCGATAATCGTGAGCTTCACCGGGAGTTATATTGCACCTTCCCAAACAAACACAAGGTGTAAGCGTGTAGTTGGGATTTAGTACAGTGCATACGAGGAACATGAACTCCTTGTCGTACACGTGTAGATCCATGTCCTTTACGTGCTTAAACTGTAAACACTACTTCATTATTTTATCTGCCTGTGGAACGAAAAAAAAAACCCAGTACAACTACAACTAATGAATGATATTGAGCTCAAAGCTGTTCGAATTGAGGATGAAGAATGGATTGAAGCAGCGGTAGTAGCGTACTCAAAGCATGGATCTCAACCATCCTATGCTTGACTACAAAGCTTCTCGGCTTCCTCAACTTGATTAATCCATGAGATGGGCAGCGTCTTCTTCTTACTTCAGGAAGCTATTACAGGGTGATTTTTGGTATTTTTTTATCTTCCATTCTCAATAAGTGCCCAAACCACTGTAATCGCTTGATGGAGATTTTTCCGAGAGTGATTTTATGAATGCCCTTTATCTCTCGGACTACTATATTTCAGATGTAATACATTTATTTATAAAGTAATTAATCAAGGGTCAGAGGTAGAACCCAGACCTCAGCACAATTATAAAAGATCCATGTCATGGACTGTATAGTATGATATATTAATGTGCTAACATGGGCTCCCTAGTTTAGATTAGTACATATATGTACCTCTTCGCTTGTATTTACTCCACACCAACTGGTTATTTATACGTTACAACCTTGGAACATACGTAGTCCAAATAGTGTGGGTGACATCGAGGACCTGAACTTTCGATAAAGGGCGATGTATGAAGATGCTCTTCAACGGATCAAGGACATATTAATAGCCATCGACTAGAGGTTCCTGTGGGCGGTCTACACACCACGTCCCCGCATCCTCTCGTCTTCGCCGAATATATCGTCCTGCTGGACATCCTCTATGTCTCGTCCTTTAGGGGCATCGGAGCCCATACTTCTTTCGGGGCATCGACCTTTCTAGTAATAATGATCTACACTCTTACATTATATACATATGGACATTATTCGGTTTGTAATACTGATTTTTTCTGAAAAATACAGATAAGTTCTTATATAAATTATAAGAATACGGAGGTGTCGCTGATAGCTACCGATTCCAAGATACAAGCAAAGATGATCTGATACCCCGAAGTTCGCGAAGGGGGAGATTAATATGTCAAGATCTTTAAGGAGAGATATTGCTATGCCTTTTACCGGCCCAATAAATTTGCATTCTTCCTTTAGACTCTTTGTGTTGTTTTTACATAGTGATAACAAGTTGAAAGTAACATTTTCAATTAAATTAGATATATAACATTCTAATATTTACATACATACGTATTAAGTAATCATAACATAGATCTTAATTATATATGTATTGTGGTCTAAATTCATCTTGTAATATTAAATCGATAAATTAATAAATATAAAAAAAGTATCAAGGATTCAATTTCAACTATTTCCAACAATTCAAGGTGAGGACAGAGCCACAGGCAGAACTAGATATCGTATCAATCAAATCCAACTATATTTATAATGAGGCCATATCATTCTAACAGATCGCCATTTCCAGATTGCATACAAAAAGCTTATTAAAACTGGAAACTGAAAGGCGAGAACTTGAGGTGAAAACGATCTGCGAAAGACGCCTGGAGAACATTGTTACCTCGCTGGACCGCTTAGCATATATATTCCTCATTCCTCGGAATATCCGACCATTCCTAAGCGGTCGTTTCACCATGAGTGCAATTTCATCTAATAAGGCATCGCCTGGCTCAGGAACGGAGCCTGGGACTGTGCACCTATCGTTACACCTTGAAACAATATAAATTTATTACCAGAGCTAGTTGAAGTACCATAACAGATTGAACGTAGCAGAGATTTTGACTAGCGGAAAAAAATAAATGCGCTCAGTGTGTGGTGAGGCGTTATCAGATGCAGACAGGGAAGAACAAAGCCAAAAAAGGCAGGTCTAAGATTATCTACCACGTGGAAGTTATAAAGAAAATGTTTCAACTAACACATACAAACTAACCGAACCAAATAAAGATTATTTTAAATTAAAAGCGAACCTTGTGTTGTCTTTCGGTATGTACAAAACGTTTATTTTAATTATTTTTTAATATGTCATTGTGACTACTCAACTGGTAATTTAATGAAAGTTAAGAATGTTTTTCTCTATTTGATTGTAACTATTATTTATTTACTTATATATTTATTGTAATATTCTTTAACGAATATCGTAAATTTACATCTAACTTACAACTAAAAATAATAATTACCTCATTTTTATATAGTGATTTAGGTTAGTTTACAAAAACATTCGACATTTTATGTTTGTTTTTTAAATCTAAAAACGATATTTAAGTGATTAATTATATTGCTACTTACAACAATACAGCAATGTAAGCTATCTCTTATGCTGTTTTGCATGAAATGTTTACATTAAAAAATAAACTACTCTAACATAGATGTTCTTATGTACTCCCTGCTTTATGTTATTTTATTTATTTAAATATTCATTTCAAGGAACTTCAGCCTACAGGCACTTAAAATTGATAATATTAAAAAAATATCTCGTTTTTTATCAACAGTGTACAATGACACATTAAAAAAAAACATTCGCCAAAAAACACTCTATTTTTTATTGTAAAATCGACGTTTATTACGATAGTAATAAATGTAATCGAAACAACGCTGTATACGTACAGTCTTGTTTTTCATGGAATATTTGCGTCCGGAAATAAACTACTCATGTACAGGGTTACTACGTAGGAGCAAAAGATGAAAAAAAAACTCAAGTAACGACTCAGTGCATACTAATCCAGGAAATGGCGATTAAATTGTTTTATTATTGCATATTTTTTAATAAATCTTTCTATTATTGTGGGCTTTAAACATAAATGGCAAAAGTGTATTTTAATTTTATGATAATGTTTGATAGTTTCATTAAAAACCTTTAAAAGAAATAAATAAAATAAATAGTGATAAAAATGTCTTAACTGTAATCATTAATTTTTTTGGAATTACCAACAAAAAAATAACATAAACTTTATATCTCAATAAACTAATATAACAATTATAGAGAAAAATACTAGAACTAAAAAAGTAAAAATTTATACTTAAAATTTGTTAATGTCAATTTTATTTATTTGCTTACACAAGGAATCTTTTTACTCAATAACAGTTTAAATTATTTTTTATTTAATGATAATGAAAAATTATGGATAACTATTACCATTTATAACGTGGAACAAGGTTTAAAAAATAGAGAGAGTAATTTGTCTAAATATTAATAAACAAAACACAATAAAAGATAAGACAAACGTAATAATAATTAGAGATATGAATGAAAAACCTAAGACAACATAATACTCATTGAGTATATGTGACATCTGGTGACATCAGTTGAGCCAAGGGCGAAAATATATGGAGAAGCACAGATGCTTGGGGTCATGGGAACTTAGGAAGAAATTTTAATTTCCGTCCTTGTCTCTTAGGGGATCTCTGTGGGAAGGTAGAGAAAAAATTTGGCTCTTTGTCGATCATTCCTCATTGTCATAAACTTTACGTAAGGTCAATGTTCGCATCGCAATAAAGGTATATTATTAAATTTATAAAAGAGAGAAGTAAAAGTGTCAACTCTATATCAACCTAAATTAAAAATTTAAATGATTAAATATTCAGTTTTTAATTTGTATGCTCTATCTATATATAGGACGAAGAATACACGTATTATATATTTGCGTTCATTCTATTCTTATAAAAAAAAAAAACAATCTTGTAAGACAAAATAATCAATGCTTTTCCTAGTGAATAATCAGATAACAACTAACACAAAATAATGCTTTCCCCAAATACAACATACAAAAAAATTATAAAAAATTGTTTTATTATTCAGATTTATCGTAACTTATATTCAATAAATCGAAGAAATCTGGTTTAATTGCGCATATAATGTCCTTGAAGAACTATCCGAGCTGATGAATTTATATACAGTAATTAACAAAAAAATTAATAATACTCAAAGATCTTTACTATAGAAATAAGCTAATTTATCAAAACCGACCTAATTTCTATTTAAATATTTTTATTTTGGAAAGAAAAGATTTGCCCTGGCCGAGATTCTGCAACACTAATCCCGGCCAGGGCAAATAAAAATAAAAATATTTCTTCAAAATAAAAATATTTAAAAATAATCACCATCAAAAGTACTATAAATAAAAATAAATTAATAATTTCTTTTTGTTATAGTTTATTCTTTTAACCTCACATTATGCTATTATGGCTAATAAGACGATGTTACAGATGGGAGTCCTAATTTTCCCTTTTCATGTATAATTAGAACAGGGATCTCTAACGAATACCTGACACTGCACGGGTCGAGATCTTCATTTTACGTCCCTTCAGAAGGACGGCCTGACTAAGAATTTTTTCTCCCTAAAAAGTCCTTGGGACACCTGCCAGGCTGCAAACCCGCGATCATGGGGTTAGTAGGTTGTTATTCTAACAACTACACCACTGGTGGAATTTTTTTTGTTCATGCTTGAAATAATTTTTTTATTATATGAATCTTTCCATAGAAAGACTGAACCATATCCATTACACATATCATTTATTATATTAAACTTTTAAAGTTCTTCTTAAACAGGAGGTTTGCTAGTTAGACTAGGTATTATGTATGGGGTATGAAATGTGCCCATTGTTCAACTGTAAAATCGACATGAAACATATAAATATCTGAATTTAAAATTTTAATGAGACATTGGAATAATAAAATATCGCAATGGCCATAGATCTCAGATTTGCCTTGGATAAGAAGGAGTGGGAAAGATGGGAGCTGAGATAGCGATAATGAGGGCAGTTTGGAGGACGCCGAGAGTTCGCAAATGGAAATCTCCAGCGGCCTGTTCCGGATTTGAACTTTTGGCTCCTACAGGGCGAGGTTCGGAGCTAATGGCTTCCTTCGACCTCAACACCATCGCGAAGGCCGTGAGATTCAATAAATTGCCAGGTTTACGCTTTCAGGATCTCTGGTATTTATCTTAGCAAGGTCGAAATCCAAGAAGGGAAATACTTCTGTCATGTTGCAATTATTATTATCAAATAGATTTATTTTATTATCTCATAACCCACTCTCTTACCCTACAGACGATTCTTCCTGATATTTTCATTGCCTGAAACTAATTCTTATTAAACCAACATTATTATAATCCTATCTTTACTATCGTGTACGCAATAAAGAAGTAATGAAACTGCGAAAATTCTCGATTATCATTATCACATGTATCCACTTTGATTTGTTTCGAGGTGGCATCTGTTTGTACGTCCTCTGCCTTTAGTAAATCTCAAACCAGAAAGTTGAAATTTCCAATTAAGGATAAGGAGAACTGTACATCTCTAGTTTTGATCATTATGCAAGAAGGTGTATTACCTGAAGGTCTAATTCTTTATCTTTATAATATGTCTTTTGGGCATAGAGAGTCATGGCTTTTCCACATTAGACATTTTTTAATTAATATCAAAATATAGGTTTTAATAATAAAGTAATCAGACATTTGTAAAGAATTGTTGCAATAAGCGAATATCAACTCTTCTATATAAACGTTAACTTTTCTTTAGAAGCGTTCTATTCTTAGAAAATAATAGTTACGATCATTCTACTACATAATAAAATAATTTTGTATCATTTTTTTGTATGTTGTATTTGCGGAATGAACTGTTTTGTATAAGTTGTTTTCTTGTTATTCACCAGGAAAAGAATACAGTAGGTATTAGGAGATCGATTTTTACTTTTTTATAAGCTTAGAATAGACCTGATAGAAGACTTGATAATTCTAAGTGTCGTCCATAGAAACTGAAAATAAAACCGTATAATTTTAAATAATTTTGAATTTGGGTTGAAATAGAGTTGGCATTTAATCACGATATTATTAGCCATGTTTTTATTAATTTCACAATATATTTTATTACATCAAAATTATGACAATGGGCAATGATAGTTTTTTTAACACCTTCCCACAGAGATCCTAAACACAACTATTTAGATAAATATATAGTTTCGTATCGTCGCTGTCAAAATAATACCTCCTATCTACACTTCGGGCGATTTTACAGGAGAGAAAAAAAACGCGCCATATATTATCTTATATATCGGTTTTTTTGATAAGGATAACCTATATATAAAGCGCTTTCCTTGCGTTCAACCTTGAAAACTTTTTTTAATAGTGTGTAATTCAACCTGTAGAATGTGATACCGTTACTAACTCATTTTCACCAAAAGTTGCAGATAGACGGTATTGTTTCGACAGCGACTATATGTAAACAGATATTTCAGCACAGTTATGTTGGAACACTTTGCCAGATGATGCTTACAGATACAGTTAGGACTATGCCAGGAATTTGTACTAGAACAGTTTGTTGAGCGGTAGGTGACTATTATATCCGAGGTTTGGACCGTCCACGTGATGCGGTAGCGGGGTCACAACTCCAGCTTAACCTCTCAGCCACTTTTATCAAATGATACATCACAAGTGCCCGCTTCGATAACGGGACTCCAAAACTCCTTAACAGTTATATCTAACCTAGTAAATAGTAAACAGTAACGTTATAACAAGTTACCTCTGAACTTTAGTTATTTGGTGATTCACAATGAAAGCAAATTGTGATTTAAGTGTTCGCCTATGCACAAGCTAAGGGTCTATCTTAAATATTATTGTGTACCTTTTTTACAAAAAAACTTGGACACTCGACAGCCCAAGCTACGAGCAAGTGTACCACTGTACCCGTAGGGCGTTGTAACGAATGGAATATTCCTCCATGGTTCGGCTACATTTGGTTACATTTTCGGCTCATGGCATATTAATTCAGAAACAGACAATTAATATCTCCATTCTACCCAGAGATGAAACCATCACATCAACACCGTACTGCAGGGATATTGACACAATATAACAAAAAAGTACAAAAAAAAACTACCTCCATTAGTTAATCGAAAAGGATCCATACACGAAAAAGAAACAGTAGACAGGGAGAAAACTAAACGAACTAGGTTATGAAGTCCTCCCACACCAAACTTATTCGCTAGACTTATCTCCAAGAAATTTCCATCAGTTCAGAAATTTGGACAAAAATTTTTAAAAACGATTCTCAAGTAAAACACGCAAAATCAGAGAGTTCATTTCATAATATCCTTAATTTTTCAGTTCTGAAATTGAAAATTTGATAACACGTTGGGAAAATAATCGTAAATATTTTGAATAAATAAGCTTTCCTTAGACATTTCAAATGAAACGACCCAATAAAAATATGATTTATAAATACTAACTTGCATCAAACAACAGCAGTAAACTTATTCATATACCAAACTCACACAAAACCCTAAATCTTTTCAGTTCTAGGATTGAAAATTTGATAACAAAATAAAAAATTAGGGTAAATATTTTAAATAAAAATGTTTTAATTTCATCAAGTTGTTTTACTGAATAATCTTTCCTTCGAAAGATTATTTTATTTCTATACTTCTATTCTTTGACTCCTTAATATAAGAAGTACTGTAGCCGAAAAGAACTGAAGAAGAAGAAGATAGGCTAGACTAACTTCCTGGCTGGATGTTTGCCCGCAACGGAAGAAAAGCCGAGCCTTTTGTTGTACAAATGTTTGTCCTGGAAATGCTCTTCCCGATCCTCTGGCCACAAAGTTGTTAAAAAGGCTGCCCCCCCCCCCACGGATAAATATGTAATATGGCTTCTGGAGACTTCCTGGTATAAATTTTGTATGTTACAAGGGGGCGACCCTCTGTGTCTTTTATTTTTCAGTTTGTTCCGTCTTCTGATTTATTTTTCTTACGAAATTTGTTGTAAAGTCGTTACATGATTGTTTAATGTTATAATACCTATAAATAAATATAACAAGAGGGGCCCATCAGTGTTTTCAAATTATACAACTGTGCTATATTGGAATAAGACCACAGTTAATGGAAAACAGGGAAAACTGGACAGGGCTGTACGGAATTCCTCCTCGTATTGCATAGACGCTTCAAGAGGACAGAATATGACGATGGTGATGATTACAGCTCTTCATTAGACAGTATCGAACTTACTTATATTGAACTCCTATTGAAAGCCAATAAAATATGAGTATATACTTAGTATTATTTTTTTACGGTAGGTTTGCTTTATAAATAAAAAAAAGAGAAGTTATAAGAAAAATGACATAATCTTATTTCACTACATTTTTTGTACTAAAATAACAGCCCTAAAATCGAAATATTGGAGTAAGGTGTAGTTTATGTTTCTTACTTCGATGCATGGCATTTTCCCATTTAAATTTAAAAACAGTGTTATGTTTTGTGTTACCTACTTTAAGCGGTAATAGCCAGGAATAGTTTATTATTTGCCAATTTTTATAACATATTCATAATTCAACTGATCTAGGACGACAAGACTTAACAAGAAGTAGTTTTCAGAATCATTGCTAGGCAACATCAATAAAAACCTATTATATAATAGAGACCAAACTACCAGAAATACTCTATGGTATGGAAACAGTCAGCCTTCCGAGTCTGGAGATTGAGAGAAAATGAATTATTTTTTTAAATCTCAAAGTTCCGTCGTAAACCTGCGACTTCCTGCCTCCCTGTATCGTTTAACAACATCCCTATAAGTCCTGTAGAACAGATCCGGTACTTAGGACTACACCTTGACAAACGCTTAACTTGGAATCCTCATACTAGACTGAAACGACAAGAAACAGCTCGCCGTTTCAGGCTACTTCAGCATTTACTAGATAAACGTTCTAAGCTCCCAATTAACTACAAGAGACTCATTTACATGACAATCATTAGACCCATCTGGACTTACGGAATAGAGCTTTGGGGCTCCACTAAGCCATCGAATTCCTCTCGTATCCAATCCCTACAATCCAAAATCCTTCGTAAAATCCTCAACGCTCCTTATTTTGTTAAGAATAAAGTCATCCATAACGACCTTAATGTACCATTTGTTGCTGATTTAGCCCGAACCCGGTATATATCCTTTCATAACAAACTTGATTCCCACTCAAACCCTCTAGTTTCAAACCTAGCTTCCTCTTCGATTCCCGATAATCCTCCGAGGCGTCTGAAAAGAAGATGGCCTCGTGACCTTCTAAACTGAACTTTTTAATTTGAGTACTACCACTGGGTAGTTTCTCTACTTGTCTTCTCATGCCAATGTATTCACTCATTATATTTACTAGATGTATTTTGTATACAGTTGTAAATTTCAATAAATAAATAAAAAAAAATAAATAAAAAAATCTCAAAGTAACACAAGAGGGGTATAGGCGAAAATCTAACGAAGAAATTTACAGAAATTTGGAAGATCGTGAAACAGTCATCAGAACCAGGAGACTGAGGTTCTACAGCCACATGGTCAGAATGAACAATAAGAGGCTGAACAGAAATTTTTTCGATAAAGTCTTTAGCTATAAGAGTATAGGTGGATATGTGAAACAAATAAAAGAAGAGCTGCATAGGCTAAAAATCAAGGATAAGAATTGCTTGGATAAAGAGCTTTTCGGAGAAAAAACTAAAAGAAGTTAGGGTTCTTGCAGGAAAGAAGGAGAGACGAGGGAGAAAATGGACTACGGAAGAACGAGAGGAACAGTCCGGGAAGATGAGAGAGTATTGGAGTAGACGGAAGGCGGAGAGTGTAAAGAAGATTATTAAGTGATATTCGCGTGGTACTTGCTGGCCGATTTGTGTATACAAAAAAAAAGAGAGAGCAAACTATTTTCAGATAGCAGAAAAAGCATACTTTTAAATGTAACGATTTTATTTTATATCATTTCAAAGTGAGCATGCGACCACAGGCCAGGAACTAGACGTCTTACATATTCTTTCCACTACATCCAATCATTTCAACTATCGGAACCACGGTGCAATACCACACCCAGAGAAAGTTGTCCGCGTTGGAATCCAGGTATCCAGATCCATACCATTTCCAGAGCTTCCAGAAACCGTCGGGAACTACGCTTCCTTCGAGATGTAACGCTTTCTTCCTCGCGGAGCCAGACTCCTGCGAGACCATGACCATAACTCCCTCCGCCCACACAGAGGCGGGCATCTACGAAACATTATAAACAAACCCTAGCCGGCCCTAATAGAGCTCATTGAGTCCGTTAAGTAGATGTTATTAGGTGTTTATCCGTAACTGGTTTGAGTACACAATGGCGTCCGGTTCGTCCATTGAAGGCTCCGGGGAGTACCCTGTAATTTCGCTTCTCGTAACGTACCGTAATTGGTACTTGATGTTTGCTCCTTCTCCGAGCAACGAGGGTCCATTAAAAGTGTTGCCAACTTGATAATATGCTGCTAAATCGTTATGATGGTTTGAACAGGCCAACTCCCAAGTTTCGAAACATCACATTGCTTAACATTGACAAAGAAGCTTCAATGAACAACCTAAAACTTTCATATTCAACTGTTTGTTTTTTTAATTTAATTTTTGAAATTGATAACTGTATTATGAAAATGAATATATGATACATAGTAACACGCGATATATGCGAATAGAGAAACTATTCATTGTTAGAACTCAAATAACAAACTCAACTTAGAAGGTCACTAGGCCATCTTCTTTTCAGACACCTCGGAGGATTATTGGCAATTGAAGTAGGTTTGAAACTAGTGGGTTTGATTGCGAATAAAGTTTATCATGATATCTCGGGTTTGGGACAAATCAGCACCATATGGGGCATTAAGTTGAGTTTATGGACATTATGCGTGAGTTTATTCGTAGCAAAATTAAGGAGCATGGAGGATTTTACGAAGGATTTTTAATTTTAATGATTGGATACGTAAAGAATTCGATGATATAATGTATAAGCTCGATATAAGCTCTACTTTGTAAGTACGAATCGGTGTTAGAATAGTCATGTATATGAATCTTTTGTTAATAATTGGGAGCTTAGAACGTTTGTAAAGAAAGATTTTAAGTAGCCTGAAACGGCGAGTTTCTTGTTGTTTCTATCTAGTATGAGGATTAGAAGTTATCCCCAAGTTAAAAAAATATTTTTTTTTTTAAATAATCTTTAATGTTTGACAATATGAACATGGAAAGGGCACAAAATTAGTAAAATCGATCTAGTAAGACCAGTTATACTTATATATTTAAACAAAATATTTTCATTAGCCGTTAGCCTACTCCATACCATTCTATAATATCGGAGTATATATAAAGAAGACATTTATAAAAACCAACGATTATTTTTACTATTTCAACCTAACATAAAAAAAAATATTGAAATCTATAAGCTCAAATTAGTGATAAAGAATGAATATTTGAAAGTGAAATTAAAATACTAACAACTATAAAAATGTTCCAAGCTTAAGCATGATGCCGATATTCTACTATTCCTTGGCATATCAATGATTCATTGCAAAGAAAAATAATAAAATATTTGTCCACATGAAAAGCATTTTTTCTATCAACAGAAATACTAAAAGTTTTTATATCATAAGTTCCATGGGAAAATTGTCACATTTAATTAATTTTATTTTAAAATTAACTAATGTTCTATTTATTAAATATACCGTTATTTTATCAAGTTATCGCTAAAATAAATTAAAAAATCATTACGCTTTGCAATAAATGACGTAACTGAGGAATGTTCTCTTTAATAGAAACAAAAATTAAAAAAACAGTCCATTGGCTACAATATGAACCACCACACACCGGCGGAGCATTCAGGTCATTACGTGCCAAAGATGTCAGCGTAGTGATAAAGTCACTACGTGTTAGGTTCCAGAGGTCGGCTAACTGCCAAACGAAATTTAATTAAATAACATATAACATCTGTCTGTAAGGCTATTACTATAATTATATAACATCGATAATAATTAACAAATATTGGATTATTGTAACCCTTTGATACAATGTATTACTGAAACGGTTACATAACCGATGTTGTAACTGTTATTTTTGAATTATGTGGAACAAAATAATTTTCCAGAGTATTTTTCGCATTCACTACTAGACAGTCTTCAATTTCATTCGTTTATATTAAATTAATTCTAATTCGCTAAACATGTATTTACAATCCGTAAGAAATCTAGCAAATTAAAAAAATTAATTAAATAAATTTTTAAAAAATTGCTTCAACCAACCAAACTTTAATTTCAAATAATTCTTAATAACTTGTTCTCTTCCCCATTATGTCATTTAGTGTAAGGGAGCCTCAATAGGATATTTGATAGCTGCGCTATTTAATAGAACGATCTGGTAATATATTAAGTTTGCTTTATTCATTCTATTATCAACTTCTTCATTCATAGCCTTTTCAACGCAAAACAAACGCACATCTGCATGTTTATGCCTCAATCCTTACAGCAAAATAATATAACACAACATTTATATAAAACCAAAATTTATGTTGATGCTAGGAAATGTACAGAACCATTTTATCTAGAACTCCTTACACCGACATTGTTATCTCAAATTAATTTTCTCCCTGAAAACATCATCTACCGTTCTAACAAAAGGTTCCGACAACAAAAACCGGTAGCCTGTCAACTCTAAAAAAATAAAAACAAAAAAGAAACAACAAACAACCGAACATCTGTAATTGGAAAAAGTTCTGACAAAACAAAACTAAAAACCGAGAAAGTTTGTCGGAGCGTGAAAAAAACAGAAGAGAGAAAAAAAGTCGGGGGTAGCTTTGAACGCGAAGCGCTAATTGATTGGGAAGCTGATGACAAGGGCGATGAGGGACGACCCAGAAACCGAATAGGAACTAGGCTTCGGATAGGAGAACTGGGGCGGATCAAACCATCAGGTCACGGGATGCGCTGGCGGAATATAGGAGAATACAGGAGTAGAGAGTGTGGAAATTAAATGGCCAGCAGTAATTTCTAATATAGTCGTACGTGTGACTGGTACCACCTTCATTTACAAAGGATCATCGCAGTGTCAAAGAATAGAAAATTTTTCACAGTCTTATTTAAAAATGCGCAATCATTCGGCAATACCGAGAAACACAAAAAAGAATATATATTTTATACCTTATTGTGTGCAGTACCAGGTAAATAAGAGGAAAATTATTTTGTAGTTGCATAATATTATAAAAGCTTCTAGCAATTGTCAAAGACAATTTGGGAACTGTATCCTGTCTTTGGTACTTAACATCGACCTCAATAATCTATTTTTAGACTATTTCCATATATTTTTTCTTAAACATCATAACCAGAAATCTACAGAGATTGTATTATTTCAACGTAAAAAAGTATTTTCTTCAATAAACTACTTACGGGTTTTCAGCTCTAAATGATTTGAAAAGATAAGACCCCTATGAAACATTAAATATATTTATCGAAACGATATATTTATATAATTTTCAGAATATTAACAATAATTTATTACTGGTATTTTTGTATATTTTATATTGTGTGTACATGAGTAAGGGAGAGGGAAGAATAACTTTAAGTAATCTGTAGCAATTTCGTAGAAACAAGCGATTGAGCCTGATCCCATCCCAGACATCTTCATACAATACAATCATTGCTTTAGAAATATTATTGAATCCAAGACTCTTAGAGGGAGACCCAGAACTCACTGGGCTGACAAGCTCTCCAGTATAAGAGAGAAGAGAGGCAAAAACTGGACCGCCATGACAGCACCTACATTGTCTCGGGATCGGGAGGTTTAGTTTGCCTGAACAGAGGCATCTCAATGTTGAAATGCATCGAGGAAGAAGAAGAACTATTCTAATAATTATTATATAATAGTATTAGAGCGGTTATATTTATCTATAAGGTATTTAACAGATACTATATTTCAGAGTAATACAGTTCCAAACCCATCACCTAATTAACTCCCTTTGGTCAACTCACTCCAAAAAAAATTAAAATCTGTTTTGAAGTACACTAGAAGATTAGAGAGCATTGGATGGGCCTAAAAGTGTTTCTCCAAGCTTAAAAGATCTTTCACCAACTAGGTGTACTCCGGAGTGTGAAACTGCGGTTTCTCGGTGGTAATGAGTTTATAGGAGGCAATAAACATGACAACACCCGGCTGCAATCGATAGCCCAATCGTAATTGACAAACCGTGAAAGTGCCGGGAGATCCTTATACAATCCAGACCGCTCTCCGAGTAAACCGATACCAATGTTGCAAACGGATGCAGCGGACGACCTCCGCCTGACCCGGGGGGTTGGTGAGGCACCCGAAGAAGTTGCGTATATCAAATCCCTGCGGAGCATCAATCACTGGCGAATTCGCAACCAACAGACTGCAATAGTCCTTGCACTTCTTAGGATAGAATAGTAACTGTGAATAAAGAGCATTTATGCACTTTCAAAGAATCCCTTTAAACAAAACATATTGCCATAGGAGAAACAAGCAAAAATGACCAAATGAAAGCTACCCACGAAACTTCGCGTTTAGACTTTAAATTGATTAATAGTTTTCGGACAACCCTTACTCGATAGAGGGATTTAAATTGGGAAAAGGGGAAATTGAAGGGAACTAGATTTCAAATTGATTTGTTCAGAATAGAGTTTCATACAAACGGTTTATCTTACAGAATTGACCGAGCAAGTAGACTAGAAGATAATTCCCTTTATTATCTAGAATGCTACCCCATTCTGCAGAAGATATAAGTCAGAATCTGCAGAAGATATTATAAGTCTTGAATATTTAGGATTATATAAAATTGTTGTTTGTTACAATACTCAAAAGTATTGTACAACACAAATTTTAACAATCTATAATTGATTTACATTCATGTGGAAATGGTTGACTGGAAACAGCTTGAGGAATGTTTAAAATGGACATAAGGTACAGAAAATAAATATTACACAAAATAAATATAACTTATTTTATTTTGTGCCGTACACAAAAGTTATGACTGCACCCCTCAACTATTTTCAACATATAATTGATTTAAAGTGCCTTTTGATCTTTCCACTAACGAAAAATAGATAACAACAACAAATCATTAAAAAAAATGAAACTACGTATCAGGCAATCCTTTTTTCAATAAGTATATTTTTTCATTAATATTGTTGAGAAAAAGAAAATAAAGTACAGTAGAATTAAAAAATCGTATGTAAAAAATGTAGGCGGAATCAAAGTGTAACATTGAATAGGCGAATAAATAGGGCATATCTAATGTCCATGGAAATGGAGTAGGGTGAAAGGGAGTGAAGAAAGTGGAAACATGGCAGAAAGGGAACTGCGGATTATTACATTAACTTCTCAGAACAGAAGCGACAAAAGAAATTTAATAAAGCAAGGGCTAATTTAAACGGTTATCGCCTGTTGACGTTTCGGTCGAGTGAGAACGCTTTCTAACTTAAGAAACCTCTTCCTTTCTTTAGAAAAAAAACAATGATCAGTAAAGTTTCAATTGCCATTATTACTAAAAACCACTGAAGAAATACATCGCTTCTCAATTTCTGATTTGTACTTGCATTATTCCCTAAAGAGGAAAGTAAAATTCCTCGAAACTCAAAGACGTTTATATATAAAATACAATTTTATCCAAATACATATTTTGATAATTAACATATTTTATAGTACAAATGGGTGAGAGGTTAAAGGTTACAACCGACGATTAGGTGACTTTGAAAAGACGCGTTTAAAATTTAAAATACGTTGATACATGTAAAATCTTTAATAATCGTTTTACTTATTTTGTTTTAAATTAATTAATTGAAGTCCCCAACAATTTTAAACATTTCTAAAGATATATTCAGTCAACTACTTTTAAACACAACATATCAGTAAAATATCAGTAAAGTTCCTATCATATTTATATGTACTATGCCTCAATCCTATACCAATGGCACTTTGAGTAATATTCTACATTTAAAAAGTAGTTAAGCCTGTGTTCAAAATAAAAATCACTTGATCGGTTGACAACAATCCACTCATCATTATGATTGTGATGACAATTCCAAAAAATAATTTTTGATAGGGGATCGGTATTATTTTATCTTAGAACAAAGACAAAAAATTAAAACTTAACTTGCATTATTCTCTATTTTAATATATCAAAGGCTGTGACCAAGAAGTGTAAGATCTTCAAATATGGTATTTGTTTAAATTAGTGATGATCATTAACGATATATATTTTCAGATCGAGTAATTTCAATAATTACAGAAATGTATATCGGGCATATAAGATATGAAAATAAATCAAATGTTATTTTAGGCAATTTGTATCTTTTCTATAATCTCATAATCAGCTCCTATTCGAGATGTGAATAAACTATGTAGCTGTATTTAATTCATTATGAACCAGAATATTTAATAGTTTATTTTTATTTGGAAGACAAAAGATTTGCCCTGGCCGGGATTCGAACCCGGGACGTCCGCCTCTCCATGGCAGCGCTCTTACAATTTGAGCTACCAGGGGTCGCCTCTCAGTCAGAACAAATCCGTTCTCTGCACCAATCTCATATCCCCGTGTTCTCACAATTTTGGGATGTTTACACGAGGAATAATGTTCATTGAACATTTAATTTTAATTTAACTTTAATTAGGACCTTGTTGACTTACGCCATTATATTGCTTATTCGCCATAGGTGCCATTCTATTAATTAAAATAATGTTCGATGAACATTCTTCCTGGTGTATACATCGCAAAATTGCGAGAACATGGGGATAAGAGATTGGTGCAGAGAACGGATTTGTCCTGACAGATAGGCGACCCCTGGTAGCTCAAATGCTAAGAGCGCTACCACGGAGAGGGTTCGAATCCCGGCCAGGGCAAATCTATTCTCTTCAAAATAAAAATATTTAAAAATTAAAACAATTAATAAAAAATTATATTTAATAGTTTAGGTTGTGTGAAAAATACGGACAGAAGACAGATAATTACCAAATAATTATTAGATATTAAAGAAAACAAAACAATAAACTTCAGAAATGTAACAAGCCCAATGCCATCTTAAGTAATTTAATTTTTAAATAAAATCAAGAAGGAAGTTGGTCAGTGCCATCAGTTTACATAGGCCGGATGTGATAAGATTATTCTGATAGGCCTCCTTCCGAGAATGAAAAAAGTAATACTCACTCATTGTTAAGAATACAAACCGGGAATAAGATATGGAGTATGTCTCAGATAGCCTGGCCCCTTTAAATTCCTAATATATTTCATGTTAAACAATTATAAATAAGCTACAGAGCTTTAGGAAAGATTTTTAGCATTAAATGATTCAAGGGAAGAGTGAAATGAAACCTGGGACGAAGTGGCCCGAGGATAAAAGAACAATGAAAGGACGAAAGATTATTGGAAAGAATGGAAGAGAAAACAACAGAATGGGAAGAATTGAAATTGGCACGTAATCCTTTGTAGGTAAAGGAGAAGAAGAAATAAATGGTAGGTAGCAACTAAATTGAAAATTAGGTAGCACGAGAAGTATTTTTTAACTCACATGTAACTTTCATTTACCTCTATTGAAAAACAAAGTTTTTTGAATCATGACATTGTTCTTTACAAGGCGCGATATGTTAATGATAAAAAAAAAACCGTTAATATTTTTTTAATATATTTTTTTATTATTATATTATCTCTTTATTTCGAAACCATCAAATACCTCAAATAAAGGTACGGATACTTTGGTGCACTTTCAGTAATCTTACCATACAATGATATTAGTAGGAAGTACCAAGCCAAAGCCGCAAGTGAACCTCCTGTGCTGGCAGAGACAATACCGAACCCAAGGCAGAGATGCCTGGGTAATTGTAGAGGATCGGGCGTGATGCTATTCCAGTCCCTTGGGTACTGCGTCCTATCTAGTCGCCGATTAGTGTGGAATATGTCCCGGCATATCCCAACTTTCACTATCCATATCTTCAAGTTTGGTTTTGAATATTCGTAAAGCAAAGCATTCCTATTGTAATAATGATATTGATTTTTCTTTTATTAACCATTAGAAAATGTTTATAAGCAAGACGGTTAAGCTAGAATTTTTTTTTTATTTTATCTTATGTCATTATTCCCATAAAACTTCAACAAGTTCAAAGATAATACAATACAAAATATGACTTTATTAAAAAAAAAAAAGAAAACATGTTAGAAATGGAATATTAGATATTTCGTTCCTGAATTAAAAAGCTTAAACCAAGACAATAGCTACTGCAGGCTTCACTCAAAAGTGCCAATTTTTTAGATTTGACGTTGCTCTTTTGAAGGATATATGTAAAATAATAGGAAATTACTCTAGATTATAATACCAAAATAAGTACATATTGGCTAAATATTCTAGTGTATTGATTTATAATCATTTATTAAACATATAATTGTATAAATTATATAATTATCTAATAGAAATAATAGAAATATCATGCGACGATATAATTTATTTTTAACAAAAACATGCTTAAACACTTAAAAACGTCTTATAGAATAACGATTATTCCCAATTAGAAATTGGCCATTTTAAATAATATAGTTAAAATCTAACATTTATGCTGGAGGCATAATTGTTTTTTATATTTTTTTACATTTTTATAACAGTAATAAAACATGGAAAGTACAATTGAGACTATAATTAATTTAGATTAACTTTCCTCCCTCTAACAAGGAGTCAAACCAACACCATTATTTCAGCTATGGATGACTGATTTCGATAATTGTTACAAAAGATTGGCTCCTAACGATCAATCCATCTTTTTCCCCTTTTAACAATAATTGATTTCTAAAATTAAAATGTATCCCTTAGCCTATTTACTTGATGTATTATAGTAATGCAGTTGTAAATATCAATAAATAAATAAATTAAAAAAAAAATTAAAATAACCTTTTTTTTTAATGAGAAATGCTCCTTGTTTGAAATCCAAACTAAATATCAATTTTCTAGTTGGAACTTTAAGTATACGGGACGAATAAAATTTTTTTAGTGTTCTTAGGATATGTTAGTTAGTATTAGGATATGTTAGAAAATACTATAATTAGATTAGAATGATTCGACATTTTCTTGACAAATATTCCTACAACTAACAATAGTAGTTAAGCCACAATAACGTAAGCTACAAATTACAATCAATTGTTGTGGTCACAACTGCTCACGATACTTCAGAAATATTATAGAAACTAATGCTTCTATTAAAGAATTATGATAAAATATAACAAAATAAAAACATTATGCTTTATATGCATTCAATTTATGGAAGTACACATGTTATATCTAAAACTCTGACTTTTAAATCAAATATTACTTTTTTAATCAGCACTATCTACTTACTTTTTAATAAAAAAAAAAAAAAAACCTGTACCACTACAACCCATGAAGGGTCTGGGGTTCAGTACATGGTAGAGACTGTACTGTTTCATGGACAACGGTTCTGCAAGGAGGTGACTTGTCCTAGGTCACGCTCGACCGCCAGATTTTTCCCCCTTATTTTGGGTACCCTATTTTTATAATATTTTATAGAGGCTGGGTGGGCCCCAGGAGGGTCCTAGATCCTATATGATCCATCTCCCGCTGCAAACAGACTAAATAAAAATCATGGCCTGCAGCGGGAATTGAACCAGGATTTCCGGCATGGTAACTCAGTACTCTACCACTGAGCCACTCCTCTCCCCAAACTTTTTAATAATGAAACAAAAAAGCGAGTGAGCCCGATTAAGAACACCATTTTGTAAATAAATATAAAATCAAGCTTATGAATTTGGTTGATTGAACTGCTACTATGGGTATACTTAAGTACATCAATATTCCAACGGACGAAACGTTTTTAATATTATATTCTTATTATTAAATAAATCACAGATCTTCAAAATAAATTCGATGACGTGAAGTAAAAGATACAAAAATGATTTAATAAAGAGAAGGAAAGAGTGAATAGAACTGAACTGAATCAGTAAATCCTATTAAGTGGCCCCGACCCTCCACTGAAAGGGAAATTCAGAGATTTTCCACCTACAGCTCAGCAAAATACTTCTTTTAAAATAATTGATTACATCAATTTTCCAGTTTTCGATCAGTATTTTTCGTCGATAAATGTATTTGGGAATTATACGAGGAATATACTTGTATATAATAGAATTAAAATAATTATAGGTCATTAAAAAATATATCAGCCACAGAACTAAGGAGGCTGGTAAAGACAAAAACAATAGGATTTTTCTAAAAATCAGATTAAAATATATATTTCCCTTTTTTTTTTTTTAAATTTAGATAAAAATGTTAAATATTAGACTTGATTAGTTAAAATTAAAAAAAAAGAAGGAATCTTTGACCAAAAAAAAAGTCTTGATTCTTTTTCTTGAAAATTTGTTATTATTATTATTATTATTATCTCTCCCAATTTATCAAAATTGAAAATGTTTGCTAAACATCAATAAAGTTAAGTCAAGCTTTTCCTTTACTATTCAAGCAAATACGAGTATGTCCCCCAGAAATAGTTGACATGCTAATTAAATTTGTTAAATATTGCAAATTTGCACTTTATTTTGTCCGTAATTTTATCCAAAATACAACAGCTAAGTATGCACACAACTGAGATTTTGTAACGGTATTATTATTTTTTAAAATCAAATCAAATTTAATTAATCAAGCGTATACTTAAATTCTTATTAGCATCGATATTAATGTCTCCCCTTTTTATTAATAAAAAATATATTAAATTGAAGTTATCATATAGTAAAAAAAATTAGGTTTATTAAGGGTGCTGGAGGATTCAGCGAATAAAGCAGTTTTAGATAACTAACCATTGAAAATTATAAGAAACAAATAACAATTTATAGAGATAAGTAATAGATAAAATAATTTATTAATAATCATTAAAAAGTTCAATAAATAAACTGTTAAGATTATAGGTCATTTCCTATTGATTTTACTCCTACCTTTCCCAGTTATCTGTTATCTCAGTCGACAGGATTTAAATAATCTTGAAGAATGGAGTCAATAACGGGAAGAAAACAAATATTTAGGATCGGCTCCAATAGATTAGATATGGCTTCTTGTTCCGTTACGTTCCATATTTAAAAGACAATAATATCATAAACAATTGATACAATTATTTATTTCATTGTAATTATAAATTATTATAAGAAATGTGAGAATAAAGGGACCACCATAGAGTATTGAGGATGTGGGCTCCTCGAGTGGCACAAAAAGTTCAGTTCCTTCCGTGAGAACCTCGACAGAAGCACGTGAAACTTGCACAACTCGAGAAGGGCATCTGCCAGGGATTTAGTAATAAGCCAAAGTAGGTTAACAATTTAAATATATTGGCTTTAAAATTAATTATCCGTTAAAAAAATTATGTAGGCTAAATAGTCGGAATATTTGAAAAAAAAATAAATGGACACATAAGTGGGAAAAAAACTGAAACAACAGGAAGAGCCTACAACATAATAAAATACAACAAAACATAATTTCTTATCGTATCAGCTATGTTAGTATAGTTTTAAGTTAGCTAAAGTAAAAGTTAGCTTTCATAAAAAAATTAAAATTAAAACATGAATATTATGTAAAATATTTTTTAATGAAATTTCCTAAAAAGCAAAGAGTCTCATTTAGGTTAGAGAATTCCAATTTTATCACCGTTTCCGGAATGGCATCACATTTCTAGGGAATTGGCATATACACATCCATATCACATCATCCTTAATTATAACTTTCAGTGATATTCTCAGTTGCAACAATAACAACAGCTCATTTAAAGAGATAGTTATAAAGTCTTATAAAATTCAAATTAATTTCGCTTTTTAGTTTTAGAAAAAAACAATGAAAAATATTAAAACAACTTACATAATGAAAAAATAATAGTAATAAAGTTTACACAGATTATTAATTTTAAATCTTAAAATATTTTGAATAATGAATTATAATTTTCACAATTTTAAAAGAGCAGAGAAGAAAATTGTAAAATAAAGTAAAAAGTTTTTATTTATCCCTTCCCCATAGGGTGAAAAAAACAGCACCTTAATCACATAATTTTAATTTTCTTAATTTTTTTTCTGACCTTTGCCAAAACATATACATCATGTATATACCTTTTTAAAAAATATGGTTTTAAATAAAAAACAAAAAATGATAGATTTTTTGTTTGGCTACGTATTAATAGCTGTATATTAAAGTTAATTTTAGTATTAATAAATATTTAAAACGTTGTAGGTAAATACTATAATACAAAAGGTAATAAAATATAATTTTAAAGGCTTTATGACCCTAATATATAGTTTATTCGTAGCTTGGTTGAAGAGCAGTTAGTATTGCGGGATGATATATCTAACACGCCGGACGGAATGAAAACGGACTTATTACGTTTTGTTGAAGATGTAGGGGAGAAACTTTACAAATATACTAATGAACTATCTAACAA
The DNA here is from genome assembly GCA_964056705.1 of Troilus luridus. Taxonomy (NCBI): domain Eukaryota; kingdom Metazoa; phylum Arthropoda; class Insecta; order Hemiptera; family Pentatomidae; genus Troilus; species Troilus luridus. The sequence continues at coordinate 22,950,461 of OZ057416.1, read as the reverse complement.
TAAATAAAGTCAGTTATTCTTATAATTCCGGCAATCGTATAGGAATTATACATTTATAATTTTAATATAAAAATTATACAATTTTTAAACGCAAATACGTAATATACATCCTTAATATAATATAACAATACAAATACGCTCCCTATTCTATTTCAATTAATAAATCTCGATTAGATTTTAATTCTATTGAAACTTAAGAACTGAATCTACTTCTGAACAAAATATATCTACAGCCGTGGTTAAGTCGAATTTTGTTCAGTGAGAGTTAACTGTATTGTGGGAAGGGGAATCATGTCATTCACGTATTTTGTGGCTTGAAATGGAGTCTTAATAAACGCACTACCTCCTTTTCAAGTCAATGCCCGACTTAGGCCTTTATTGGTTACGAAAATAACCAGATTTAGCTTCTTTTTTTTTTTTAATGTATTTATTGAAATTTACAACTGTATACTGAATACACCAAGTAAATATAATCAAAGATAAATCATGTCCCGGAATAAACACAAGTAGAGACTCCCGGTGGTAGTACTCAAATGAAAGTACAACTTAGAAGGTCACACGGGGCCATTTCTTTTCAGACGCCTCGGAGGCTTGTCAGGAATTGAAGAGGTTGTGAGGTTTGAAACTAGTGGGTTTGAGTAGAGATGAAGTTTGTCATGAAAAGACTGATATCGGATTGGGGCCAAATCAGCAACAAATGGAACATTAAGGTCATTATGGATTACTTTGTTCGTAACAAAGTAAGGAGGATTGAGGATTTTACGAAGGATTTTGGATTGTAAGGATTGAATACGATATGAATTTGATGGCTTAATGGATCATCATAGCTCTACTCCGTAAGTCCAGATCGGTCTAACGATTGTCATGTATATGTCGCTTCTTTAAGTACAAGAAACGCATTTTGGAGAAAATTCGACTTAACCACTTATTCACCGGGGCTGCAGATATATTGTTCATTATGCTACATTCAAGAAAAAGCTAAAGCTTTGCTTTTTTTTTTAACACAATAGAAGCTGGCTTTTTCCTTCCCACAATTTATCAAGGCGAGTATATATTTATTGCAACGATAATGAAGACAATAGAGGGGGCTAAGTGAGCTGTACCCAGCCGCACTGTTGTGAATGTGTGTGTGTTTGTGTGCCGCGTGATTTATCTGCGCGAGATGGGGCCGTAAGGTTCGGTCACGAAGAGATAAGGTAACAGCTTGCCCAGGTCCGACTCTCGCCTCGTGTATCTTTCTTCTCTTTTCGTAAAGCCATTAGTGTCCTCCCTCGTGGAAGGGGGCATTTATCTAGCGGTTCTTCGTGATCTATTGGGATTTGTTTAATTGCCGCTTATAAATGGACATTTCGAAATATCAGGCAATGATAATTAGGCTCAAATTCCAAGATATTGAAAGTGCAACGTAACCATCACAACACCAAGAGTTGGAAACTGTCTTATCTACAACATTTATATCTTTACATTATTTCTAACTATATATATGTGAATCAATAAAAAGGATGCCAAAAATAAAACAAATGTGAACTTTGATTATATCGTCGACACAAATGCTAAGTATCGAAAGTGATGAACAACATTTTTCAGAAGAGTAAAAATACTATTTCAAGGTTCATTCAAAATCAGTGCATATTGTCAAAGGTATTTTACCTCTCATTATAAGTGGGTTTGTGCCTTATTGATGAATCTATATGAATTTTATATAAATTATAAATCTTAAAACAATAGCTAGAGATAGGAAACGAAAATTGTATTTTTTTCACAGTCGATATAGCAATTGTACCGACGATTTGAAACAGTTAATAATGGAGAAACAGCATTACCAGTGTATCGGTTCCAGTACATGTTAGAAACCGTACTGATTCGAAGCCATTGGTTGTGCAGGGAGGTGTTTTTGCCGAGATTACATTTAACTGACAGAGTTTTATCCCAATTAAATTCTAACTATATATTGAGGCCTTGGAGAGTATCAAGATCCCACCCAGTTGAGTTACGGCTATTAAAAAAATAAATAATTTAGCTGCCACAGCTATTCTCAAACTCGAGAGCTTGAGATCAGTAGCTTTTGATACTTAGCAACCCCTCTGGTAATGGAGAAACCTTAAATATTTTTAAAGAGCAAAGAAATGACAAACAGTCTTTTACTTACATCTTGATTTAGCTTTAAGATTTTCAATTCCATTGAAATACTACCTCTTATATAACAGAAAATGTTATTTCAAAAATACAAAAGTCGAAACAACTAATGATAATACTAAAATGCATTGTAATATTATTTGAATTTTAAATCTGTAATTACAACATCTATAATTTTTAAATTAAACTTCAAAATTTTTATTATCTGGCATAAATAACTCAGATTGTAGTTAAGTTCAAAACTGTATTTATTTTTTCTATTCTTCTTGTTTCTATTTTATCTATTTGTTTACAGGATCTAATCCTTAAACGTTAACTAACCATTATTCCAGTGAAATGATTTCCATTTTTACGAGACAAGTAAGATTTACCTAATTGGTTGTTGACAAACACTAACCTCGGAAAAACCCAGCCGATGCAGCGGTCGGCAAGGCCGGGTAACACTGACTCACTAGCCTCCACTCCTAGATGCACTGACTCATGCAATTACTAATTTTTAGATATTCTAGTATTGAGTATAGAGAATATAATGATTTATTGCTAGAAAAATAATAACTAAGAATTACTGACTAATATACTAACTTATGAGGTAATAATGATGGCTGTTTTTTAGGTATTGAAACAGTTTGTACGAGTAACGAATGGTCAGAATTCAATCCCATGAATGAAAATATGTCAGTGAGTTTATGTCTTGCCGAGTGAAATATTGACATAAAAATATTAATTATTTCTTAACATAAATAATATGAAAAATAATTCAAGTGATACTCGTTACATGTTTATATAGTACTTAATAAGGAGATATAAAAAGTAAGAAAGCCATATCCTCCTAGCTTTTTACTGCGATACTATTTGAGAAATTGCGAAAAAATGCCCCGCTGGCTTTACTAAGATTATTATGGTAATAAAGCAAATTAGCAATTATAAACTCCGGCCAATGGTCTCAACGGCGGAAGAAGAAGTCACCACTTCTCAACGACCAAGAGGGCAGAAGAGCCAGAATCCCGCTGTATTGTGGGCAGGAAAATGAAATTCCAAAGACTAAAGGGAACAAACCCTGAACACAAAAAGTCAGCAGAAGTCGGAGAGGCCTCACCGAAAGAGGCAAATAGTCCTGGTAAAACCAGAAAAGAAGACCTCAAGCATTACCTCCTTTTTTGTCTCTGTTTACTGAATAGTCATCTAAAGGAGGGTTAATTATGTATTATTATTATTTAAGATCGATCCGCTATGGACTCACGTTTGTTCCAACTTTTGCTTTTTCTCTTTCATTCTTTATGCTTTCTTTCCTGTATCCGAATTGTTCCTGTTTTTCTTTTTGTTTTTTCTTGTAAACCCGGATGTCTTAAATTCCTTCCTAATTGAAAAACATCGTTTAATACCATCCGAAGAGACCTTTATTATTGTTTTTACGACGTAGCCACTGTGGGCTACGTTTGTTTCAACTATTATTTCCTCATTTTCTTCTCTTCCCCAACTTTTTTATTAGCTTATCATTATTATTTTATTAAACGATTTTTCAGAACTAACGAATTGTGGAAACCAAATATGATATGTTTATAATAATGACACACCTATTTTTATTTTTTTATATAGAATAATTATTCGGGAAGTACATTTTCCACATTCTGCTCAAATTGAATCTCGCTAAAAATGAGGTAAATCATGTAGTCGAATCCTCCTAAAATCGATTCCGTATCCCGCCGGAGACTGAAAGCCGCTAAGAAAGAAAGTGATAAGCCATCAAAGCACTCAATATCCTCATTCTTCCTAACTGTACCCTGACCGCTACCGGCAGATAGCAGGTAGTAGTCGAGAAGGAGGGAAGAAAGAAAGGAACCGAATGCCGCAAGAAGCGATTACCGGATATGTGAGATAATAGAAGAAAAGCGCCTGCCATGTTGTCTCATACCCGGCCCGCATTACACTACCCCGCTCTTTGTCTCCAGCCGTCCGCCTCTTGTTCGAAGGATTGTCAGGATGTTTCGGAAGGATATCGAGGTTCTTGAGGAATGGAAGTTAGAAGAAAAACAGTGAAAGGGAAGAATCCGATTAGAGGAAAATAATATAAAATATAAGAAAAAAAATGAGTTCACTTACATGTCTCCTTTCTCATTTATTGTACTTATTCTATCTCTTTATATTTATTGTGCAGATATATTCGAAATGAAATAATATACATTTATAGAACAGCAATAGTTCATACCAGACATGAAATATTAGTTAGGACAAGAATTGAAAATTTCTAAACAAAAAGCCTGGAGTCTCCTGTTTTAATTTGTAATTATAAAAAACATAAACAGAAATATATTTAAAATTTACCAGATATACCCGAAATGAAATAATATACATATATAGAACAACAAAAGTTCACGCTAGACACAGAATGTTAATTAAGACAAGATTGGAAAATTTCTAAACAAAAGCCTTGAGTCTCCAAATTAAAAGAAAACAGAAATACTTCCTGACATTCCGCCAATTGATAAATCGATAAATAGATATTATAAATAAATAGATGTTAATTGTACTTATTATTATTTAGAGCAGTAAACAACTAATTAAATAGCAACAAAACAAATGCTTCTGAGTGCATAAACAGTTAGGAATATGAGGAAAAATAAACACTAAAAAATGTAGTGTTATGTCCTCATTGATTCGTATATTTAGAATATTTAAGTCACAACATATATATGTTGTATAACATATATATGAAGTCCAAGAAGAGTAACATTCAAACGGAAAAAAAAAACCATGGTTCGATTTTCATTCAACAGAGATACTAGGCAGGTCGATGAGAAAGTAAACAGACTACAAGTAACAAGAAACTAGTTACGAAGTCTTAAGTAATTACCAGTTATTTTTTCCATCGGAGGAAATCTAAAGCGGAAATGATATTTAATACTATCTAATTTTACTAACCTAGATCTTAAAAAAAAACTAAACTGGCCGTTAGTTAGAAACCTTAACCACCAATCAAACCACAAGCCATAAAAAAGAAGTACAAGTGTTGGATAACAATGCTAGGGTTAAAATAAAAATATTAAAAATATTACTAGTCTATTTGCCTACTTATATGTTACTAGAATAATTTAATAAAAAACAATAAATATTTAATCATAGTCATTAATGAGTCAATGTGATTAATAAAGAAAATTTTTTATTGTTCAAGAAGACAAAATGGCATCAATAAGTTTGATGGAGTATAAGTGCAGCTGACAATGAGTTATGCTCAACAGGAAATGCCATTTAAAATTAGACACAAATATTCTTATTTACAAAACCAAGCCCCGGAAATTAATATTGCGCATTTTGTAGCGACGCATTTTCCATTAAAAAGATACAAACATTTCATAGCCATTTGTTTCAAAGAAATAACCAATTTAAAAACTCCTACGTCAGTTCTAAAATTAGAGCTCAAAAATATACCAGACCTTCTATTCTTTAATTTTTATTTGTCTTCCATTTTTTTTACAAAATTTATTAAAATAATCATTTTATTCTTCCATAAGTAATTAACTTTGTGTTCTATTAACAATTCGTTGTTTTATTACATCAATCTTTTAAGCATCGAATTTTTAACAATGAATTTTTTAAGCATTTAAAAAAATGTGGCGTAGGGATTACCACATGTATACATCACTTCACTGTATGAATTGTAATTTTAGCAATAAAACGAGTACTTGAAATGGGTAAATATGAAGAATTATTATCAATTAATAAACCTATACACTACCGGCGATTTCAAGTTATTTCCTTAATTATTTTACTAAGTTAATAGCACGCATTCATAGAAGTATTTTAATACATACCCAAACAGCATGTGAATTCAAAGATATCATCCAAAAATTTTAAGTTTTTAACTCACCTGAAACAAAAAAAGGTACATCAAATGATAAAGCAGATGGCATTTAGTTATAATACCACAAACAGTTATCGGATAAATTAATTTTTAGAAGTAAATGTACGTTATGTACCTTGATGTACAAAATAAGTAAATTAAATACATTTAATTATAGTTTATTCAACATCATTACAGAAGTCAGTAACCTTTTGAAAAAAGCCAGCAGAGGAAAATGGCTTATCCAATTCTAAAATAAATTATTAATAACTGGTTTATTTAAATAGGGAGGTTTGATAAATAAGATGAGTTCAATCGTGAATAGCGAAAATTTATATAAAATATTAGAATTAACTTGTAATACACGGTTTTGTGAAAATAAATTTTCAATTGAATAAATTCTAGGTTTTTTTTATTGATTGTATAACATTTTCATTCATCAGTTATATAATTTTAAAAAATATTTTCACTAGACGCATAAAGTATAGTACTATTATAGAAGAGATAGAAACATTCAGACAAGCAAGAAAGAGCGTCATTACACACGAGGAGTAGACTAAGCCGCATCGTCGAAAGTGGAACATTGCCAAATGAATTCTCGATTCCAGTCGGGTCGATACAGAACGAGAAATAGAACGTTTGCCAAAAATGGCTCTAGGATAGCCACAATGATCGTTCAATACTGAAACTCTAAAGAGAAAAACAGAAGAGATTGCTGATAAAACACCAGCAACTATTTTTGAAAGTATTTTAAACCCAAGCCAATAAAACTAGAATAACAGAACAGTCAAATTATTCCTTAGTGCCGTCTTGGCAGTCCAAAATATGTCATAACATTCATATGTTACTACTAGGAGTCTCAAAGATCATACAAATTAAAATTAATAGCAATTAATCATAATTAATAGTAATTTAACATTGCCTCAACAAACATATGACGAATCACATATGATTTGAAGAGCGACATTTCAAAGAAAATTAGAGACCATATTTTAAGAAAAGCTTTATTCAGACATAGATTTATCTTCATCTGCCTTTTAAAAAAGCAAGTCAGATGAACTACTGAGATTGATACTTTCTATAACTCAACAGAAAAACTAAAGGTCCTGAAGACTAAAGGTACCTTCTACATCTATGGTTTTAGAAATGGATACCTCGAAATGCAGCTTCGAACCGCTCTTAATTTCATAGGGAAATAAACAAGAAAAAAATATTTTTATCAAGATATTTTAACGTTTTCAATCTTACTAATCTATCTTTTTGTTTGTTGAAGGATTGTGTTGAGGATGATAAACCTAAACCATCCATAAATGGTATCTTTCCAGAAGAGAAATAATTGAAGGATGAAAACAAGAGGAATAAGTTAAGTATTCCAAGGTGACTGGAATTACTGGCATTCCATCAACGAATGCTATACTAACTATTACATTATACCAGCAACGGAAGCTATACTATCATTGGAATTTAAATCATAAAAATTATTATGATTATTCAAATAAAACCGAACAAAGAGGAACTACAAGATAGACAAGAGGAGCTATTGATTAGAGGAAAATTCTTAAGAATCTTCTATAATCGATTGTGAAGACAATCCTCCACGTAGAGTAAAATATTAAGTCAACAAAACTATAAACAAAATAAATCAAATACCTTTATCCAAATACAAGGATTCTACCAGTCTGTTGAGGAGATGAACTTAAGCTTCGATACTTTCTATCAAGAGCCGAAGACAAATGATTAGGTAAGAGGGTTCACTTCCTGATTTTGACCACAAATATACCGCCCGACAATCAGAGGATATTATGCAGAAGGACCTACGCAGTTTGCCGGAAGAGGTAGCGGTAGCAATAACAGAAACCTCTGCGAAGCAAGTTCCCTGACTTTCTCTCAGTCAGGATGATAGTTATTATAAGTACATTATATTATAGCTAATCGTAGTAGTAGTTTATTTTTAAAAAATAATTATAATAATAAAATCTTACTAATTGCAACAAAATTATATTCTAAAATTGGAATAAAATTAGATTTTGAATTTTTTTTTTTTTATTATTTATTTATTGATATTTACAACTATATTACAGTAATATAATAAGTAAATTGGCTGAGTGATACATAATGACGTGATATAATGACAAGTAGAGAAACTACCCACTAGTAGTACTCAAATCGAATGTTCAACTAGGAAAGTCACGTGACCATCTTCTTCTCAGACCCCTCGGAGGATTATCGGGAATTGAAGAGGAAGCTAGGTTTGAAACTAGAGGGTTTGAGTGGAAATGAAGTTTGTTATGAAAGGATAGATACCGGGCTCGGGCCAAATCAGCTACAAATGGGATATTAAGGTCGTTATGGATGACTATATTCTTAACAAAATAAGGAGCGTTGAGGATTTTACGAAGGATTTTGGATTGTAGGGATTGGATACGAGAAGAATTCGATGGCTTAGTGGAGTTTTTGAAATTTAAACAAGTAGATAAAAATATTAGCTAAATAAATATATCTAATAAAAATAAAAATATATCTATATTAGCAAATATTATAATAATTCAATCAATAAAATACCCTAAAGTTTTAAAATTTATTTGTGAATAAATAGAAAATAAAAATGATATATATGTCATTATGACACCATCCATTTTTATAACTATATCGATAATCATTATAATAAAATTATATTTTTCAAACTAAAGCAACCATATGAGGAAACATTATGAACAAATATTTAATGGAGTACTTATGGTGCTTATTATGTACTACTATGGATGCAATGTTAATTGATATAAGCCAAATTTAACTATTTGCAATAATTAATTTTTAATTAATTATTACCATATGAAAAATTAGAATTATTTATCTTTTCAGAACAGATTATTATTATTTTTTAAATATATTAAAGATCAATTATGGGTGATCTTCAAAAATAAAATGAAAACATAGATCTTGCTTCTTATTGGTTAAATTTTAATAAAACATAACAAATTAATTTGTATTGGTCAAGGCAAAATGGTTCATAACAGTATAATTGCCGAATATATTCATTTTGCAATTTTAATAAGCCCATTTTTAACTGATCATTTTAACTAAACCACTTATTTACAGTACTTCTAACTGTATTTGAAGCTGTACAGTATATTATTGTAATATTTAATTTATTATGAACATTAATTGTGAATGAGAGCCTATTAAGACTACGCACTTTTACTTGGAGGCGTATACCTTCCTTTGTATCCATACTTCTACCGTTCTTTACCTGTGGGCTACCTTCCTTAATTAATACCATGCTGTTCCAATCTTTTTTGATTTCTCATCTTGGTCAACATGCCACAAATGAATTTTGAATCTTCGGATTACCTATTTTCGGATATCCTCTGGTGTAATTACCCCCAGTTTCAGATCTTTTTTGATTTCGCTAATCCATTGAATTATAACCATTATATCATATTTATTTGATTAATATTTTTTTTATTAATCTAGTATTTTAGTAATATAAATAATTATTAATCTAGTATTTTCAATTGAATTAATAACTTCTTTTGTTATGATTTTTAAATGCATAAGTTATTAAGTGTTTTTTTTATAAAAGGATGGATAACAAGACTAAGAATTATTAGATTTTTTTATCAGTATTTTTTTTTTAACAGTTTCGATTATTGTCCTATATTCAAGATATGTTACAAAAAAGGCTTTTTATTGCTGAAATTGAAATAAAAGAATGTTGAGAATCTTGAAGCGACCTAACAACAGCCGCATAAGAACCCTTCATACATCTGTTTATTTTAATCCGCATAATTTTACATAATTTTTATTACGCAACTGTGATTATACGCTACTGGTTAGAGTCAAACAAGGCAAGAGAAAACTTCGCTGGTACGTTCGCAATTATGTAAGTCATTGCGAGCTTAACGAAGTTCATTAATAATAAATAAGAATCTACCATTTATTATTTGTTAGATATACCTTTCTAAAAGTGATACATGTTCTTAAGGTTTTTATAGTAATGAGTATTATTATTTTGGGATAATAACAATGGTCCGTCAGGCAGAATCTTGTGTATATGAAATCAAAAACAGAAAGATTTGAAAAATTGCTGTCGAAGTTTTCATCAGATACTGAGCACTAGTTTATTTGTAGAATCGTTTAATACTTCATTACAGTAATAAACATTTAGTGCTTTCAAAATTTTAAGAAAAATATAAACATAAAATTAGAAAAAGTATATAGTTCATAAATATGTCATTCAACGCAATCAATACTCCAAGGGAAGATTAAGCAATTTTTCGATTTACTAGTTTTCAGTGTGGTAGAAAATAATCAAAATTATTTCGAATTTTAGATGATCCGTTTTATTCTGTCAATTTTATCTTCATGCCTTTTGTACGACACAATGCATTATTTTCTTAATAGTTATACAAATGCTCAAAGATGATATGATCTAAGAAATATTTAAAAAATATCTACTGATAACGAAGACAACTCAAATTTCATTGTAAGCCATAGAGATTTTCAGGGGGAAACAAGGAAATCTAAGGAATATGACTCTAAAAGGATGTTTGACTCTAAAACGTCTCAGTTACGGGTAATTAAGAAAACAAATTTTAGACTAATATAGTAATATGTTAGACTAATATAGTAATATGTTAGACTAATATAGTAATATGTTAGACTAATATATTAATCATTTGACTCAAGAAAGCTAAAAGGTGCGGTATTACTTCAGTTAACTAATTGGTCGATGTCCTAAGGAATTAAGTTTTAGAGTACTGGTTTATAGCCCACACAATTGACATTGCTTCCTTGTAGACAACACTGTAAACTCCTTTATCACCCCTTTAATAAGCATATAAAGTATAATAAATAATACTTATATATATGTTATAAGGTATTATAAATAATACTATTTAATAGATAATTATTTAATACCCTCTAAAATACTGTAAGATTGAATAGTTAAGTAAAAATACATCTAAGGTAGAGAGAGTAGAGAACTCAGTAGGACAGTCCGAAGTCTAAAGTCCAAGAAGATACACAATCTAGTTCTTATGAAACGATCTTTGCATTAGCTATGCTATGTAATGCTCGTTCCATTTAACAAAAAATACAGTTTTATTTTTCATGTCTCTGTTTGTAAACACTCGGTAGACAAGCAACAAGAAGATCCAGTTTACAAGTAACAAGATGATAACAGACAAGTAAGAGACAAGAAAATAGCGAAGCAAGGTCCTTAGAGGTCTAGAAAGTGAAACGACTCGTGTAGTAGCGGTCGTACTGACGTAACGACCAGTCCGTACCTCTTTTGTCTTCAGTAGTCATCAATCTATCTCCGGTGCTCCCTCCATCTTGGGATCTTCAGCTTCTTGCAGTGACTTCGCGTCATCATTATTTGTCATTGAGGGCACACGCGGTATTGCTTCTAATCAACGGCGGCTAATCTTTGAAGTGCTCCAATAGTTTCTTATTCCTACTCGGGAATAAGGATTGAATAAGGTTTTTTAAACGTTGACTGATTATATTAAAATCATATTATCATAATTATTATTTACGTGTATATTTAAAGATATAAAATAAATCCAAAGAAAGAAAATCGTATGGCTCAATCATTTACAATTTAAAAAATCATTATAATTCCCATTATTTTTCTTACTTTTTGTTTAGTATTTATCGGTTGTTTTTGAGGATTGCCCAAACCAAAACTATTGAACCCTGTGCCCTACCGGTCTACCTGCACTTCCTACCTGTCTAAGGGTAGATTTGGCCTAGCAGCCCCAGTACGACCAACCAAGATCTAGAACTAAAAGAATTCTCGTAATAACGCTCAGAACGTAAAAAAATTTACATACTTTAAACAGAGAAAAAATGATTGCACCACAACACCCATGAATTGTCTCGAGTTTAGTACAACGAAGAGACTGTCCGATTTCTAAGACAATGTTTTGCTGGTAGGTGATGTGTCTGAGATCACGCTCAACCGCCAGTCTGTTACCATATTGAAAGGATCTCCAGCACATTTAATTGTAATACAACTAACACGAATTGAAGTTTTTGGGCTCAGGAGATAAAGCGCTGTTTTTCGAATAGCTATTCAGGAAGGTAATTAGGCTTGAAGTGTCAACATCCAGGTTTTCCATGAACCCACTAAAGGATCTGCTACCCACTTTATTTATCTAGAGTCAGTCAATAAAAATTCGGATTCGATCCGTGTCGGAATGATAAAATAATATAGTCCTTTACAAAATAATTAATAACGAAAAAGAAATAATTGAAGAAAAAAATGACTAATGATAGAATGTTATAAATAAGACATCCATTGAAAAAACTAGAACTGGAGTTCCAAAGTTTCAATAACTGAGACACTATTTGTTATCAATATTGTCAGTATTATATCAATTACTTTAGTATTATCTTATAGGACATTGCCTGTTGTTATAACTATTAAGTTCATTGAGCTTGAGAGTTGCAGTATTATTTTAGTATAGGTGTAGGATTATTATAATAGCTGTAGTATAATAAAATCTATGCAGGAATACTACGGCAATAGTCGAAATGTGTGCCAATGAATGCTGAATCTTTTTTTTTTTAATTTATTCATTGAAATTTAAACTGCATAATATTAATACAATAATTAAATATAATGAATGGTGTACGATGCAAAACACAAAGCCAACTAGAGAAACTACCCACTGGTAGTCCTCAAATTAACAATTTAACTTAGGTCAAGAAGCCACTCTTCAGACGCCCCGGAGGGATTGACCGGAAATTTAATAAGTTTGAAACAAGTAAGTTTGAAGTTGGAGAGTTGGGAATAAAGTTTGTCAGGATTGATATCGGGTTCTGGCCAAATCAGCAACAAATAGGACACTAAGTTCATTATGGATTGTAAGGATTGAATACGAGAGGAATTCGATGGCTTAGTGGAGCCACTAAGGCTACACCTACATTGGTTCCGGTGTGATACGATGAGACGTCGCTAGCAAACCAAATGACAGAGATATATCGAGAGTTATAACATTTGGTTCTTTAAATTTGTAAAATTAAATTATTTATTAATTATTTTTAATACATTTATATTTTACTATAATGTATAGTAAAATATGTATAATGAATAAGTGTTGCAGTAGCAGTAAGTTAACAAAAAAAGCAGTTACTTATCGTTTCAGTCTAGTAAAATGTTGAATCTTAGGCAGTTTTTGCCCACATAATCAACAATGCTGCTGCATCGCTAGCTAAACTTAAACACGAATCGACCTACGTTCTAACTCTCCAATTCAATAGAGACACGACAGCTTTTATCTACTACCCAATTGATACGGTTGAATCATCATTGAGTAACATTCGAAATACAGCCACTAACAGTTTAATCATCGTTATTAATCAACCGAGAAGCGGATGATTAACAATCATCCCAACATCTCCAATGCCTGAGTGTACCCTCGGGATAATGGCGGTGATGAATTGGTCAATTAGGCCAGGAGGGAGCTAGTAGGAAATAATCGCCCTTCTAGGAGAGGCATCCCTGAGGAAGATGAATGTCCTCTCATCCGAGATGGACCCTTGACCTTTGAGTATTAATTCAAAACAAAGCTACTCGTCCGAGGGGTATCATCGGCATTGAATACCAAAGCGGTGAATCGAATCAGAGCATTAATGAAAGGCATCAAAAGCGATTGCTTAAGGCTAGAATAATGATGGAAAGGGGTTGACGCATATGATAAGAGTAATAAAACAAAACGACGCAGTAATATTATGTTTTCACGCAATAATAAATGTATGTAAAACGTAAAAATGTTTACAAACGAAATATACGTTAACAAGAAAAACCAACATTATTAAAAACCTAGAGACAAAAAAATTATTAATTTTCGTGTTGGACGCTTGGATATTATACCTAGAGCCTCGGTGAACAAGTGATTATATCAAATTTCGTCTAAAATGAGTTTCTAGTACTTAAGGAAGCAGAATCGTATTATTTTCGTATTGAACAAGGGGCTAAGAAAGGCATTGGTTGGAAAGGAGTTATTGCTTATATTACAAGTCCATGTCTAACAAAAACTACCAAAATGAAACAATTCCGCTTCGCTCAATACAGTTAACTCATTCTAGACTAAATTCACATAACCACTTATTCACCAAGGCTGCAGAAATATTCATAAACTATGATGTAACAAAGAACACTTAAATAACTAAATAAAATAAGTATTATTGAATAACAGAAGTAACAACGAGAAGACGAGGTTAACCTAGACATTCACAACCACAGTTCCATCAGCCAAGGAAAGGTACTTGAAGGCGACTGTCGTCATCTTGTTAGCAATAACTAGAAACGATTACCTCATAGATGTCTATAAAAAACCCAGAACTATAAAACAATATATCTTTATTTTATTTTAAAAGTTATAAATTTATTTCTACAGTCTATGAATAAGTGGTTAAGTCGAATTTTGTCAAGAGTAAGTTAGTTGTATCGAGGCAAGCAGATTCGAATCATTCTCGTTGTTTTTGGCTACAAATTTTAATACAAGAAATAACTCCATTTCAAGAACACAGTTTGAGGAAAATTGTACTTAACCACTTATTCCAGTGGTTATAGATACACACAAACGCGTGTATATATATAAGAGTAAAAAATAAGATATGTAAATAGTATAATTTATAAGCCTAAAAAAATATAAGCCAGTTAAGTAAGTACTATTTCGGCATGGATTGTGACTAGCCACATTTCTATCTTCAAAGACAATATAAATGTAGACAATAGATATGCATATAAATATAAAAATAATCAATTTATCAAAGGTATTTGTACCACAAATTAATAACAAGCTGTTATATATGAGAGTTGATGTAGGTTTACCGCTAGTAAATACATTACGAAGCCTGTTTTATAGAGCATTGAAGCGAAGCATTTCGTAACGGAGGACAATACGAACGGGGTGAATGTAGGAAGTCAACAATAAGCGCTCTCACAAAGCCGCTTTCATCCTATTTCAAGGTTTTACTTCAATAATCTGTTGAATAAACATCAAGGGAGGGATATTTAATACTTACCTTACTTTATCATAAATCTTAATAAATTTGTTGAAAAGAATATTTCATCCGATCAATCATCCGACAAACATATAGCAATCTTCTATTATCTGACTGTACTGAATTGGACAGGTACTGACACAAACCGATCTCTGCAGTCCTGCTCAAGATCAGTGTTTCAACACGTGAACATCATCAAAGAAAGATGTTATAAAGAAATAACATAATTTCTGAAAAAATTAATATAATGGTTTAGCTTTACGTCAAAGTTTTGTTTGAAATAACATAATGTCGTTGAAATTTTTAACTAAGTAAAACATAGTTTGATTTAGATTAATTATACTTTTGCGAAAATCCTGTGCAAAATATTTTTTTCTATGAGATAGAATATCATATTTTATTGGTACCAACACACCTAATTAATAAAAAAGATTTATACTACGAAATTATAATTTTCGAAAACTTGGAATTCGATAGTTACTTCATAAAGAACTTTTCTTGAGATAAAAGAATATCTTACGTATTTTTAAAAAACAAAAACGCCTTAGGGATAAACAGTTAGGTCAGAGATTACCGAAATAACATTACATGCCTACTACGACCACTTTCAATTTTCTAGAGGCTATATTTTATGCAGCGCATTTGGGATCAGAACCAAAAGCGCTTGAATAAATAGGCGACCCTATTGCGGACAATGGAGGAGATATTTGCGCAGATCGTGCGCTACACCCTCAGATTAATCGGCGAATTATGTAAACTAGCCCAGCGCCCTTGAACCAAATAGCAACCTGTGTTCCAGAGTTCGGGTAGCTAGTTCTCTTTGTACTCTAGTGCAACACGAATCTGCCGACTAACTATGAAGAGTCATGGGCCTAGAAGGCTATAAACGTTTGGATTCAATCCTGTTCTAAATAAATCAATAATACTTATGGTTCATTCAGCTAATTAAATTCCCATAACTAAGAATAAGCAGATCCAAAAAAACAACAAGCTGAGACGGTGTACCGATTCCCCGCCCCATGATCGGGATCGGAAGCGGGCAATTAGTCGGACAGGAGGTAAAGAGGCCCAAGCATTGTATGGAAATGGCAAGATGGCGGATGAGATAGCGAGCCACGGAGATAGTATTGTCCCTTCGCGGGTACGCGTTTTCTCACCTAATCTGAGAGTTTCACAAGCATAAGTGGGAAGGACGCTTCCAACATCTGTCAAGTGTAGGTCGTAAATCTGGGCAAACCCTTAGCAGAGGAATTGTCGCATTTCAAACATCGATCACCAGCCGCCTTATTTGGTGTTGAAATGGGGTATCGATCGGAAATGAATCCCGTCCATTTGAAATTTCATTAAAATTATACATTTATTAATAAGCTCATTGATGTTAAGCATTTAGAGTCTATGGTAACCAAAAAAACGAATTAAATCAGATCTCGATCAACTCGCAAATTTAACGACCGCGGAATCGTTAAACCATCTCAGCTTATTGTTCTTTGGCCTCTGATTCTTCATATTTCTTAGAATTTAATGAAGCAAATGAACCATAAGTTGTGTTGATTTGTATATGTTGATTTAATTTGCATAAGTGCCAAGAACGTGTTTTTCATTTATAATTACATGAAATTCTGAATTAAATAATATGTATAACATTATGTGAGACAGATATATACATATAATTTTAACTACTGCATTGAAGGAAGGCAGGCTCAGAAATAAACAGTTTTTAAGAAGAAAAAAAACGTACCGAGGAGGTTTCTGTTATCAGTCGTATTTAAGATATTCCTGTTTAAAGTTATTATGACTTTGGATTGGTAGAGCTGTTTGTTTCTTAATTAACGTGACTTTGTACTGCTGTGGCTAATCTGACGATCCTACGTGAGGAGCATCAATTTTCCCTATCCTGGTATAAGACCCCCTTCATACTCCTTTTAAAAAAGCATAGGGCCAACTGTCAGGCTGCGACGAATAATAAATAAAGAAGACCATTTATAGAAGGTTGTAAAGGCTTATTTTTCGGTTCTACATACATCACTAAATTCGCACCTTTTGTCCCGAAATTTTTTTATTTTTTTAAATTTAATTTCATGATATTTACAACTATAATGGTATTATAACAAGTAAATGTGCTAAAATGTAGAATATGACATGAAAAACACTTGTGGAGAAACTACCCATCGGTAGCACTCCAATAAAGTTCTATAGTAGATGATCTCGAGGCCATCTTCTTTTCAGACGCCTCGGAGGGTTATCAGGAATAGTATGGGAAGCAAGCTGAGAGACTAGCGGATTCAAGTGCGTATGGAGCTTGTCATGGAAGGATAGGTGTCTAGTTTGGGCCAAATCAGTAACATATGGGACATTAAGATCATGATGGATGAGTTTGTTTGTGACATAATAAGGAGCATTGAGGATTTTACGAAGGATTTTGGATTGTAAGGATTGGATACGAGATGAATTGGATGGTTTAGTAGAGCCCCAAAGCTCAACTCCGTGTGTCTAAATAGGTCTGATAACTGTCATGTAAATGAGTCTTTTGTAATTAGTTGGGAGCTTAGAGCGTCTGTCCAGTAAATGTTGAAGTAGGCGAAAACGTCGAGCAGTTTCTTGTCTTTTCAGTCTTGTATGAGGATTCCAAGTGAGACGTTTATCCAGATGGAGTCCTAGGTAACGTATCTGTTCGACAGGGTTCAGTGGAATATTATTAAAGGATACAGTAGGACAGAAATTCGTAGGTTTACGACGAAGGGTGAAGGTAATTTGATGGGATTTGTTAGTCCCGAAATTTAAAAATTATAATTTAATAAACTATCATACTCTGATCCTTTATAATTATAAATCGCGGCAGTTAATGCTAAAGGCTGGACAACGTCTTAAAGTATTCAAAAATGAGACATTGCGTAGAATATTCGGATGAGACCACACAACATGGTTAATAAGATGAGAGGGTTCTTTAAAAGCGATAATTTGATTCTTGGACGGATTTGGGTTTTTGCAGTCGTGCCTGGACGTACGTTTCTATGCAGACTGGTAACCATTCAGATTCGATTCGATAAGCTTTCTTGTTATTATTACGAGTCTCATTGGTAAAAATTTACTTCAGGGGTAAATTGGCAAGAAGTCGAGAAATTTTATCGCAGTAATCGTCCACATTGTATGTAAATTGCAATAAATGGCAAATACTTAAAAAGCATGAAGTATTGTGTTTCAAATCATGAAACCATCCTTTCGACGTAGTAACAGTGGAGCGTATTTCTGATTCAGTAAAAAAAAAACAGTGCGCTGAATAGTTTATTTAAACAATAATATCTGTTGATACAGGAACTATATTGTATAAAACATTGTTTGTATTTATAAAAATGCATATCTATCACCATAACCACCAATCACATATATTATATCACATAAAATAAGTCGTCTCCCAAGGTTAGTCTGATTTTTATAGGTCTGATGATCATAGGTTTTGTTAATAATTAATTAACTATAACTAAAACATCAACAAAAAATTTCACTTATTTATTAAAAATTACTGGTAGAGGTCAAAGGAATAATTCCATAAACAGTGACCAAAATAAAAGTCAACATTAAAAGCATTTTTCATTTTGGGTGAGTATGCTTATCCATAACTCTAGATAAAAACAAATAAATTAGTAAGATTAACTATGAAGGTTTATTATTCGTTTTTTTATTTTTTGTAGACATAAAAACGTTCAGATAATTACACTTGGAAAACAAAATGAATGAAATCACAATATAGTAAGAGTGGCCAACAAAACCAAAACGAGACTCTGTTACCTACATGCGACTGACTGACAATTGCCGGAAGTACCGCTACAAAGGGTCAAGAGGAAGTGAAACCGATGATAAACGAGCACACCGCGATCTAGCAAGCATTGCAAAATAAACCTCGCCAATAATCGATGTCTTATTCAAATTGCCACACCGATCCAAGGACGGAAGTATGATGAATAACAATGACCACAACATAAATATATCTCTCAACGACGCTTAACTTAACAGCCTTATAAGGGCTCCACTTACCGCCATTTCTGTCATTGTGATGAATAGTCGACTCTGTGCCTTATAGATATAAATATAAATATATTAATGTGAGTGTGCTGAAATCCGCCCTCAATATTATAACACTTAGATTTATTCCACTGCTAACGATCTACAAGAGCCAAACAGATTGGTTGCCAATCTAACAAGTACTAACTTATGTTTCGCTAGTAGAAATAAAAAAAATACTGGATACGTTGAGTGCCCGCGACCACCGATAAATAACTTTTGCTGTATTGTGTGGAAGCCCAAGTGCCAATGGCGAATTCAGGGGTGGGAATAAGGAAATGAACTATGAAATGACAATTTCAGGTTTGATGAAGGATAGTAGCTACAGCCTCGTTCAGGTCAGCTTATCTGGTGGATTAGAAGTTTTTTAAGTAGTAAAAAATCCTTGGGCCATCCTTTTGAAAGGACGTAAAACGTTAGCCCCAAGCCTATGCAGGTACTCGTTCAATATCCCTGCCAAAATCATATCGGGATAGACATATTTAGAAGTCCAGCTGTAGCTAACCAACCAGCTCAGCATCTAAACATTTCATAAAGGTCATGTCAGCTGTATTTCTTTTGTAATATATTTATTTATCTATTGTAGTGTCGGTGAAGATTATCATGAAAACGGGAACAAAGAGAACGTATTTATTTGTCGACAGTCAGTTGTTTTATGTCGGTCTAAAAAGTATTTTTGTTAACGTACCAAGCAGGCTTCTGTATTAGTCGTAGTCAGGATATTTCTATTTTTAATTATTTGAATTTTGGATTGAAAGAAGAAACTGTTGATTTGTAAGTGCGCCTTTTTTGCTGTATTTTTGAGTATATCTGTGAAGTCTGTGCCATATATATTTAAGTAGATAACTATGTATTTAATTTTTGTCGTATTTTTTAATAGAAGTATATATAATAAAAAGATTGCACAATAATTTCAGTTGGTTGTTTAAGCCTTTCTTCTTATTTTTGGAACATGGACTACGCACTTTTAAATTCTGAATAGTTTTAATGAATTAAGAATTAAGTATTAACAATTGAAGCTACAGATCGAAATTAAAAGAAAGCACCATAATCTCTGAAAATTGTTAAAAGGCTCTGTATTTAATTATATTGATGTGAAAATGGTTAACTAGCCCTGGGGTTGCTGTCAATATATTTCATAGTACAACTTATTTTATATGTGCCAACGTTTCGGCCTAATCTTTAGGGCATCATTAGAGCTGGAAATAAAACACTATAGTTATTGTTGTTCAGTTCTGTCCTTTCAAAAATTTCATTAGTTCCAAATGGATCGACATAAACACATCTATCCTCAACTTTATATCAAAATACAACACGAAATACTCAGTTTTGGACTGAATTATCGATTTAAATGACACAGATGGATCCCTGATGTTTTCAAATCGATATATTTGAGAAACACACGTTTATGTTGTTACTTTATCTTTCTTCATCAAAATCGCTGTTACGTTAAGCGTTCCTTTCGGGCAAACTTTCACTTTGAGTTACTTAAAGGGACTGTTACTGTTTTGTAACAAGTTCCAGGCTAAGATATAATGAGTGATGGACGTGGGAGTGGCTGTAGGTCGGAGCGGGGGTCAGTGGCCTACACTGATCGCCGAAACCAAATGCCCATCGGGCTGTTCTGCTTCTGCTATATCTGGAGCGGGGAGGGGAATGCAGGTCGCAAAGAAATAAGATCTAGGTCTTTATTTAGGAGTTTCATGGATTCATTTAGCCCAGGAGAAGGCCTGGAAGATGGGTAAAAAACCTTGGCCTCCACCCAGACCATTTTCTTCCTCGTGTATATTAGATCAAATAATATGATTCAATATTTATATAAATGTTTAGTTTCCTAACAATAATATGATCTAAAATAAAAGTTAAATTTAGTTGAGTAAGTGGAAAGGGAAAAAAGATGAAATAGCTTGAAAGAGTGAAATGCTTTTAGGGCTGAAAGGTGTATGAAAGGCCCGGGGGTCGATGGATGTTCCATCTTCTCCAAGTTGTGGAACTGCTTTCAACAAGCGCCAGCGAGGGTCGAACTTGTTCAGGCTTAGTGCCTGTCGTCAGGCAAAGTTAGAGCACTTCAACTATTCGAGGGTTGTACTCTGCTTTTATGCTTGTCAGGTTTATGATAGGGAATAATTAAAACACAGATTTATATAGTTAATTTAATAGACATTCGTCATAAGGAATTCTTAATTTTCAAGTTGTCATTAACAGGACTGTAGCAGATAAATTATATAATCTCTTAATCCCTAGTTGGACCCTATGGGATATGCAAATGATTACAATGCGAATTCCCTTAGATGGAGGAAAAACTTGGTCGAGTTGTGAAGTCGTTCAAATCACAATTTTTTCTAACTTAATTTATTTATTGATATTTACAACTGTATTACAAAACTACAAGTAAATAGAATGAATGATATATAATGCCATGACATAAAGTCAATTAGAGAAACTACCCAATGGTAATACTCAAAATTCAACACAGAAGTCTAAAAGGTCTTTTAACAGTCAAGTGTGTGAGTATTTTGTAATTAAAAATCACTTGACGGCTCAAACGTCCACTCAGAAAGACTTATATCTTCTATAAGTTGTGGAGGTACAAAACTATTTTTTTTGATTTATACACAATAAGAACATGCCATCTGAAGAGCAGAGACCTCCAGTGTACTATACCGAAAAAATGTTCAGAATCTCTTATTACTCCGAACAGAATAAAGTTAATCGCATTAATTCTCCAAACTTTGTCCAGACCACACTCCAGTACGCTTTACATTATTACTATCTTACAAAAATGATAGATATCGCAATGTTGTCTTTATGTTCATTTCCTCATAACTTCCTTCTGGAATTACCCAAAACACCCATAGTGCATTTTCCGTAATATGATTCAGAATCCTTTTGTTATTTGTTTCTTTATCATAATAATTCCTGTAACTTTATCTTTTTATTTTTGTTTTATTTCTTGACCACAACATACTTTTTAGTATATATTTATTTTCAAGTACTTGTGTTAATATTATATGATTCTTATTAAGTAACCTCTTGGGCTGACATTTATTCTATCATTATTGTACAGATTTGTTATTCCTAAGGGAACTGGTCCCAGAATAAAATATTATTTCTTATTATATCTTAATACTATTTCCTCATTATCTGATTACTATTAATTTGTATTTATTATTTTATTTTCAAAATAAACACTAAAAGTAGTTTTAATTAAAATCAAATGTACAATAACGGACCAGCAAACATCTAGCACATATGGATCATATAATTTAATTCCATTTCGCAATAAGAAGGAAAAACGTATCTCTTCGTGAAAAGACAGGAATAAAAGCAGGATTACGTCCACCGACTCAACAAGACCTCAGTAAAGAAGGATAATGAATCGGGTATCTTGGCAAATTAGAATACAAGGATGAGTCAGCCCAAGGAGCTAAATATGAGATTTAGCGAAGAGCCTTTGATCGGAGTTGTGAAGTAGCCAACTGAGCCGAATCATTAGGGCTATCTGCATCGTAAATGAGGGGCACCAGTTATCTCGGACAAAAAGATCAAAACTCTTCATCTTGAATAGAGAAAAGAAATCACAACTCAAGGCCGATCTGGAGGGCCACCGACCCTGCAGGCAACAAGCTCCTGGTGCTACCTGGACCAAGGGAAGGCACGCGCCGAACAGCGGGGTATCAGCAGTACAGGGTGTCGGTAAAACGAATAAAATCGAAATTAAAAGATTAAAAAATGTTGCTTAGAGGTATTTATATGATTATCAACCTTATGTTATCGTATTTGTATCATTATGGGAAAATTCAGGTTGATAACCTAAAAATGTCTCAGGACAATTCTTTTGTTTATATTGAGTATGAAACTACGCTTCCCAAATATCTGGCCTTCACTAATAATAAGTTGACAAATTAAAACAAGTGAATTGCGTTTTAAAACCCAATATTTTAAATCGATTATGATTATCTACACAAATAAAAATATATATTTTTTTAAGATATATTAAATACATAGCAACTTATATGTATAAAAAACTTATAAGTTTTGAATGAAAACTCCATTTCAAAAATTAACTTTTTCACTTTATTCGTTAGTTAAGTCAAGCAATTTTGGGTAACACGATGCTTTCCCACCTTATTTCTCACGGCTTTATTCCAGTTCTGAACCAGATGTTTCGAGAGTAAAAACCATTTCTGCCAGAATCAAATTCTAAAAATAATAAATTCTATGGACCCTTAGTGTCCAATGTACAAACAAAATTATATATGAAGTACTGAAATAATCCATTTGACCCAGAAAAAAAACAATCATATATAGTTATCAGATAGCATGCACAACTGTGTTCACTAGATTTGTTAACCACTAATTGATCTAAATATTTTTTTTATAAAGCCCCACCTCGGAGGCTTATACAACTAGGAAAATATTCAATGAACTGCCAGAGCAATGAGTACTTTCTCGCAAGTCAGAACAGTTCAATAATAGTATGTACGACACATTTCTTATTTATCAAACATAAAACGTACCTTATTTATTAGACCTTTATATCAGTTATAAATATCAATAAATAAATATAAACGTTTACAAAAAAAAACTAATATTTTTTTAACACTCATGTATATAAATACAGAGAGTTCGAACAAAGCAAATATATATTTAAATGTATTGCATCGCCATTAGGTATTATTATGTTTTTCTGAAATAAGTACCCTACACAATTCAGAATTCCAGCCTGATATGGAAAGCTTTTCATAATGAAAAAATAAGCTATTATTCTGAACCTAGTTGAAACTCCAATCCTCCGTAACATAATTTTATATATTACATTCTTGGTAAGACTCGCTTAACAAGAAGTAATCGCTTAATAAATAGATTACCCTAATCGGATGATTCGATTGTCACAACCTCGAAGAAGCAGAAAAAGATTAATCCACCTTATCCATCATCCTCGTGGATGGCAAGGTGATGGATGGGCATAGGGAAAAGGCTGTGGAGGTAGTAGGCCCACTGAATGGGCTAAGAGCAGACAAATGGTTAAGAGTACGTGAGGAAGCTGGCTGCTAAAGTAGAGGTCACGCTTCGTCTCTAGGTCACTACTCACTGCTACTGCCTCGGTGTACGGCCGCTACTGCCTCAGTATACGACCACAGTAACGAATATATGCACTGTTATTATTAATAATATAAAACGATTAATAATAATTTGTAAAATACATAAACATTGTCTATAATTAATACAAAATTAATCTACAGCCCCGGTGAATAAGTAGATTTTTTTCCAAAATTAGTTTCTTGTCCTTAAGTAAGCAGAATCGTGTTATTTTTAAAATGAATGAGGCGCTATTCTTCTAATGGCTTGTAAATAATTTATTGCTTACATTATAGTTCTAGTTCAAACTAACAGGAGAATGACACGATTGCACTTCCCTCACTAAAGTTAATTAATTCTTGACAAAGTTTGGCTGAACCACATATTTACCGGAGCTGCATCGATTTCGTAGAATCTGGATACCTCCCACTGGCTCGTCCCTAGCACGTTCATAAAATGGGTACCTTAAAGAGAGAAATACCAAATGGTATAGCGTGATCTCAGTTAAATCACATCCTTGGACTGAATGAATCCAATACCCTCCATTATTTGTAATGGTACAGTTATTATTTATGGAAAATAGTAACTGTAATAAAAAAAAATAATAATTTTGGCATAGTTGATAAATATTAAAATAGTTTAGATTAAACCATGTTTATTTAAGTTAATAGTGCATATTTTATTGAGTAGGAAATAGCGGGAAAAGCACTGAGATGCTGTTCGAAAGCTATGGATGGCAAATAAATTCAATTAACAGCCATATAGGCTCACCAAGCCTCTAAAAAGAGTATAACCATAACAAACGTGAAATACCTGATGTTTGAGCCCAATCTCAAATCACATCCTTGCACAATCGTTAGCTTCGAAAATGTATTATCCCTACCATATACTCAACGTAATACCCTTACTTATTAGTGATGGTGCAGTTTTTATTTCTTGAAAAGTGTTTTGCAGTACAAATATATTTTCTTTTAGAAATAATATTAATCAATTTACCAAAGCGTGCAATATAACAACATCATCAACCCATACACCAGTGTTCAAGTTAAGATAATAGGCAGAACTTTCTAAAAAAAAAAGTCTAATTAAAGGTAAATTAAAATCCACACTTGAGAACAGACGCTTGGCTTAAAGAGTTCGACCTTAGTGAACTGTTACACTCAACGCGGTAGCGGCAAAGGTTAGATTCCCAATGACCTCAAAAGATGCCGGTCACAACTGAGTGGGAACAGTCACGCTTCCTTTGGAGGAACAGTTATCATCAAGTTTATAGGTTAAGGCAAAGACTTGGGTGTGGAAAAAGGTAAGGAATAATAAAGAAAATTATATCTAAGAAACAAAAACCTCAGCACTAATAGTACGAAATTAAATACAAAAACAACGATGATTAGGTAGAGTTCAAAATAATTTTGTGTTGAAGAGAAGTCCTATTACTGTATTAACTGTTTCTTAAATTTCATCATACTTCTTAGGAGCGGATTGGCTCAGTGGTACAGCGCTGAAGGTCCTGGGCACAAATCCCGCTCGCTGGCAGACATTGATTTAATCCGCTAGCGTCCAGAGTCGAGTCCTATTCGATCCTCCTGGGGCTCACCCAACCTCTATAAAGTGGAACCCAAAATAAGGGGAAAAATCTGCCTGTTGAGCTTGATCTAGGAAAAATCGTCTCCCTGCGCAATATTTCTCCAAGAAACAGTCCTGTTTCTTCAATACACTGAGCCCCTGAATGTTTTTTTGTTTAGTTCTTTTTTAACATCGACTTTTTTATTGGAACGATTTGAGTTAGAGGAAAAATTAAAAAATGTCGTTTCTTAATTATGTGATGAGCTTGAGATTTTGCGCTTGTTTCAAACAGAAAAATAAGGTTTCATTGGTTAGGCTGTCCAGTATCTTACACAGGTCTGCAAAAAAACTTTTTTAAAAATTGTTTTGATTTATTTAACTGATCTTTATGTACTTTTATGCGCTGATTTAAAAAAATGACATTGGTTTTTTTCTATCGCGTAAGGCTTGCCTACAAAATAAAGTTGAAGTGTTTGGAAAAGGTACAAAAAACGGGAAATTAAGTTTTTGTTTTTATTATTTTAACTCCAGGAATAAGAGCCATTCTGATTGGCCACGTCTGCTTGACATATTGTTGTTTCCTGTCACGGCTATCCCATTCACAGAGGAAACGTGGAAACTTTGTGTAACCACTTTATTGACCTAGTAGCATGGAAATAACTTTCAAATCCCCACAAATGGTCCATTTACGGTAAGAGTAGCCGAGCTTATTAAGAACAAACTCAAGATTTTCGTAGCATTCTTTAAAATGGACTGAGTGTCCAACAGGCACAGAAGCATATCGGTTACCATTGTGAAGAAGTACAGCTTTCAAACTACTTTTGATGAATCGATGAAAAGTCTCCATCCCTCTGCTTAATACGCAATTTTGAACATTTTCATGATTCCAGGTACATTGTTGCAGAAAACTAGGTCATATTCTCGTGAAAAAAAGGACAAATTCCTTTTCTCTAAATAGGTCTTATGAAAATGAAACACCGGAGGCTATACAATAAGAAATTTTCAGGTGAATTTTTAGACTCATCAAGGGGTGATGGAATTTGTTCACTAGTTTTTCCGCAAACAGCACATAAAAAACTGTTAAACCCACTAGTTAAATATGCAACAATTTTTTCATCGCAGACCTGTTTTATCTATAATTTTCGGTAAGCGTGAAGGAAATCATGACTCAGCAAGATAGAGTATACAGATATGATACATCCTAACTTAAAACAAACCGATGATACAGAACATACTGACCTATATCGAATAACTGAATTGCTCCGTGGCTTGGCATCATCTGATCGGGATATTTGTGCGGCTTAGCGGGCGCTTAGTTTGCGGGCGAGTTGCGGTGCTTATTAATACCGTTCCCGATTACCAGTACTGGTACCAGGTTTAACCGCAATCATAAACAAGTTATTTAATCCATCGGTCCATCATAAAATGCTATTCCAGCGATAATCCTCTCGAGGTATGGAATCGCTAAGGCTTTGCAACAATGCCGAGATATCTCCATCGTTCCAATGCCACCGCAGTAATTGGAGTAGGAATTCTAAGAGCGGAGAACAGAACGTGGATGAACCAAATATATTTCTAATAGGAATGTATTATATATAATGTAATATTAACAATTTATAAGTGAAATATAATCTCAAATCAATATTAATATTATCAATTATTTAAAGGTAATAATATTTTTATGAAGTAGCATGTACAATGATTACTAAAAATAATAGGTAAAAGGAAATAAAGTAGCGTGAATTTTCTATATAATATTCATTCCCTTTCACTATGAGGCTAGTCATAATCATATTCTTGGAACACCATAGAAAAATATTTATTAGTTCATTAATTTTCCAATACTGGAATGTTAGTCAGACTATGGTACTAGGATAATAAAAAACCCTGCACCACAAGGCTTGAAGGGTATTGGATTCAGTACGTGGTAGAGACCGTACTGTTTCTATGTCAACAACCACATTGGGAAGTGATTTGGCCAGGATCAAGCTCATTCCTCACTTTCATTTACAAACTAAGGCTTTAATGAGGCTGGATGAACCACAGGAGGATCTACAAATCCAGCAGGTTCCATGCCAGTTAAGATTATATAAAGTTTATCTACTTCCCGGGACCTCAAGTAGTGTGACTCAGTGCTTTACCCTCACATAATATGGATTACTGACTCACCAAATAAACATTATTTAATCAAAACGATTTTAATCTGAGTTAATTATGCCGTTCCCTTATATACAAGCATAATTAAGATTAAATACATAATTGATTAATCAAATTAAATTGTATCTTCTTTGTCATACAAGTTGTATTCGTTATAAGAAAATACGATTACTGTTATAGTGTCATAATTTATCTAGTATATAAGTAGCCATTTATTACTGATATCCTTCGATTCATAATTATATTTGATTATAATTTATGACGATATTACAATAATTATTAACTGCTAACGAACGACTTCCGTTTTGTTTCTTACTTAGACATTGTTATTTCCAATTGCGAAAGAATTCATTACAGATCCATTCTTGGCAACTTGGACTAGTAAAGTTACGAAGCAAAAGTTCTTTTAGATTTACAACATTGTAGCCCATGAACTGGAACAGATCTAGAATAAGTTTAACGTAAATCATATTTTAAAGTTCAGCTTTCGGTTATGCAAAACTTTGAACTCGCAGCTCGACCTCAACAGCTGACTTCATTCTGTTAACCTGGTAAATAACTTCATAAATAATTTTAGTACTTTTTGCCAAGCAATTCTAAAATATTCAGTGTTGTTTAAATTATTGTAGTGTGGGGAATTTGTCTCTCACCAACAATAAATTTGAGCAATCAAGATAATATTAAGTGCGGCTTGATTAGTAAATTATAGTGAAACACCCAGGTATCTGAAATGAAAAGAAAGTGTTTATTTATGAATCAGGTAGTTTAATACTGAAAATAATAGTTAAAGTATTTGTCCCTTTTCCGATTACAAGAAAATAAAAATGTTTTCCGTAGTGCACTGAAATGTCTAAAATCTACAGTTCCTAAAGAATTCTGATCGATTAAGTTGGTACAAGAAAAATAAATAATATAAAATTTTATGTTTTGAGATGGCATAAAAAAGAAATGGGTAGTGGAGTGTGTAAATTATTTAATCTGCTAACAGTGAGGAATGGATCCAATGGGATCTTTGGACCCTCCTGGAGCTCACCCTTTTTTAAAAATTGGGATCCATTATTGGGAGAAATATTGTTGGGCGTGATTTCGGCCAAACCATACGGCCTTTGGCTTAGAAACAGCAGTCTACACCAAACACTAAAACCAAGCCACTGGTGGGATCTTGGGATCATTACGAAAAAAAAATGAATAGGATTATTTTTTTTGGGTATAACAAATTCAAAACAATGTATTCCTCTATTACATAGTAAATTATAACTCAAATTTGATTAAATTATTATCTGAAACCACTATGAAACAGATATTATTTATTCCGGATTTCAAGAATCGTCCTGGGATGACCTTTGGTCCTTCATGTCCAACCTATGAAGTAAACTTCATTCATAATCTCATAAAAATAGTTCACTGTTTAATTACCTGTTATTCAAATTTATATAACCCTTTAAAATTTTATTTACAGCCTTATATTTCAATTTTAAACTATGTCAAAAGACTTATTGACTCACACTTCAGCTGCAGTCCCGTTATCGGAAGTTCAAAAGGACACATTTATAAGACCATAAAACAGGATACAAGGAGCAGTTATCCAAGACAGCGACTACGTTGGGAGAACGAGGTCAGGACTACGCTACACCTTTGAATCCAACTCAATATATTCCGCCTATCCTTGGCACCTCCATTTGTATTATCTTAGGAACACTTCTTTTAGTGGAAGGACATCGGCGGAATGGTCCATCATCATCCATCTAAAGCTTGCTGTGTATACAAATGCGTTTTATGTTCGATAGTGATGTTCATGGCGTAAGATAATAGTGCCTAAAATGGAAGGCGGTCTGCTCAGCACATTATAGCCAAAATACCATTGTTTAGGGTAAAAACAAAATATTTCGTAATGGAGAATCCTGGAAAGTTTACAAAACATGAATAACGAGAAATATATTTCCGTATCATCTGAGAATCCCGCTGTTTTCAGATTGGTATACGAAGTTACAGCACAATTGACTAATACATGACGTATATATAAAAGTATAATTATAGCGTATAAATTATAATAGCTCTTATTTTTTTTTTCGTACTCATTGTTATGGTATCAAACTTGGGATAGCGATTATGTAAAATTTTAAATATTAATATGACATATTTATAAATTTCAGACTACATAAACATAAGGTATATGTAACAAGAGAGGTTATATCACAACAATGCATTTTGCATTTAATTAGGAAATATTTAAAAGTGGATTTAGCATTAACACTATTGGAGACTAGTGGTACAGGCGGCGTCCAAGAAAACCATTAAAATATTTCAGCTGCACACTGTTAAATGTTCACAATAGAAGAATCTGTGACGTATTGGCTTATCTGGTTTCCCTTTTTGTTCAACTTCCAAACAAAATTTCAATTCGTCGATAACAGCTGGATAAAATAACTTCCAGTACTGAAATCTTCAATTGCATGTTCATCTGACAATTATTTATGGATACATCAGCCAATGATACGAAATAGATAAAAGCATATAAACCTTCTATTTGAAATACATAAAATGGGGACGATGGATGACTTAGCAAATATAAAGATAAATTCCTCCTCAAAAGAAGTGCTATTGTCCACTGGAATTGTCCATTGTCGCTGATTAAGTTTGGCGAAAGTGTCCTCCTTCAGTACCTGGAGGATGACAAGGGATCATTTTTTCTCCTCTTCTTCCTCCTCATAGGCGCCGTAAACGGGACGGTTTTCCTTCTCGAGGGAGAAGAAAAGACGAAAGAGGATGATTTCTCCCCGGGGCCTGGGCAGCCAAGAGGAGCAGCAAAAACCGTCGAGTCTTCCAGGCTTTCGCTGTCCTTTCTCTTTCGGTGGACAGACTTGCCGAGTTATGATCGCCTAGAGATAGTTTGCAACCTTAGAAGAAATCGCTATAGCTTGCGATTGTTTTTCTCCAAGTTAGTCACCTATTGGCCATTTAAATATGACAAAACCCAGAACAGTCTGACAATGACAACAGTGTGAATATCTGAAATTCTTAATAACTGCTTTGTATTATCTGATCTAGGATTGGATTTAGCCAATTACTGGCCCGATTTCGTTAGGAACCTTCAACTTGCTCTTATTTCTACGTTCTCTAAAACTGTTGTAAAGTTAGCAACTTAAGTTAGTAAGATTCGTCTTTTTCCGGAGGTTTATGCACGCACTGTTTGCATGAATATTTAACAAGTACTTCTTCGTTTTCTCTAAAAAGAAACCCGAGATATTTACTTGAGTCATTAATTCTGTACTTAGAGTTCTTGGTTGTTCCGTACGTAAATAACTCGAATAATTTAAAAAAGTTAACCATTCTTCTTCTTCGAGTGCCTATTAGTTTCGAATATCGAGGCGACAATCCTGGCTAAAAAGGCCTGATCAAGTTCTGTAATCGCTTCTGTAAACCAAGTCCTCATGCTCTTGAGCCACGACATCCTTTCTTTTGGTCATCTATTCCTAACACCTTTCCTTTAGAGGAACGATTTTAAAAGAGCCATTATATGCCCAACATAATCTAGTTTCCTTCTTTTAAACGTGTTCATCACCTTCTTTTTCTAAGATGGGATTTTCTGACTTAGAATGCAAAATATGGCTGCCAACAATATACCAGAAGTCGTATTTTACTTGAAAGGTCTTTAAACAGACTTTATTTCAAAACAAAATAATTACTTTTAAATTTAGTATTTTATAAGAGCAAAAAGCCTATTAAGTTTTAGATAGAGTTGATAAACCTCCTTTTTAACTAAACTGTTCAGCAAAGAAGTGAAAGAGGGATGATAATTATTACTGCTTTAAAGGAAAAGGAGTTAATTTAAGCAATTAATGCGATAATTTAAGCAATTAAATTACATCTGTAGTACCGATGAACAAGTTGTTAAGTCGAATTTTGTCGAGAGAGACTTAATTGTATTGAGGGAGGCAAAATCGTGTCATTCTTGTTTTTGACTTAGAATAGAATTTTAATCAGTAACTCCTTTTCAACCCATTGCCCCTCATTCGCTATGAAAATAGCACGATTCCGCTTCCTTAAGTATAAGAAACTCCTTTAGGAGAAGATTAGACTTAACCATTTATTCATTGGGGCTGTCAATACATTCTCACCAGAGCTCTCGATACTAAAATAAATCATATTCACTTTATTGTATAATAACTTCAATAACAAACTATCGGTCGTGTTTTTCGATAAAGAAATATAACCAATTAAATAACAATATTCATACACGAAGTTACCGCACCGTTACACGTTAGACGTAAGGAATAATGCGCAAGACGTGTCGGGAAGATACCATCTTCAGCTCCTTATCTAGATATCGTGAAAGGATTAACTGATACGGCGTGGATCGGAACCCAGCCCCTACCGGATCGTTTCTCTTCCATCCGATAATCTCTACGCTTCGTGACAGATGCTCATGGCAAGTGTTCCGAGCGTAGTGAGTAGCTCCACTACTCATGAGAATATCCTTTTTCGGGTGTTTATTAATAATAAAAAATCTCAACGATTACAAGTTAATTATTTTAATGTAATTAATAATATTTGATATACTTTGACTACTCCCTAGAATTGATTTGCAGGTTATCTGCGAACCTGAAACGCTAATCAGGTGATACATTGGATCAAGATGTTTTCCCTTTACTACATTTCTCCCATAGTAACATTTCTTCAGTAAAATGCGCCTATTATGTTCCTAAATGTATTAAATTTAATTAGTTATAGGTTTATTCTTAGAAGAGTTATGCCCAAACCAAAGAAGGAATTCATTTAGGTACTTAAACAAATAAAAAACCTAAGGACCAATATCGGGAGCCTGATACATTGCCTTGTATAAACAAAATGATAAGTCTAATATTGACTTCTCGAAAATAAGGTGAACATTGGTTACTGGCAGGAAATTACATTGTCAATAAAAGTGGTTATAATCCATTCCACTAATAAAAAATATTGTTTATCCGAAGCCGGTGAATATTTTTCAGATGTTTATGAAACTGTTTTGTTGTT
Organism: Troilus luridus; assembly: GCA_964056705.1. Classification (NCBI taxonomy): domain Eukaryota; kingdom Metazoa; phylum Arthropoda; class Insecta; order Hemiptera; family Pentatomidae; genus Troilus; species Troilus luridus. The sequence continues at coordinate 22,917,595 of OZ057416.1, read as the reverse complement.
CCAAATTTAAAAAATATTTCTTTCTAGTAGGTTACCCAGCTACATGCCGTCCGTGTTATGTACCAGAATGACTGAAAAATGACAGAAGCCTGGTTCAAAGTCTTTATCATCGACTGTCAGTAGGTTGTACATAGAAATAAGTTATAGTCAGTATATTATTTACTACCATTAACCGTCACTTTATTCTGCGATTCTAATCGAACGATGCTACAGCGGGAGTCCTAAATTTAGTCCAGAAAAAATTAGGATAGGGATCTTTAACGAGTAACTGACACCGTACAGGCTCGGGACCCTGATTTAACGTCCCTTACAAAGGATGACATAACCAAGGATTTTTACCCTCTTTGAACTATCCTAAGGCCACCTCCAGTGCGGCGAACCCGTTTTCTTGGGTATAGCTAGCTTTTCTTGCATTTGATCCAGAAATAGTATATACAAAAGGAATTAGGATGAGGAATACACCCTGGATCAGATCCCATGAGCTCTGGAATGGCGGGCGGTACATTGCGGTCCGGCTACAACCGCTAACGGACAGTATTCAACCGTACGTGCACAAGCCGAGAATATTATTCATGAGTGCAACGGTTAGTACGTGTTACAGCAATGCGGCGACCTATAGCCCAATCTAGGTCATCGGCACAGCTGGTTTCCAACTAATTTATATTGATATGTTTTAAACGGCACATATGACAAGATTAGTTTATGATTTATTTCCCAGCATTTTTTTTTGTTTTGTATATAAACGAACCAGACAGTAAAGCATCAGTTGTACAATTCGGACGCGAAAAAAGTAGATATGATGAGGTTGAACCCAAAGGATCAAGATTCAACCAACCGCTCCTTACTTATTACACTAACTAGCGAGATCATCCTTAAAGCCATACTCAAACCTAAGAGTCGGTTTCCCATTTAAACGTTTAACATTCACTAAGCCCACTAACTTTGCAATCCCATCTTTGTATCCGCAATTCTACCACTCCAATTATATAAACCTGGGTATGATATACAGTTTCATGATAAATAATTTCTTATATTCTCCACTACATTGTCCCTGTTTAAACATTACTAATCAAGCATTACGCAAAGACTTGAACATACCACTCGTGATTGACATGATCAAGAAAAACTACAAAAATTTCATGACTCAATTGCGGGACACCCAAGCTTACTCGTACAAGCATTACTGAGAGCCACATTACCACACAATCCGAAAAGGAGACTGAAACGTCTCTGGAGAAGGGATCTACTACAGTGAGATGAAACACACTAGGGGTTCTTTCAATGGGATGTTTCTCCATACATGCTTCAACGTGAATCCCTTCAAGGAGGTTTTCGAAAGAATATCACAAGTACAATCTGTGCCAAATGGCGTTTGTATAATTTCTGTCATAATTTATAAAATTATAAATTCACCATTAAACCAATTATTCAACACAATACCTTATTTTCGAATTAGAACATTGCTCTTCCTTCAGAATTGTGGTCATGTAGAAGGATTCTAAAGATAGGAAGGAAACTAAAGATACATATTAATTACGCTGAATTCTTTTAATCCACTCCCAAATTTTTTTTAAAAACTTTAAATTGCATATTAATGATTAATACTTTTATTGGACGGATTGATTAATCACTAATGTATTGTAACTAATTCTGGCGCGTCATTTTCATTTTTATTATCGTCCCTAATTTGTTTTTTTAATTTTGATATCTTGAATAAATAATTGAATTAAGACAATATTCTTCCAATTCGATTAAAGCATCCATCGAGAGTGAAGCTTATTACATCTCATAAGGCTCTTTATCAGAAGTGAAAGGAGGGATCATGCGTGTAATGGGGTTCTGATAATCGATTCACCAATGATTCATTACTATCGGTATATAGAGATCAGTGAATGATCATTCATTTCTCTTGAATGAATTTCTATCTCCAATAAATTGAAGTTAGACTTCTGATCGAAATGAACTGTTTTACTAATCCGCTTGATCTGTAAATTAGAAGAAATATTAGAATAGATATAACTATGATCTCTCTTAGGCTTCATACTTCAAAATATTAATTAACAATTCATAGACAAATTAAAAACATCAATCAATATATCTACAGCCCCGGTGAATAAGTGGTTAAGTCAAATTTTTCCCAGAGTGAATTAGTTGTAATGAGGGAAGCAGGATCTTGTTATTTTCGTAGTTTTTGGCATAAAATTGATTTGTAATTTAAGCAAAAACTCCTTTTCAAGGCCATGCCTGACTTTTCTGATTTTCACTAAGAAAATAACATGATTAAGCTTCTCTAGGTACAAGAAACTCATTTTGGAGAAAAGTAGACTTAACCACTTATTCACCGGAACTGTAGATATACAGATTAAATTTAAACAGCTTTGTTTTTTAGTAATATACCATATTTTTATATATAAAATACAGTAATTTAAACTATTAGCAGAAAGCCTTTGTATAAATATTGAAATCAACTTTTGGATATTTTTTAATAATTATAAGAAGAAAGGTTTGTTTAAAAGGTAATATAAAACCTCTTTTCCATTAGCTATATTAAAACAACGTTGTAAAGATACGATCCTGTGCTTTTAACCAATATAACTTTATTTCTATCAGTTGTTAAATAATTCTGTTAATTGTAAACAATTATTATATTATTAAACACATGAATATTAAAATCAGGATTAAGTACGTCATGAATACACTTCCGTTATCCAAACATGATAAGTTGGGTAGTTAGAAATGTCAATACTGTGTGTTTTTTTGAAAATTATAAGTGTAATAAATACAATAATACAAATAATATTTGAATAGAGATAAATCTATATAAATAGTAACTATAAAAAAATACACCTTTTCAAAAGAGAAACAAAGAGAACTATCCAAAAGGAACGGAAGGAACAAATGGAAAATGAAAATATTAAATTAGTCTGAAGGAGTACAGAATTAGATAAAATGTATTCATACATACAAAAGTATTTTGGCCATCAAGATACTCAGAAAATACAAATTGTATTCTGGTACTCACCTAAAACAAAGAAAAAAAATTAATTAACAAAAACAAAGAATGATTTTTTTTTTATACAATATATGAGGCGTTCAGGATCAAAAGTGGATTAATATTTTCGCTAGATTAGTCAAGCATTTTTTTTTCTTCCAAAACTTCAGGTTTCACAACCCGAGTAAAATCATGAGAAATAAGGCGACAAAGTGTAATTTAGGACTAAATTGCTTGACTAAACTCACAAAAAATATAAAAAAGTATATTTTGGAAATGTTGGAGTTATCCGCTTTTGATCCTGAATGCCTCGTATAATTGATACTTAAATAAGCACCATAAAAATTCTTTAATACATGCAGTAGTTATTATTAGTTATTGATTTATATTTTCACTCTTAGTGGTATTAATAATAAAATAAAAGTTTGTGAAAGCAATAAAACTAAGTAAAAGTCTGTTACACTTTCATAACAGTCCGAGCCGAACCGCAAAATTACTATTTTAACTTTCGATTATTAAATATCTGGAGAACGTGCACTTGAGGTGTGTATGGTATTTTCAAATGAACCGCGAAAAAAGAAAATAGATGAATACATTTAAATAAGGAGAGGTATTTACTCGAGTACCTGGGATACTGAACTACTGATTCTCGAGGTACCTAATTCTGATAATAGATGAGAATCGATCCTTTGAGGTGAAACAAATCGGCTACATGCACAACCTTGATATTAGAAGCAGTACAGACCCAACATTATAATGAACACGATACTCTTTATGTATTGATATACAGAGCAAATTTTTTTTTAATTTGTAGTTATTAACTTTTCGCCGTTGATTAATCGAAAAAAAGCTGTATTGGGAGACCTTTCTGGCATACATTATTACAAGAAATCAATGCTCTGTTGTCGGCCTAAAATTACAGAGCACTAATTTAAATATTGGCTTTTCATTAGCAGATAATTTGGAAATAAATGCAGTTCAGGCTATGTTATTTACAATAACGTGACGGAATTTTAACATCTTCATCATACCGCGTGGTGTGAGCGTTACAATACAGAGTTGAGTGTTAATTTTTTATGAAAGTAGCTTTATGAAAAACCCGAAGAAATTATATCAAAACGTTTCATCTCTCAGTTTACAAACTAATCCTTCAACACTGGTTTACAGTGACGCCTCCCAACCATGCTAGTTAATTTGCTGTTATTTCCACACATATAAAGACAAAAGTCTGCAAATCTGATATTCATATTCTAAAACCAAATAAAAACTAGGGACAATCAATCCTTCATTTCAAAAAATCTATCTGCAGGCATATTTGTAGAAAATGGAGATTAAGATACAGCTGGGAAACATCTGATTATAAAAAACCAGAGAATAGACATGATTAATTCAAACGAAATTGGTAATGAATCGGAAACCTATAATTAGAACTATGTCTAACCGGACGATGCTATAGTGCAGTGATCATCAATTACATTTGATCAGTGTCCATTTTGGATTTTCTAAAGTCCACCGCGGGCCGGACAGTTTTCCTTGCTATCTTTAAATTAAATAAATTTGTAACAGTAACCTAAAAATTTATATTAAAAAATTGAGATATATATATATATATTATATATAAATAATTATAATTTATTATAATTGTATGATATTTGCTATTAATATTTAGCAGGAGTACAATTTTCGAACCACTTTTCCATGCAGACTTGAACTATTATCAAAGAAAGACCTTTTAAAGGGGCAACCAAGGTAATAAACCAGAGTCCAATACGAGGGGAGGCCGGTGCGTATTCGTTACAATCGAATACTGATATTCGAACTCACTCCCTAAACTCAGTGCAGCGTAGTACAGGGTGAATAAAAGCTTGTCTTAATTTTGAAGTAGCAGGTCATATCATATAGGTAATATCATCCGCAAAGTCCGCTATAATTTTTTTACTAGTTTGCAAAATACAGTGAAAACTGTATTTACTTACTACTTAAAAATTGATTCAAGGGCCGTTCCAAATGAGTTCGCGGTCCGGGTCTGGCCCGCGGGCCATCATTTGAGGACCACTGCTATAGTGAGTCCTAAATTTTGCCTATAAAAGTATAATTCTTTAAATAGCACCCGGTACAGCACTGTCTCGGGATCCCAGGGGATGGTTGATTAATATACTAATCTCTTGACCACAGGTGATCCCTCTTTTTCAGTGTTCTCAGTTTCTATTTTTGTAACACCAATGATTTCCAGGATTTTGAAGGTCCCAGATAAGAATTTACATATCGGTTACAACGGTGCAAACAAACGACACAGGTTGTTAGTTGCCTCTTTAGAAAGAAGGAGGTTTCGCCACGGCAGTATCACAATGGTCTTGGCCAACGAGTGACAACAATAGCGAGCCACGACCAGCACCGGCCCCGTCCACGACGTAGAGGATAGACACCAGCGTGAAGGACGCATCTAGTTTCCATTATAACCTCCCCTGGTCTGCAAGTACCTGGGGTATATATTTATCATGAAGCTAGGAGGGTACGTCCAATTTATTTCGCCAATTAAAAAGAGAGGTCGCCACCCCACCACCACTTCCCCGCAAGGCCGTGGTTCGTTAGGCCTGGTAAATGTTAGCCCGGGCAGGTCCTGTTTGTACATCGATGGCCCTTAATTACTTTATTGGGCTAGTCAATAACGATCGAAAGAGTTCGAAAGTGGTGACTGGATAACAATAGCGATTCGGCTATGGAAGTCGAAATAAAAAATATAAATCAAAATAGAGATACATTATTATTAACACACTTTAATTAGCTTCGTATGTACGTATGGATGTACGGGAATCTTATAAGTCGATTTTCGACCACTTAAAAGCATCGAATTAAATAGAAACTTTAAACTCTTCTCAACCGATGACTATGCAATAATTTAATGAATTTTTTATCATAATCATCATCCTGTCCAGGATCTTCAGGATTAGCGATTTCTCTTATTCCAAGACATTGTAGTGTTAAGTAAAAGGCTTGACATTAAGGACAACAATATGATTGCTGGTACGATAACATGAGAGTTTCGTATAGTTTGCAACACAAACACATTCACTGACAAGAACAACTATCAAAACTGTTATGGATTACTTGAAAACCACTATAGATAGTAACATGGACACTACGCCATAAGATTATTATTGTTGTTTGTGTGAGCATCGCAGATTTTGTTTTTTACCAATAATAGCGGTTTTAGGTACTCAAATTTGAGTAGAGAATTCACACAAATCTTAGAAAAAGTATCGAACGTTGTATTCGATTTGTTTGAAGTACTAAAATATTCCCTCAATACATAGATGCTGTATTTAGTAAGATGGAACCAGTTTTGTTTTTTTGCATGAAACCTTCACCTATGTTGTCAGTTTTTAGATACATCTAACTTTTTCTCAGTGTTTTCTTTATACACTTTTTAAACTCATAATGTCTAAAAATAAACGGAGAATCAAGATTATGTGAAAGTTGGACATATGACAGTTTTTTTTATACGTGCGATTGTGTTTAGATTGTGAAAGTGAAGCTAACCAATAATGAGCTTGTTGAGGATTGTTATGAAATGTCCAGCCAGCTATTGTACATATTCTCTTCTACTGTTCTCCATTTAAAAATAAATTTTAGTAATAATGCACTATATTGTTTTGCTGATCTATAATATTCACTCGGCGGAACTTAAGTTTAGAAAACCTTTGCCTTGAATAAACTGCTTTACTAAGGTTATTAGTTTTTAATATTGTGTTACAAATTCTTGATTAATCAAAAAACTAATAAAAAGTATGAGTATTCAATAATAAATAATGTAAACACTATGATTTCGTAAGTTGTTATAGTCAAGTTAACAAGCTGTTTATTGTAAGCTTCCTAATCTAAAGTTGCAGACTGGCTAAATGTAATCCATAAAAACCTGAATAAATAATAGTTGACCGTGTAAATATGAGGGATAAATTATGCCGGTTATTAAATTAAAAAAGTGGATTAAACATGATAAAAAACTATAGTTTAAAAAAGGTGTTAATAATTTTTTATCCAATTTTAAACTAAAATAATTGGATAAACGTTAATAAAAATGTCCATAATCACGGAACATCATATAAATAATATTAAAAATAATTATATTACATCATAAATAATTAACTATATGATGTAGTTTATTGTTAGCAGAGTTAACAGCCGTTGTTGGCTCGTGGCATTGGGCAAAGAGCCATCTGCTTCGATTGGACAACAATATAAGAGTTCCGCCAGATAAAAAGACACCAAATAGCGGACTATTAGAAACACCAAACACTTAGGATAAGAGACAACAGGGAAGTAGTTAAAGAGGACAGGTAAAGAGTACAAAAGGAGAAGAAGAAGGACAAAAAGTAACAGATGTAGCTGTCTTAAGCGATCCCTCAGCTTGTTAATGCCGGTGATCCTTTTAAGAATGCAAGAGCCAACGGAACCGGTCTTAAAGATACCGGACATAAGGTCCTTTAAGTCTCTTATTTTTTACACAGTCCCAAATTGACTGTGATAATAACTAAACGATAATATTTTTTTTTGTTTTATTGAACAAATTTTAAAACAAAACTCATAAAAAGAAACGAAAGAAAACATAAATAAAGAGTAATGAATGATAGTAAGATTAAGTCTAAAGAAGTTGAGAGGATAATAAATAAAAACGGTTATACATAGAAATATCTCAATATAAAATACAATAGAAATATCATCGATAGTCATTTCTTTACTACACCGGCCAGTTTCGACTTCTCTAGATGCTATAAACGAATTCGAGTAAAAATAAAAGCAAATTTTAATAATTATAGACATTTTTTTGTCACATATAATTAACATATATTTGTTTTAGTTGTACTTAGAATCCACACTACTCTGATGATGGCCTTAAATAGGCTGACACGTTGACATAAGTCGTAGAAAGATACTCCGCAGCTACAAATGCCATATAATATGATATTATATATTAATAGGAAAAAACTATTTTTAGAAGCTAATTAGTTGAGCTACTGATCTATAGGTCCCAGACTCGAGACCGGTTGTGATAGATAAACTATTTATTCACATATTGGTTATAAATAGACCCGAGTGAACTTGGCGAAATCCGATTCCTCTCTCCTCAATACAAATAACTCAGCTCGGACAAAATTAGACTTAACCACTATACACCTGTAGATATAAACTGCCGCATCGAATGAAATCTAAGATTATGTGATCCATTACAAATCAGCTTCGAGACAATTACTACAAATTGTAAGAAAAGTATTATTCAAGTATGCTTCTCGGAAACTTAGCGATTATAGAAAGAGGTCGTAACCAAACATGATAATGACACTATATATAACAAAGATCATTAAGGTGTTTGCTCCGTTATCTCATATTTTATTTTTATTAACCACTGTTTAAGCAACTCATAAAACATCTGTGATGACTCTATTTTTAGCAGATAAAGATAAAACATTTTAAACATAAGAGAATTATTATCATAATCTTTCTTTCTTATTTAGGCAACTCTTCTACCTTGCGGTGTAGAGATTTTTTAGGAGCTACTTTGTTGAGCTACTGATCAGTAGGCTCCAGATCCAAGATTATCATAATAAATAGACAAAATAAAAATATTTACTGATTTATAAATAAAAAAATAACCACTGAAATATACCAAAGAAAGCACCTGAAATTTGAATAATTTGTGAAAAACATTTAATGAAAAAAAGAAGCTAGTCCTACATCATCAATAACAAGTTTAAGTATTTTAAATTAATCTCATTATAAGCATAAAAAAAAATTAAATAATCGAAAATGCCTCACGTCTCTAAAATGTCGATAAATAATGACGAATATGAACCAATTATAGTACATTTAATATTATCATATGAAAAGGTGTATAAATTGGAAAAACACTCTTCTAAAAACGTATAAATATAGTCGACCTTGAACCAAGAAGTGTAAACAAATAATGATTAGCACATTATACTTTCCCTTCAATGGGCGTAGACACTTCTATCGCTGGGAATGATCAGAGGAAACGTTGAGTATGTGTCGCTATCTAAAGGTGATCTATGCATGTCACTGCTTAACGAGCTAAAACGCATAATGATGAACATTTTAAACGATTCATAAGCAAAATTAATTTTACTTCCTTGACAAGCCGATGTTAAGGAAATTTAAATAATCTATTGAGAATTTCTGAAATGTTTTACCAATTGCGGATACAGAAGGCAAGAAAAATACAAGCAAATTCCCAACACTGTCGTGATTTATTTTTAAGATATTGCTTACTTTAAATGCTGCGATTTTTCATAAATTTTCTGCGACTATTATTTTCAAATCACCTCCCTTCCAACTGTTGCCTAAGAAACAGTACAGTCTCAACCATTTATTGAGACCCTCCATGGTATAGTGTGGTGCAGTAGAGATTGTTATTTAAAATCCAGATAATGTACAAGAAGAAGCTAGAAAATTTATATTACTCCAAATTTATATGATAATATCTATTCGGCGGTAATAAGGAATTTCCGAAAATCGTGATTCCTGAAGGATCTGCATATCCTCCGGGGACTCACCCAGCCTCTATAAAGTGAACCATTAATAGGTGAAATACCTGAAGGTTGAGCATGGATTCAGGTATATTACCTCCTTGTGGAACCGTTGTTTTAGAAACAGAACGCCCTCTACCTATAAAAAAAAAACCTGTACCACTACAACCCGTGAACGGGTCTGGGGTTCAGTACATGGTAGAGACTGTACTGTTTCATGGACAACGGTTCTGCAAGGAGGTGACTTGACCTAGGTCACGCTCAACCGCCAGATTCCCCCCCTCCTTATTTAGGGTACCCTATTTTTATAATATACTGAACTATATAACCTCTACTATATACTGAACCCAATTTCCTTCATTAGTGTTGGTAGAGTTTCTTTGCAGCGTTATAGTTTATTACAACTAGCGTACCAATCAGCCTTTATTCCATAAGAGGGATTCAGTACTAAAATAATTTTTAATATGAAATACGATAAAATCTCAAAACAAATAGTTGAAGGTTACGACAAATTCCTTGAGGTTGTGCTAAATCGAGCGGCCTAGAATCGAATCGAAGTGCCAAGATAACGGTGAAGCCTGCACTAATACCTGTAGAGGTAAGCTATAGTTATAGGCAGCGGGCTAGCTAGACTAAATTAGTAACAGTTGGACACGAGGATGGAAGAACTGGTTGTAGCAGTTCGGGGAACTGCTAATATCTTAGCCTTTGGCACACTCAGCGCTTGTTTAGATAATACTAGCAACGGCTTCTGTTGTCCGATGATCAGGAGATGAAAGATCTGAAGAAGGAATACGACTGATAATACGTTGCGTGTCGATAGCCAAGAGAGCATTTTTGAGAAAGAGTTCCATTAAGAACTACAGTATGGAGAACGTCCTTAATCGTTTGTGGATTGGAACTTATAGGATTTTATGATATTGGTAAATAATTGATTTATTGGTAACTAATTGATTGATGAAAACATGAAAGAAAAGAAGAACTTGCAGTGAATAACGAGTCATGCTTAGTTTCTTTATATTTTCAAGATTTTGTTATCATTTTATTAGACTTCAAAATGTACCAGTTTTAAATTATTAAAAATACAGTTATATTTTATTATTTATATTTTATACAGGATTCGGTACCTGGGTGCACATTTGTGGGAATAGTGATTTTAAGAAGACTATTTCAGAACTATTTCCATCTATCGTCTGTAGATAGGAACTTGAACTAATAAGTTCAATCATTAGAAAATAATCGATTGGTAGAAATTGAAAGAAGAGACATGCGGAGACTATCGTGTCAATATAAAATGAACCATAAATAATCCCTTGCTTTGAACATTAAATATAAAGGGAAAATGCTTAGTTTCTTTATTTTTCCATAAATATGTTATTCTACTTTAATATGTACCAGTTTTAAATAATTAAATATACAGAGAGCTAGTTGGGTAATTCTCATTGTATGGGCAAGCTCGAGTCCATAACAACTTTTACTCAATTAATTCAATGTAACCTGATCTTTTTTATAACGAAAAAACTATTTTTCTATGATAAATTATCGAAATTGTAAATATTAACGCATAATTTAATCTCCTAATTGCATGAGCTAGTAAAATTGTATGCACTACAACGTACTGCACAACTCTTAGCTTTCCAGTATAACAAGTAGTTTAATTTTTCTTTCATAATCTAGGTCAGTTAATAGGGAACTTTACTTAACTTAACAATCCGAAACATTTAATGTGTTTTTTGCCTATTAACATGTTTATCTAAATTTATTCATCTCTCACATTTTGATTACCACTCAAAAAAAGAAGTATGCATAGGAAACTTTTTTTTAATGAAGTGGTAGTCTTTAACCAGGGGAATGGACTTGAATCGCGAAAACTATTTATATTTTCACATTACTAAATATAAAAAAAAAAAGATGTTCCACTAAAACCTGCGAATGGTCTGGGGTTCAGTACATGGTAGAGACAGGACTGTTTCATGGATAGCGGTTCTGCAGGGAGGTGATTAGTCCTAGATCACGCTCAACCTCCAGATTTCCAACCTTATTTTGGGTACCTACTTTAAAGAGGCCGGGTGAGCCCCAGGAGGGTCCTTGATTCATCTCCGGCTGCTAACAGACTAAATAAAAGTCTTGCCTGCAGCGGGATTTGGTCCAGAATTTTCGGCATGGTAACTCAGTGCTCTACCACTGAGCCACTCCGCTCCCACTATATAAAAAAGGTTCTACCTAAATATAAATATCTGACTGTAATCAATATAATTAAATCCTCTACCTTGGCGTCACTCTAGATAGGCATTTCAACTTCTCGAGTCACCTCAGGGGGAGGCTGAAGCTGGCCCGACAGAAGTCCAATAGGCTCTATCATCTGCTCACTTTGCCCCAACTTTCGTTACGGCTTATATGCCAAATTTATAAATCTTTAATCAGACCTACGCTGCTCCATGGTGCGCTGCTCCTTAAACATGTCTATAAATCCACTTTAAAAAGCCTACAGCAATTCCAGAACTCTATCCTTAGGCGTATAGTTAAAGGCACGTCGCTCCAAAGGGCGCGTAATAATAAAATCAATGAGGAGCTGAAACTCTCGTCTATACCGGACTACATTAGCCGGAGGCACATCAAATTTTTTGATGGGCTGAAGGCGTGTAGTAACCTACTCTTTAGAAACATTGTTCCCCCTCCCAGACCTGAGAGGTGGCAAGGCAGTGTCCCTTGGCCGACGTGCTCTCATTGGCCTAGGGATGGGGTGAGGACTCCCTTGTCCTAACCCTTCTCCCTTTCTCCGTTCCTCTCCCCCCTTTCTTCTTTCCTATCACCTAATCTCGTAAAGCGGTCTCTCCCTGCTTTGTTTATGTAAAATCAGCGGCCTTGTGCCGGTTTAGAGAACCCGCCTTCAGCGGACTCATGTATTGTAAACACTTCAAATACCTACGGGTAGAAAATGATTGTTGTTAATTGTTGTATATATGTATTATATTATTATTAGTATTATACATATATTGTAATGTAAATATTATTTTGAATAAAGGGAGATTTTGAAAAAAACAAACAATATAATTAGTCATAAAATGTAATAAAGCTAGTGACCTTATGTCAGGACCTTATGCCTTCAGCGAACTTATCTATTATTTAAATATCCATATTTATATTGTAGTGTAATCAGTTCATATTTATATCGTAGTGTAATCTTTTCTTAAATAAATGGAGTTTAAAAAAAAACACCAAAGTAATTAGAACTATGATAAGAATTAAACTATTTTTTATGACCTCAATTATCCTCTGAAGCAAAGGAGAGAACAAAATATTAGCCACTTTTATTAATTTTATTGGTATTTAACAAGATCGAGGAATTTTAAGACCCCTACTATTGCATCATCCAATTAGCCATGACATCATAAAGTAGCGTTAAATGAATAAACATAAAATAAAACCAAATATTTTACAAATCATTCATTAAACAGTGGAATTAATTAATTAGGGAGACATCACGACGAGAGAGACATCAACGGGATTTGATTGCACTTGCCCGTAAGTCACTGGACGGAGGTCAATGTCTAGTGAAAGCTAGAGTAGATTTGCAGGAGTTCTAGTTTCACTTGTTCCATGTAAGGAAAGTGGTACATGGGCTCAGAAATCACCGCTCTTGTTGAAGAATTTCCAGCCTCGCAACCGCTTTCTGACCGGTAAGGATCGATATCGTGATCGATCTGTCCTACTAAAATGGATATCGATAATCATTTATATTTAAAAGTTAAAAAAAACTATCAATAACTTAGTTAACTAAGTAAATCTGTAATTACTACAGAATAAAAAAGGAAATCTTTGATATATAAAAATCCATAAAACCGACGAAAACATTTTGGTCGACAACACAGAAAAAAAGTGAAAATTTCAAGATACGTTCACTAGTTTGCCAAACGTTGGCGAATCGAATGTATAAATTAAATATTTGAGTTGACTTGCGCATTCTTTCCTTTAGTTTTCTCCAATATCGCTCTCTAGGAACATAGTAGCTTCCGAGAAGATTTGTTAATGCAAGAATATACCAAAGAACTGCTATTTAATAAATTAATAAATAATAACTTTTATTAAACTGAAATCAATTCAATATTAGATTGTTTTTTAGATTGCTAAATGTAGGAACACAGGGGTTTAGATACAAAAAAAGTTCCGATTAAAAAAGATTTAGGATATAATATTATCTTCCAAAGTCGTTATTTATTTAAACTTTGGTGATATGACAGCGCTAGTCTAAAAAATGATAGATTTAATACATTTCAAATCTTGGGCCTTAAATAATAAATTTTTACTTAAAATATCTGGGAAGTCTACCATCGACCACTTCATACGGTATGATAATATATATATATATATATATTTTCGGCAGATATTTATAACAAAAATTACATAGCAAATCAATGTTTAATTATAAACTCATATTAATGTAACTATTACATGGATTCCTAAACTAAAATATCTATTAATAGCGGCGTACCACATGTTGCCTTCAGAACAATTACGACACATATGTAATAGAATATTTTCTTTGTCAAAATAAATACTGGTTTTTATTGTGAAAGTTCCACAAGTCTAAAAAATGATGCTTTAATATGAGATGTAATGTAACATTCACATTAAAAATTAATATTTTTATTTTGAAGAGAAACGATTTGTCCAGGGCCGGGATCTTTTCTCTTCAAAATAATAAAATATTTAAAAATGATAACAATTAATAAAATAATAAAATAGAAAAATTATTATGTTTTTCTCAAAATAATAAACAAATCAAGAAGATTTTTTAAACAAGTCTTTATTAATTTACTACTCTACTACAGAAATCAATATAATTTCGAGTTAAAAAGATTGGGGATTTAACGACAACTTCTAAAGTTGAAGTAACATTAATTAATGCTATTCTTATTGGTAAGTAAATCCTCTCTCTATTTATTATTGGTAATTATTATCATGTTGGTAAAAGCCATTGATAGTATGCTTCCATATTCTAAAGATATACACCATGCATACATAAATATGCTAAGCACAGACCCCAGGTGCACAGTTAATGTATCTGGTAACTCCTTTCTCCACAAATGTGAAGGACCTGGCTTATTGGGACGGTAGGCTTCCCGTTCTTCGAAAAGCCTCCTCAGACCAGAACCGCCCGACGGGGTCACAACAGGTTCCCAGGGGTTCGTCCCAGTTCCAGCTCCCAGCCAATGACCCAGCGAAGGAAAAAATTATCAAGAGACCGTTCATTTTATAGCTACTCCCGCCACACCCACGCCTCATCTAGGATATAATAGATTGTCCACAATCCAATCACCGAAACCAGCATTCCATCGGGGTGTCTGGTATCTGTCCCGTAATCACGCGCTTGTAATGTTACAACCAAGGCAAGGAGATGAGATATTAACAAAACGGATCTCTTTAATTAAACTCATGGGAAAAATAAAAATTCAGAAAAGTTTCAGAGGTAAACCAGCAGTGCCCGATATAGAAAAAGAGAAAGGAACGACTAATTAATATACCAACCCTGCGATATTTAATTAAAATATATATAATTTATTGTATTTTATTTGTTATTAATTTTTATATTATAATAATTATAATGACGTAAGTCAACAAGATCCAAATTAAAATAATGTTCCCGGTCCTGGACATATCATTTCTTTTCAAATAAAACTATTTAAAAAAAAAAATATATATATATATATATGTATATATATATATATATATATATATATATATATATATATATATATATATATATATATATATATATATATATATATATTAAAGAAAGACAGATTCAGTGGCCTTGAAAAATTGGAACGTTTAGAATTCTAAACGTTGAAATTCATGTTTCTCCACAAAACAATTAAATTTTATATTTAAATAGACTACAAAACTATTATTTACTTGAAATCTAATATTTCGATAAATATGAATGGTTTTTCATCGTTGTATCCTTTGTAGTATGCAGAATGGCATTATAAAATAAATCAGAAAGAAAATGATCCGGGTAGAGATGAAGAAAATTCTCTTATATAGGAAGAACTTTTTATTGGTAAACCAACGTTTCGACCAGGTCTTCTTCAGGGCTAAATATACAAGATACAAATAAATTAAAATAATACTTGGTAATCAATAACACTATATGTAGTATATTGATAGAATACTATTATTTGTAGTAAGTAGTAGCACGTAAGTTAAAAATAAGTAAGAGAGCACAAAGAGCAAAGTAATTTTTCAGGTCTCAAAGATCAAATATATTTATTATAAAAACATCCTCCTTGTATTTGAAATTCGATACAAAAACAAGTCTTGAGAATGCGTAAATGCTTTTGAGGATGCATGATGCACGCCGAAATGCCCCACTTTCCCGGATGTTAGTTCCAAATAGAGCGTCAACGAGGATCAATGACAAAGATAGGACGAAGACAGCACCGGAATGGCTCAATTTGCGTCATGAATAAAACTCTGCTGCAAGAAGTCATTTGAATATTCCCTCAATACCACGTCAGAGGCGGACATCAGGATTCTGGCGCATCCTTCAGCATTCCCCACTCTATTGGAATACAATCGCTTGTTTAGGGTATGAATGCCTTCATATGCAAGTATTGACGTCATACACCAATATTATAATTAGAAAACGTAGTTAAAACTACAATATTAGATAATATAAAAAGAAGCTCTGACATATCCATTGACAAGATGTTGCATTAGATTGTCAACAGTTTTGTTAATGAGTCGTTGATTCATTTGAATGAAAGAAACTAATGGTCTCCTCCACAGCATAGGAGGATACATTCCAGTATTGATGCTAGCAGTATTCCTCTTAAATGTATCAAATAACATAAGCACATATTTTATGAGTAAAATGACAAAATAAGAACAATATATGTGACAACCGGACGCTTTAATGATGTTAAGAAATTAATCCCCCCGTTCCAATTGTTGTCCGATTGTACAAATTACTTGAACTCTCATTGTTGTATGATTTTTATATTGAATATTATTCTTTCTTTTTCTAAACGTCTTATGAGGCGTCCTTTTTCAGTAAAATTCAATTTTAAAGTTTATACTACACTAATTTGTTCATTTTTCTTTTAAAGAGTTTTAAACTGATTTTTAAAGTACTTTCTATAACAATAAATTCACTTTTTAACCCGTTGGACGGAACATCTCTGAGTTTTGGTCCACAGGGAACATCCGTCATATTGACGGCTATCAGCGTAGAATGTAAGAATGTTTGCATAACTCCCGTAAAACACTGTATATTTTCGAATAATATTTATTAGTAATGTTATTCAATTGATTATTGGTGGTACATCACTATACTTTCGTACGATAGGTGCTAAAAAAAAGTAAAAATTTGAAAGAAAAAACATGTTTTCTTGCCTAATTTTTCAAATGATAAAATCAGTTTTTATTTTTCGAGTATTTTATTCAGTCTTTGGACCTTTGTATTTTCTATTTGTAACGATCTAATAACATAAAAGGTTCTATTGAAACATGATGACTTGTTGAAATAATAATAAACGCGCTAAAGAAATAAATTTACATAATTAAGTGGTAATTGTGGCAAATCAACAATAGGTATGTTCCTTCAAAAAAACAAATAAAAAAAATATTTAAAAAAATAGATTTCCGTTGTTGTTATTGTGGCAAAATAACAATGTGTATATTCCTAAAAAAAATAACTTCAGGTTTTTTGCCATATGAAAGAAAAAAAGTTTAGTCATGCTGAATGAATATTATATGAACAACGATAATTATTTACTACAACTCAATTAATTTTATAAGAAAAAAAAATTGAATGAACTGGTGCAGGCAGAACAGCCGTCATTTTGACTAGCCATGTTCAGAAAGAAGGTAACTTGGCTCAAAACAAAGAGTGGTAGAGGGCTCCCGAAGTGATGCGGACGCGTGTCGATTTTTGACTGAAGATGTCACTAAGACCCACCCATGTGCTGCACCCGCGCGCGGTCTTATCAATATAAGTGTGAAACAATGCCGTCATTTTGACGTGTGTTCCGTTCAACGGGTTAAGACTACACAATGCTTGTTGGTAATTTCCAGCCTAATAATTCGATTTATACTTATCATAAAAAATTTCCCTCTTCTAGATCGAGGCATTGTAATACACTACCCGCACAACACCTTAGTCTTAAATATTTATTACACGTCGGTTTTTTAAATTTTATTTATAACAGAGAGATTCACTAAACAACGTTTAAAGGAATAGATTTTACTATTGGTTTAAGGTGCTCTAAGCTTTGATAAATTTATTGATTACTTTTCACTGTTGGTGTTGATGTGGATTTATTCTGTTTTATTTTATTTTCAACCCTGATGATGGCCTAAAAAATAGGCCGAAAAGTTGGCGCAAATAAAATAAGTTATAACATTTAATGTTTAAAATAAATCGACAAGACCCCCTGAACACTCACGCTCTTCTAAATCTACGAAATAGTTCGTCATACAAAAGTTCAGTTATGGTTCAAATAAAAGCAGAAACGAAGGAAAAGAATTGATACCTATCCCGCCAAAAGAACAAAGGATACCAGGAAACATTTATAAATTAATTTATCAGGATCGATGTTGTAGATCGATTTTTACTAATATAGCGAAAGTGTTGTCGAAACCTGAGTGACAACTTGATGGACGTCCATGACACTCCATTGCAAATGGATTTAGCCGCAGATACGGAGTGTACGAGCCCAAATCGGCTGGTGTGCAGTTACGATACAACAGCAAAAACTGCTTGGGTGATGATTGTACTTCATTACATAATAATCTTTCCGCTAAGTGACATAAAGTCATTTAAACATAAAGTATCGACGTAAACACAATTAGATTATTTTTTATACAGCTCCGGCTAATAGAGTATTTTAGGACTGTTGCGTGTGTTTGATTAGAGATAACAGTTCTTGACGTTTTGAGTCATCTTCTTTTTCATTCGGAGATGGCTGAATATGACTATCGCTAATATCTCTGTTTTTTATTTATCTCTAATATCTCGTCATATATTTGTCTACCATATTACTTTTGACAGCCACAAAGCTACACACAGTTAAGAAACTTGTTGCAGAACCTTTGTGTTTTAAACAGCCCAGGCACAACCATGAACTGAACCCGAGACCATTCAATGGTTGAAGACTCATAAAGAGTCTTGGGTTGAATACATCTTGGACAACGGTTGTGTAGGGAAATGAATTGCAATACGCTCAACCGACAAATTTCCCACCCATATTTTGGTTAATCATTTTATAGAGGAAGATAAGGATACCCATTTTATACCCAAATCTCCGGCCCTTAACAAATTAAATAAAATCTGGCACAGCCGGATTTTAACCCTGGACGAACCGTTTAAGTTGCCCTGCCGAAAACTCAGCGCTCCCATACTGAGCAGCCACTCTGATGCTTAAAATATAGTAAACACGATGAAAGGAAAAGTACCTCAATCTATGAAGTAAAGAATATAATTTTAAAATTAGAAATATGTAAATTTCTTAACTTATAAGAGAAAAAAAATAACCTTATCTTAATACGTACTTCCGAAACCCCGCAAGCCAGAAAAGACCACGTTGTTAAGCAGGAAACGGATGATAGTACTCTAAGCAGGAAACCAATACATTTGAATAATTACACTTTAAGCGAGCACGATATGTTCAATGTTTCATACAAATTGGTTTTATTATAGTCAAGTAACCTTGATCTGCCTTTTATTAATCTTCACCGACTGCTGGCAAGCGCGATAGTAAATTAGCATTTGGGCCGTTTTTTATATCAAGAATTTTTTTTATAAAAATGGGAATTTTAAGGCAGCGGAGTGACTCATTTGGTAAAGTGCTGAGTTACCGTGCCGAAGGCGGTTGAACTTGAACTAGTACAGAACACCTTCCTGCATAACCGATGTCCAAGAAACAGTACAGTCTCTATCACGTACTAAATCTAAGACCCTTCATTGGTTGTATTGGTAATGGTTTAGTTGAAGGTGGGTTGACTGGTACTGGTATTTGTAGAGGGAACGGTTCAGAAAATGTGTTAGTGTGACTTTTTGGGAGCTCAAATAGGTCACCGCTGCATACTAAACTGAGAAAGCGTCAATAATCTCTTCTCTAACTGCTGCGAAATCAATATTAACCAATCCGAATGGGAATCGAGCCCAAACTGAGCATTCTGAGACCATCATTCCATCATACTCGACAGTAGTAAATATTGAATACATGAAGATTTATTTGTACACTACTGACTTTCTAGATCATGACAAGAATTTCTAAAGAGAGTCTCACATATATAATAATAACAGCTGAGTTGACAGGATTTCCCTGGAAAATGGAAATAGGGTCAGTAAGGTGGAGGAGAGACCCTGGCTTTCGCCGTCGGCCGATTTGGGCTGAGCTCGAGGATAATGGCGTTATTAGGAGCAAAGGGAGCTCCTTCCCACGTCACGTAGCAGCATCGATCTCACATCTTCTCTTATTGGAAGAATGTCCTTCAGTGAATTTCCCGAAATAAGTCTTAGATGTACGTGATATTCCGAAAAATACGCTAGGTGGACATCTTTTCTCGATAAAAATAGGTACCTTTAATCTTCGAAGAGAGCTTAACGGACATAAGTATAACAAACAGTCTGAAACGAATATTTTCATCTTGGTGATTCTTTTCACAATGAAACTGCCAAATAGCCAAGATATGTGTTAAAACTTTGTAAATACGAAACCCATTGAGAAACAATTTTTTAAAAAATTTAATTTATTGATATTTACAACTATAATACTATTATAACAAGTAAATGTGGTAATATGTACAATATGACATGAAAACACTTGTGGAGAAACTACCCATCGGCAGCACTCCAATAAAGTTCTATAGAAGATCTCGAGGCCATCTTCTTTTCAGACACCTCGGAGGGATATCAGGAATAGTATGGGAAGCAAGTTGAGAGACTAGCGGATTCAAGTGTGTATGGAGCTTGTAATGGAAGGATAGGTATCTAGTTTGGGCCAAATCAGTAACATATGGGATATTAAGATCATGATGGATGAGTTTGTTTGTGACATAATAAGGATCATTGAGGATTTTACGAAGGATTTTGGATTGTAAGGATTGGATACGAGATGTGTTGGATGGTTTAGTAGAGCCCCAAAGCTCAACTCCGTATGTCCAAATAGGTCTGATAACTGGCATGTAAATCAGTCTTTTGTAATTAATTGGGAGCTCAGAGCGTTTGTCAAGTAAATGTTGAAGTAGGCGAAAACGTCGAGCAGTTTCTTGTCTTTTCAGTCTTGTATGAGAATTCCAAGTGAGACGTTTATCCAAATGGAGTCCTAGGTAAGAGAAACAATAAAGAAAATTATTGACAATCGGGAGGAGACTTTATTTATTTACTTGGAGAGAAGTACATTGATTAAAAGTGAGCTGAACATGATTCCTCAATTTTTCACTTTTCATCAATATTATCATAAAGTTAAGTGAAATATAAAAAAGGTAAAATAAATCGGTCATAATTGGGATCCTAAATTGGATGAGTATTTTAGGTAAAGCCAAGATAAATTAAAATAGACCATAACCCCAAAATTTACAGATAGGCTACTTAGGCTTTGAGCCGACACTACAAGCACGATAACTTATTTATTTATATATATTTATAAATATCCTCGCTCTTTTGACCTATTGAAACAGTGTGGGTATCTTAACTGTTTCACTTTTCGTGTAAAAATTTATCACAATATTTATTGTCACAGGTAGATAACAAGACGAACGGATTTAAACTTCAAGAATGATGAATAAGTAAACAGAATCACAAATCTCAAAAGGCCATGCAACTAAATCAGCAGAAGTAACCTAAGAACCTGAAAGGAGAAATAGCACATAAATTCAAGAGAGCTCTTTAACAATTTATCAGAGGAGGACGTAGAGAGCAAACAGAGCAGATAATCCTGATAGGAGTAAATAATTGATTATCCTAATTAACGAAGACACCAATGTACACGGCCTTGGGTACTCGAGGGACACCCACCACTTTTCATGAGCATAATAGCAACTAGGGCGAGAGTGTGGAAATAGTAGCGACCTTGGAATTTTAAATGTAATTGATTCAAATAGGAAAGCCGTACTGACCTTATAGAGCAAGCTACAACGGTAACAGATCTCACTCCTGATATCCATGTCCTCCCAAGGAGCTCTCGTTTTGGGAGGGTGAGGAAGGCGGGAGGTCGAAGGATACTATTTACATGTTGCTGTCCGGCATATACTCCTGGTATAGCAAAACGTTGAGTGGGTGAGGTGATATGTCATGCCACTTTTTAGCGGATATGAGTTATTAAGCATTTATTTTACGAGTAATTGATTAAATTTGTTTCTTCATTTGTCGTCACTTTATGCTATCACGACTGATTGGAAGATGTTACAGTTGAAGTCCTTAATTTTTCCTATCCAGGTGTAATTAAAATAGGGATCTGTAACCAGTATCTGATGTCGCACAGGCTCAGGACTTCCATTTTACGTCCCTTCCGAAGGATGGCATAATCAAGTACTTTTTACTCCTTACATAAAAGCCACCATTAGGCTGTTATGCTAGCAACTAAACCGCAGGTGACCCCTTCGTTTTAAGTTGATCCATTTAATACATTTATCATTGTTGAAATTATGGTTTTATTCATTAATTATGTTTGCTTGAACTTGTAGCCATCCGAACGTTCTGAAATTAGCTTCCACAAAACAGTTTTCACTTCAGTTTTACAACCTACAATTTATCCAGACGTCTCATTAGATACAAATCTTAGGTGGGCAAGACTTCTTATATTTCCTGTGCCTTCACTGTTTGTTGAAAATATAACAACTTAAATACCTACAATTGGAAATAAGACTGATTATATTAGAATTAGATCTCGTGGACCAGATTAAATGCGCAGGCATTATTCATCATTAAATGAATCAAGGATTAGGTTATAACCTACATACATACATACCTCATGACGAGTAGGTTGAAAGATACTCTTGGGTGTTAAATGGTGGGGTGTTAGTTCAATTTCCCGGCAAAGAAATTTGATTGATGCCGATAAAAAAATGTACTCGTTTCACAGGTGTATCGCCCAAGTATTGATCTTATAACTTGCGATTTATTGTATTACAGTACAATAGCATTTTGCAATTTAAGTAACATTTATGTAAATGTAGTAAGCGGCTTTGTATTGTCTCTGATGGTTCATGGCATTATGTTCGAAACTGCATTCCAGATAGATACTACTTATTTGCATTTGCATATAATTAGACCACTCATTTGCATTATAAATGATATCAAAATGCATGGAATTCATTTATTCCAATGAATTTAGTTCCTGTGTTCAGTGTTCATCTATCGAATTACTATATCATGTCTTGAAAGAACGGTTTATTTCTTTTAAACTCATTTCAGTCCTAAGTAACCTTGCAGCATACTTCTGCAAATGTAGAAAGCACCCTGAACCGTGGTTATCGACATTAGCATTGTCACAATATACAAAGTATTACGATTGCAAAACAATGTGCTATTTATCTTATAAAATAAGGTTTATTTATTTTATTGTGACTTATTATAAATAGTTCAATCCGTTCACACCGTATGATAAATATGTAATATAATAGATATTATATTACCTTTTTAATCATAACCATTAATCGTATTAAAATAAGATGAAGATAATCCTGTAGGTTAAGTTATACCAAAATTGCATTAGCAGAACATCAATTAACTTCAGTTCGAGAAACCGAGTTGTTCGTTCATTCAAATTATCACTGCCAGATCATTAATTACAATTTAAGATGGTTGGGAAATTTGTTAATTACTGTTCCTAAGTCAAACTTCAAACTAAAAGA
The DNA here is from genome assembly GCA_964056705.1 of Troilus luridus. Classification (NCBI taxonomy): domain Eukaryota; kingdom Metazoa; phylum Arthropoda; class Insecta; order Hemiptera; family Pentatomidae; genus Troilus; species Troilus luridus. Next base: position 22,894,198 of record OZ057416.1, on the reverse strand, counting down.
AAAATTACATATAATAATTTTAATTAATTTAATTTAATTCGTCAATATCTCGCCCCAAAAAATTAGTGAAATTGAAACACAGTATTTACTTATACCAGTATCGAAAAAAAACAATGAAAGTGAAAATAAAAAACAATTAAGTATTTTTTCAAAGTTGTCACAACGAATTTCACTAAACTTTAACAACAAATACAAAGATTTCTTAAACAAAAAAAAAAATTACAATCTTGTAAAAACTATGACTAATCTAAGTTATACGCCATTTTATTTACTGGTGCGTTACAGAATGCACAGTATTTCTTTAGTTTACCTATTTTTTGTAAAAATGAAAGCGAACTATACCATTTACATAAAATGTCGATTTATATTTGTTTTCCTGATTATATCCTTTACAGATAAGAACAAATCTTAAAGATTTCAGGAGGAAAGTAAATAAAATACAATAATTACATTATTTCTTAATGATTTACAATAATAATACAGTGTATGCGATATATTATTGTACAAAGAGACCAACAATACATATATTAGTGTTTACAGAAAAAATAAAATGATTAATAATAATTTTTAAACTTCTTGGTTGATTCATTTCAATGAATTAATAAAAAATAACCACACAAAGTATTGTCCTTAGCCTAGTTTCTTTAACATTCGGCTCACCTAAATCAATTGGACAATCACTCCTTTTTTAACTAAGACCCGTTTCTATATCCCTCCTAAATATATATAAAAAAAACAATTTACAGGTTTTATGGTTGTAATCATAAAATTTAGAAACACGTTTTAGAAGTATGTTTTAAAATTTTGATCCGAGTGCATAGCTAGTAAGAAAATTGAACTTTACGATCCTTAAACTTAACATGGAGTTGAAGACATACATATAAAACGACTAAAAGGAAGGTATGTATCTGTTTTTATGTTACGTTTATGAGAGACCTTCGAAAGCGAAGAAATGAAAACTTTTGAATACTTATAATCGATAATATCGGATAAACTTCAGAAGAAATGACGGTTTATATTAAGTCTTTAACAAGTCAGCATCCGTACTCCATAAAAAATCGGTGAGGTTGTTAACGATCCTGCAATTTTTAGGCTACAACTAGCCATCATAGCATTCTTCAAACATAAATATGCAAATAGAAAACACACAGCTGTTCACTATACGAGAAAAAAAGTCCTTTACCACTTCAACTCATGAAGAGTATAATGGGCTCGTATATTGTAGAGATTGTACTCTTTCTAAGCCAATAGTTGTGCAGAGAGGTAATTTGGACGAGATTATACTCAACAGACAGTTTTACATCTAATAGGGGTACCCATTTTATACAGATGCTGGATGACCCCTAGGATGATCTATAGGTCCTTAAAGGCTATTCTATTATAACAGATGTCTGTTATATTATAAAATTAAATTAATAATATAACCATAACGGCCTTACTGAAATGCAAAACATGCTAAAAAAAAAGGTCTGAGCTATAACGCGATAACCAGACAAGAACATCAGATTTGATAATAATTATACTCAAAATTATTCAAATTCAAATTGACAACTAAAATTCAATGTATAAAATAATAAAATGTTTAATAAATAAAAACAAAAGTGGGTAATCTTTTGAAGGATTCAAATATTATTAAACCCCTCCAACCACAAAAACACTAAACCACAAAATATCCGGAGATCAACCTGGCTTGGATCGTTAACTAAAATTATTTACGAGGAACTCCAACCGTTAGGAACCGTAACCTGTCAAAATTTTAAACGAGCCATAATTTATAATAATGTTGATGGTACAAGTAGTTAAAGACAATCATAATAAACGTTAATTACAACTGTTGAATTGCAAAATTAGTTTTACGACTTACGTTTGAAAAAAAAAATGTTTTTATGGTGACGAAAAGATTTAATGTAAAACCGTGTCAGAATTCAGATCCAACAAATATAAATTAAAAAAATGTATTTGTCACTCAAAAGGTTAAAATAACTAAATAATTGAAATAAAAATTAATCATTTTATAAACAAAAAAACAGAAATGCGGGAGGAAAAGATATCGAAATTTATTGAAGTTACCAGTAATTATGAATGAATCCTTGATTTCATATTCATTCAATATTTAGGTATTAAAATGCTTTAATAAAGTTGTAAAATATTATAAATAGTAAATATATTAGATATTTACATGAAAATTCTAATTATTATTAAATACTATAATTCTACAATATTTTAGTATAGTATACAATAATATTTAAATATATACTAAAATATTTTCTTCAGAACGCTATTATAATCATAAGCTTTAATTATAATTAAATAACAAGAAGCTTAATTATACCAAATAACACAAAGATGCTTTCCAATACAAGCAGAAGTTCATGAACAGAGCTCGATCTGTCAAAGGTAACGAGGATACAAACAATACACGCTGTCAATAATATCGGCGACTAATGATTCATCTCCGGCTCTTAAGAGGCCATAAAACCAGCTCTGTAAGCCCCATTAAGTGCATTAAAACTATTAAAGCCTTGTAGTTAAGTACTCATTGCAGGCTATCAGAATGATTAGAGTTCTAGTCCGATAAATATTTAAAAAAACTTGTTTACGATCAGTATTTCATCCATTTCAAACTTAATGTCAGAGAACGATCATGATCATACCTAATTGTATTAGCTATTCACTGTATTTTTATCATAAGGAATTTAAAAGTCTGATTGTTAAAATTATCGAAATCTAGTGTTTATAAAGCAAATACACTTTCTGGTAAGCATTTTACTTAATAATTCATTTGTATATATTATTTTAATTTTATTTTATTCAATTTTTTTAAAATTAATTATATATGTCCGTTTTCTTTTCCTGTTCCATTATTTCCTATCCCACAATGCTTATGCCACCTTTATTTTCTTTTAGTGTATGTTTGTTGCCATTAGGTACTATCTTTTCAGGTTTATAATATAAATGTATTGCATTTTGGCTGCAATGTTGTCACCTAATTTTTATTCGTTCAGAACACTGGTTGAATTAGAAATGCTTTGTCCAGTGAATTTTTTTCTAGTAATTTATAAATTTGGAGCTTAGAACCTTCTTCTTTTGCATACCAACAGTCATTTCTTGTAAATTGTGTTTAATTTTCTTGAATATTTATTAGATCACTTTATATGAAGAAAGTGGCCATGATGGAGGTCAAAGAATCAACTCCTTAAATAGTTTATCACTATTTAAGGAATTAATTACTTTTTTTTTCATAGTTCCGACTATTATTTCATGATGAATTTTCAGTTTTAAATCATATATTATACTTTTTTACTGTAATTATTGTTTAATAGAAAAAAACGTTTTTATTAAATTATTAACAAACTAAACGTAATTATGAAATATTAATTGCTCCTAATAACATGTCATATTTCAAAATGCTCCAATAAATTAACAATTCTAAAAGCACACAGGGGGGTTTTAACTAATTTATTTATTATTTCTATATTTAATTTGTTTCTAAATTAATAAAGTATTGAATGTTATGCAAAGAACAAAAACCTTCGTAGCAGATATGGTACACAAAGACTATAATTAATTAAACATTTCAATTAAAAACAACAACTATTTATTGATTGATATAATAACATAGTTATCTAAATATAACGAACAGGAAAATATCGGAAGGTTCAAAACTTTGATTAAGTGCTCAGAAACATCTAACCAAGTTCATTATAAACTCCGGTGATACCGCAAGCTTACACACTAACAAGCCCAACTTGTGACAATTAATTTAACTTCATTAATCATCAATCCATATTAATTGATAGGAGTAGCAGCAATGAATTTTATCACAGATTATTAATTAAAATATTTTAATAAGCTAACGGATATTTTTAAAAGGAGTAGATTAATAGTAATATTTTTTCTATTCCGAAGTAATAAAACATGCAGCTTAACTTTTACTTATAATTCATTGATTTATTAAATAAATAGTACCTATATAATGGAAAATATACCAATAATTACTCATTTCTTTGCGATATTTCAGTTTTAACGATATTCTAGAATAGCATTGATATTTCGAATAGCTAAAAAAAATATATGCAAATTTGTAGAAACCTTTAGAAAGATTGTAAATAAATATGTCATGTAGTTCTAAAAGAAAATACAGCAAACTGAAACTAACATAATTTTATATTGTAAATACTCGCGAAAAGATAAATTTTAGATGAAAACACAATTTTATTATTATAAGTGGAGAATAAAATGGTCATTTCTGTTTGAAAATATTGTTGATATATAATAACTACCTGGTAGGTACAAGATGCTGATGATTCAAGACGCGCTAAGACGAGATTAGGTCTTGTACGAAATGACGTGTTTATATGAAATGAACTATTTTTTTTTCTTTCTTCAACATTTAAAATTTATTTAAATATGCAGAGTGAAGGGACTGTCGGGAGAGATTCTTTCTTGTGTTCTAAAAAAATAGCTTTTAACAAATTTAAATGTAAATTGTGACATTTAATGTAAAATGTTGACCAAGGTACTACATTCTCAGCTTTAGTCATATAGCATTTTACTGTATATATCAATATTGTTTTTTAAAAGGTTTTTATTTATAATTTTTTCTTTTTATTTTAGCTATATTGCTTTTACTATTAAAAAAATTAAACAAATCTACATTTGCTATTATGTATTCACATTATATATACCATTTGAAAAATAAAAACTAGTTGTTTCGCTATTTTTTTTTCGCCACCAACTTTAAAAATATCAATTTAAATTTTAAAGGATTTCTTATATACCACAGGCAAATCCGGAAGCATAACCATCAATCGATCGTAAACATCCTATTTACGAGAGTATTGAACAAAGGTGGCTCCATAAACAATCGTTAAATTTTTACTTGCACGTTCAAACAAACCCTTAAACTTAAATAATGTGTTTATTTCGTGACAAAGCAACACGTAAGTTTAAAACATAGTTCAAGAGACAAATACATGGGACGTTCGTTTAAATCTCAAGACAGTAAATAAACATAACAGAAAACGACTGTTTTGAATGTTAAATTACTATATAATACAATACCTGCTACTCAAAGCCTTCGTAATAGTACAATGCTTGCCAGTTTCCATCAAAGAGTAAACGTTTTTTTTTTTTTTTATTATTTATTTATTGATATTTACAACTATATTACAATAATATAACAAGTAAATTGGCTGAGTGATACATAATGACATGCTATAATGACAAGTAGAGAAACTACCCACTGGTACTCAAATCGCATGTTCAACTAAGAAGGTCACGTGGCCATCTTCTTCTCAGACGCCTCGGAGGATTATCGGGAATTGAAGAGGAAGCTAAGTTTGAAACTAGAGGGTTTGAGTGGAAATGAAGTTTGTTATGAAAGGATAGATACCGGGTTCGGGCCAAATCAGCAACAAATGGGACATTAAGGTCGTTATGGATGACTATATTCTTAACAAAATAAGGAGCGTTGAGGATTTTACGAAGGATTTTGGATTGTAGGGATTGGATACGAGAAGAATTTGATGGCTTAGTGGAGCCCCAAAGCTCTACTCCGTAAGAGTAAACGTACAATTTTTTTTTGTCCGAGATTTAGTAAGAAGTAATCGCTATAATATGTGATTACAAGTGTTTTGATGTTTCAAAATAATTGGTTTGTTTGTTGTGTGTTTTTTACTGTATTTTTTTTTTTTTTTTCACAAAAGCAAGTTTTATGTAAGATCTCTTATCATTAAAACCATTTTACTATTCATCGTATTATCTTATGTGCCTAATTTAGGTATGTCGTAGTTGTTAACGGTTTTGGCTGAACAATAATTTTGTGAAATCAAATTTACGGTTTTAATATCAATTTTTGAGAATTAATAACAAAATTTATTTTAAATCCAAAGATAATGAAAAAGTACCATGAGTAGATCATAATGACGACCATTAAAATAGGAAAATAAGACACACTGGCAATAATAAAACGAAAAATTACTATTCAACCTATTAAACGCCAATGAACCTGATTTATAAACTCAACAACAAAAATTTTTTTTGTAACTTCAGAAAGCATGTTACAAAAATAAAACCCACTGATACATATTACGTTATAATGTGGTTAATAAGGTAATAAAGGGTTGATGATATTACAAAAAAATAAATAAATTAGATAAATAATTATAGAAACGGCATTTTTTTTCATAAAAATAATTAGATTGAGAATAACTACAATGCTAATCGTGTTCATGCAACTTTTTACTCGAAAAACTTATAATAAAAACATCTACATCATATTTATTTGATTTTCTACAATATTTATAATTCCAATTATTTATTATTATCTCCACCTTTTATCTAACGACACCTTACAGTTCCCTCGAAGTTCCTCCAAATAATTTTAAAAAATATATTAGTTGGGATATTTAAGATTTGAGGGCTTACTTTAGAATCAAAAAATATATTTAAATCATTTTACTCATTTAAATTTTTAAGTAAATAAAATTTTAATTAATTTCATATTCAATTAAAATAAGGAATAAGTAGTTTTATCGATAGAATGTTACACTAAAATATTGATGATAATAACCCAACCTCTCATCCCAATAAATTGTTGCACCCACGTTCCTCATCCTGATTCTGACCATGATAATGATGATACTGAACAATTAAATATTTAAAAAATTAATTATTACTATCAGTTTTATTAATCCCAGTTACTACATCAATTTTATCAGTATAATAATTTTGTATTGATTCTAAATATAACATAACATTAAGCAGGTAGAACATGTACCTATATAAGAAATCTATATACAATATATTTTTGTAGGTATTACTACTATTCCCAAAATAGTTGATGAATCTAGTGCTTGTTATAAGAATAATTATTTTGAATTTTTTATGTTCTTTTTGATTGATCCAATATATAAACGTACTTATATATTTAATACAATAAAATTCAGGGGTCCCACGTAGGACGGTATTCAGCACCCTACTCTACACTATATTAAAGCCTACCTGTGGCGAGATAGGGTGTAGGTCTGGGATCGCACGCCGGCGGAGAACTTCATGTTGAAGAGATCGCACAACACTAGCACAGACTAGCACCACAGAACCACCACAGCTGGGAGCCGGGCCATCACTGTGGTGGAGTGCCACTCAGAGCCGAGGTCCGGACCCCTTCGGCAATCATCGAACAACATCGGCTATCATCGGATCTTCTCCCAACTGCTTTGCCTGGTCTTGCCCTGTCACAGGCATACCGTTACCGCGGGCGAGAATGCTAATGTGTGTACTCCCTGGACCGTCCCACTTTGGCGAATGTTCGGCATAGTTCGAGTTCTCCGTCTCCTTCAATTAGGTCACAAATGAAAAATACTACCCCAAGTCGCCATTTCTGGTCTTGGCAAGGGTCATTCCCAAAGATAGATGTATTTATATTAAATTAACACGTCCACAATTGTTACAAATTTAACTTTTTTTTCACAAGGCCACAGCTTCATGGAGGACCTTGGCCTCCTCGATAATTTTTCGCTACTCTTTTCCATACCCTCACACAGAGGAGCCTAAGAATACCCATGTATTCAATAATTTCTCCTGTAGCTTGGATATTTAATATTTATTTTTAAAAAATACGTATACGAAATTCAAAATAATAAAATCAGAATGACAAAAACAATATTCATTCCCTTATTCTCTTTCCGTTCAAATAAATAAAAATCGAAAACTTAAAACACACTCCACTAATACCTTAATCGATCATAAGTAATTCAGTGCTATTTGTGATTAATTAACTAATTAAAAACTGAATTTTTCCTTTGAGACATATTCATAATTGAAGAACAATGGATTCAAATAACCCGGACCAAACGGGAAGTGGCCGAATTGGTAATGTCGAGTTGATCGGGCCATCGTGAGGTGGCATGTGCCTTTAATAAAAGGGCAAAGTAGCCTAGAAGAGCAGCGGCAAATGGGGCCGTACGAAACATCTTTTATTAACTTTTCGGGTTCTACTCAAAACTACTCATATGTTGTGGAATTCAAATTAAGCACATTAATTTAATGCTTTTTTGGAAATTAATTCGTTAATTAATCTTGGGTGGATTCAGAAATTGGATGTAGATGGTTGCTAAACAACAAAAACTCAAATAGAAATTCTACTAGTTTATATTCTACCAAAAAAATTCAAATCAACCTATCGAGAAATATCAGTTCAGATGGAGAAAGAGTAAGAGGCAGACCTAGACTACGGTGGCTGGATGGTGTGGGGAAAGAGGTTAGGCTCCCGGGGGTAAGAGCATGGAGAAGAGTCGCGGAAGATCGGTCAGAGTGATGGGAAATTATCAAGGAGGCCAAGGTCCTCCATGGGCCACAGCAACATATGAAGAAGAAAAAGAATTTTAGATAATCAAGGATATTTCTTTAAATACTAGATGTAATTACAAGTTAGAATAGATTCTATAATTTTAAACACCAATACAGCTGATATTATGTACAAAAGTTAGATTTAACAAAGTTAGCTCTAACTTACAAGTTAGATAATATCCATACAGACCTACTCATAAAACTCGAGAAACCTGTTCTAGACTTGATACCTACTTGGTGTGAAAATTCCCAGATGTCCTGAATCCTTCAGAGACAATCATCAGGATAATGCTTGAAAGAATTTACTTGAAAAGAGACCGACTTAGCAATAATATCCTCAGTAAATAAGCGCTTTCTGAACTTGGTAATAGAATTTGTAACAAAAACAGCTAGGGATATATATTTTCTCTGATCCACAGCTACGAGAGCTAACGAGTGAGAGGAAACACGGGGCGGCGAGGACGAGGAGGCGCAGGATTCCTGAGCAGAGAAGAGGAACTATGAATACGACGATATAGCCGGGGACAAAAAAGAAACCAAAAGGCCATAGTGAGCCGCAGTGATTGCTTCCGAGAGCCGCTCTCATAAAAAGCTACCGACGGAGCGGTAATGCTCCAGAGGTTTTTCTCCAGCCTTCCAGAGGAGGAGCAATCCACTCCATCTTCTTGGAAGCCCTGGTGTGGGTGTCGGGTACCGGCCTCTTCTCCTTTTGTTGGGATAGGTCAGTGGGCGTTCTTTTTCGTCTAGAGTACACGTGATGTCTCTCTTTTAAATGGATCTATTTAGATAAGGCGTTGAATATTTAAAGAATGTCCTACCGCCACACCATTGAGTGATTCAGAGGTTAGGCAATGTTTGGAGAGCTGTTTTAACAGCTCCAATGACGTCTGAAGTAACATCATTCGTAGGAATGGGACAAGACACAAGATAAAATCAAAATTCGTTACTACATTAATTAACAATCTGAGATATAGTGGTAATTTTAACAACGTTGCCTACAAAACACGGGAGGACCAGCTGAGTAGTGATTAGCATAACAACCTACTATGCCCAAGGTCGCTGGTTCGCAGGGGATTTAGGATTTCGAAATGGAGGAAACATTTCGTGGTTATGCCGTCCTTCGGAAATGACGTAAAATGAGAGCCCCGAGCCTGTGTGGTATCAGCAATTCGTTAAAAATCACTAACCTAATTAAACTTGGAGAGGCAAAACTTCGAACTCCCACTGTCATCCGATTAACCGTAGCAATTTAAAGTGACGCAAAATTAAACAAACAAACTATTTCTCTTTTCATAATTTCTAATCATCATCAATCAATATTTGTATTAGACAGTAAAACTCTCAAGGCGACACAACACAGTAAGCATGGTTGTTTAGGCACAGAAATGGAATGTTTACGAAGAAAAGTACTTCATTCATTTTTATTTTAGGGGAAAGGTAGCAGATATTTTTAAGTTCCTAGTGGAGAGATAGTTATTTGAAAAAGAATTTAAACACAGGAATCAAAACTAAAATTAATAAAGTCGTCCTTAATACATAACAAATTGTATTCCCAATCAAACCCACAATTTTAAAACTAGCTACCTCTTCAATTCCCGATTGTCCTGCGAAGAGATTAACAAGAAGATGACATCGTGACCTTCTTAGTTGAATTAGTTATTCCAGCATAACCACAGGATTATATTTCCTTGTATTATTGTATAGTACAATTACAAATTTTAATAAATAACTTTTTAAAAGAATAACTGAATGTGGTATTAAAATTAAAACAATCTACAATCTGTTTACTCATCAAATATACATTCACCTACTTAATATGAGTGGATGGATTCCACTGGGTTGTGAAATCGGAACCGAAGAGGTAACCGAAAACTGTTGCTCATGCTCAGTGAACACGCTGAGCGATCATCATGTCTCCATTTGTCTCAATCAAGAACGATATCTCAACTGTCCAACTTAGATGGATGATGGGCCCGTTTGTTTAGAAATTAATTATACCGGTAAATCTTATAATAAATGGATCCTTCTCAGAAAAAAAATATTCTTAGCGTCAATGTATAGGAAATTTTTAAATTATAATAATGTCAACTGATGCGTATAATCAAATTAAAAAAAAAATATTTTTCTCGAAAAATCAGCAATAACACACCCGTATAATCAATCAAAGTAACAATGAAACTTTAAAACAACAACAAAAATTGTGGATATTCCAGTTACCGAAACGTAAAAGAAGGCTCTTCTTTATATAGAAGCTATAGTTTTTACGAAACTATAATGTAATTGCAAAAAAAAAACTATTCTAGTACTGAGTACTGAGTTCCTGACGCAGGGATACACCTGCATACCTCCCCTACAGCGGTAAGAGCATAATTGCCTTAAAATACCCCAGGGTAAAAGGAGGCCTCAGCTATATAGTATTTAGCTAAATAGTATTTGTAATTTAGTTTGTAAATAAATTAGGAGGGTCAGATAAAAAAAAAAATAGCTATTCCAGAAAATTTGAAAAATATGTAAGTTAAAAAAGCGAACAAAAAGATCATACATCGTCCATCACGTTTTTTAAACATTAAAGCTCTAGGTCACCATAGGATGATCCTTCACGATTCGACATTAGCATATCTGAAATCGGTAATAAACGTTATACTCAACTGAGCTTTTGTAGGAGTCGAAACGTACAAGGGAGTATTGTTAAGACCGTTTTTCAGTGTTAACTTGATAATGGAATTCAATGGAAGATGATGTCAGAATAAAATGGGACCAATCATCTGGGTTACATATTAAATATATTTTTTTTAGTTTAATGGACAACGCAATATATAAAATCTACTTTAAAAAACGTACCACTACAACCCAAGAGTCCTGCGGTTAGTACATGCTAGATCTGTACTGTTTCTAAGCTAAGGGTTGTGAATATCATGAGGAGAGTTGTCGATATCATGTAAACCTAATGGCAATTAATAAATATCAACTATATAAATCACATGCCGCTAGATGTCGCCAGTCTCGATTATGTTGCTGACGTCAACATACAAGTTTATCCCCTACCGAAAGTTGCTAAACGCTGCTAGAGAAGTTCTAAATTCAACAATAAACTTTAAAAAGTCAAGTAAATCGATTTTTGATGAATATTCATTGGAATCTTTTTTACATAGAACAGGAGTATAAAAATTATAACTTCATCGTTTTAAAAAATCATAAACTTTTTATTCTTGATTTTATTCGAAGTGGGCCTCATGAGTTTTTAAGTTGAATTTGTTATTTGGGTACTACCACCTAGTAGTTTCTCTATTTTCCTTAATTCATACTCTTATGTTCCATTCATTATAATTACGTGTTGTAAAATCCAATCAATAAATTAAAAAAAATTATTAAATCGTAAATTAGTGAATAATACAATATTGATAAAAGTAAGCATATCTAGATTATTTATCACAATGCTGGCCTGTTTAAAAAGCACATATTTATCAACTGCCAAAAGCAACTTTAACTAAACAGGCTACGGGAGATAAGAGATATCAGCGTTTCCATGGAGACGATAGGATCCCCTCTACGGTGGAGGCTGCGATGGGACTAATATCATCAGGGAATTATGCTAATTTTGACCCCTAGTCCTCAAATGAACGGGTTTCTGGACCAGGGAGGTTGGGGGAGATTCTTCTACTAAGCCTAATGAAATATTAGAGGCATTTTTTAAAAAGCATTTAAAATCGTAGTTATTACTATACATTAATATACTTAGACTATTCCAATATATATTTCGGATTAAATAAAAGCAATCTATTTGGGATAGATTATATAAAAAAATTACATAAAATACTTTAAATTAAGTAACCTTGAAAGTAAAAGATTTGTCAGTATTTAAGGGTTATATGTTTCATAATTTTATCTATTCTTAACATTATTTTATCCTGAAACTATTCAAAACCCTAGTTTCACTTCAGATGAAAAATAAAAAATACTTGGCTCTTCTCTTACCTCACATATAACGTATTCTCCATTAATATAAAATTTAAAAACTCAATATAGCTAAAAGAAAAACGAGGCTCAATGTGAGAAATTCGGAAAAACGTCTTACTGATGCTCTATATGTAGAGCGAAACCAAAAAAAAGAAAGGTAAAAAGCGAAAGCCGACTTCACCAAACGGAATGCTATAGTTTTCCTAAAAGATTGATAGTAATAAAATTCCTGAAAAATAGCAATATTTGTTTTAAGTTAAGAGTGATAGTAAAAAAACATTTTTTCAGTATTCAATAAGTTTACCTATTTCCTGTTATGCCTTTTTATTTAACTACAAAATACACACAAAGTATATTAAAAAGTTTTATTCTTCTTAATGCAAAACAATATTTAAAAAACAAATTTAATAATAAATTTGGTAAACTAGTCTCTACAGAAATAGACCAGTTAATACAGCGTGACTAAGTTGAACTATAATATTAAAATTTACTTTATTTTATTTGTTATTGACTCTGTTAATTTTTAAATATTTTTATTTGAAAAGAAAACATATATACAAGACCGGGAATCGAACCCGGGTCGCCCAGGTCACTTGGCAGAGCTCCAGACTAGCTCTTTTTTTTTCAAATAAAAATATTAAAATTTTTTTTTTCTTTATTATTTATTTATTGATATTTACAACTATATTACAGTAATATAACAAATTGGCTGAGTGATACATAATGACATGATATAATGACAAGTAGAGAAACTACCCACTGGTAGTACTCAAATCGCATGTTCAACTAAGGTCACGTGGCCATCTTCTTCTCAGACGCCTCGGAGGATTATCGGGAATTGAAGAGGAAGCTAGGTTTGAAACTAGAGGGTTTGAGTGGAAATGAAGTTTGTTATGAAAGGATAGATACCGGAATCGGGCCAGATCAGCAACAAATGGGACATTAAGGTCGTTATGGATGACTATATTCTTAACAAAATAAGGAGCGTTGAGGATTTTACGAAGGATTTTGGATTGTAGGGATTGGATACGAGAAGAATTCGATGGCTTAGTGGAGCCCCAAAGCTCTACTCCGTAAGTCCAAATAGGTCGTATGATGGTCATGTAGATGAGTCTTTTGTAATTAATTGGGAGCTTAGAGCGTTTGTCTAGTAAGTGTTGAAGTAGCCTGAAACGTCGAGCTGTTTCTTGTCTTTTCAGTCTTGTATGAGGATTCCAGGTTAATCGTTTGTCGAGATGCAACCCTAAGTATCGGATCTGTTCTACAGGCACAAGTGGGATATTATTAAAGGATACTGAAGGGCAGGAAGTCATTGGTTTACGACGTAAGGTAAAAATGATTTGATGGGATTTTTGAGAATTTATTTTAATTCTCCAGTTCTGGCACCATTCTTCAAGATCAGTGATATGGGATTAGAGGCTTTGGGATACAATAACTGGATTGGTATTGACTGATAATACACATGTATCATCAGCATATGTGGTAAGGATAGTATTAGGATGAGTTGGATATTTGGGATGTCAGCTGTATAAATTGTATAAAGGATTGAGCCAAGGATACTACCTTGAGATATTTAAATATAAATTTAAAATTATTTTTATTAATAGTTAATAAATTGTTATAGTTAATAGTTTATAGGATCGGTGAAGAGAACGGATTTGTCTGACTTGGATACGACCCCTGGTAGCTCAGTGCTTTGAGCACTGCACCGGAGATGCAGACGACCCGGGTTCGAATCCCGGCCAGGACAAATATTTTCTCTTGAAAACAAAAATATAATATTAAAATATATCTAATATTAAGACAATAAGTACTTGATTCCGGAATAATTCATTAAGTTGTTTATGCATCCTTCATTACATCCCTATCTGTTAAATCCAGAGCAGGTACTTACCTAAAACAAAAATAAACATAATTATAGGAAAAACGAATAAAATCATGCTTTATACTTAAAAATAATATTATTTGTATGTGTGTGTATTTATGTAACCCATTAAATTGGACGAAGGAAAGACCAAGAATATTGGGAAATAGTAGAGGGCCGCAGCATAAATACACTTTGCCTCGAGAAAAGACCCGAGAATAAATTATTCCCTAAGGGCGGGGGTCTTTTGGGCCAGTAGCCCTTTCCTCGGTGAGCCTCCAGCATCAAAGGAGAAATACATAATAAATTTTCTATCGAGTTGGCGAAATGGAATTGGCCCTGAAAGGCGGCCGAATTAAACCAAATAGAATTCAGAAACAATAATAAAGCCAATATAATGTTTCTTCTGTGTATTTTTACAACACAAATTATATAATTTATTTTATTTTATTAGTTATTGATTATATTAATTTTTAAATCTAATTTTTTTTCTTTTTTTTCATTTAATTTTTTTTATTTTTAAATTTCTTTTCAAATAAAAATATTAAAAAAACAAAAATTATAGTTTCCACATTTTTTATAGTAATTATAGTTACACCATTCTTCAAATTTCAGAATATCCTAAATAGTCAGTTACCGAAATTCATAAATTAATAATATCTATGTTTGCCTTATCTTTTGTAAGATGAGAGGACTAATAAAAATTTCGGATGTGAAGGATTAATATTAAATAAACATAATACAAAACTCGGAGAAAAGTTCATACATAAATCTCGTAAAAAATAAAGTTAATATTGTTTATTGTCCTAAATTTATTGCCATACATATAAATTAAAATACTAATATGACATTACATTTCAATAAGATGTAAGTCGTGAGTCCATCCACGATCCAGATATAATCTTTGGGTTGCATGAAACAAATCAATGAATTCACAAATTACCTAGTATATTTTTTGATGTGCAACAGGTCTATGTTGGTTTTGTTTTGTCTACAATTCAAATATGTAAGCATGTTTCATAAAATAAGGACAATGTTTAACAACTAATCCTTCCATCATGTATGTCAACAGTACTTTCTATGTACTCAACCCATGAATTCATGGAATGCAATAGTATAGGTATCATCCAATACACTGTTAGCCTATTAAGTGTTTTTTAACAATAATATGACTGATGAAATATGAATAGTGTACGGAAAAAAAACATTCGGATATATCACAATTAAGACCAATTTTGACAATCAAGTTATATCAGTAATGCTGATATAATTTAAACTAATAGTTAAAAAAAATATTATTGGAATTTACAAATGAAAATATACATATAATACGTTATAGAGCATTCTTTAACGATTAAATAGTTGAGATGGCTAAACCGGACGATCGTGACTTAGCTGACCGGGATAGTCGAGGTAGAGAGGTCACAGCACCTTCCCTTGTATAATCAGCTTCCGCTATCTGCATTAGTTTAAATATTAAATTATTTATATAATCGCTATAGGGAATAATTTATCATGTATAATTTAGGCCTCTTCTTAGTATAAATTATGGATTAATAGAAAACAGCACAGACAAACAAATTAAGGAAGGTAATCGCAATAATAAGCTTAAATTAAAAAAAATTGTTGTGCCTCTACGCCACCATAGTTATTTTTAATTAACAAGTAATTTTTAATTTAACATAACAAATAATAAAAAACGCAAAATGTAGTTGGAAGATAGAAACTGATTAAGAAAAGGATAGTTGAGAAGCACTTGTAAAAACAAAATCCTATACTGTAACAAAAAATTCCTAAATACAAATTGCAATACTATAGGCAAATTTTTTGCCTCCTTTTTTGGCATGCAAAAGATGGTTAATGTGCTCATGTAGCCTTTGCTTGCCAATTACTGTAATATTCAGTGTTTGAAACTTCCCTGTATTCAATTCATGAAATCTATGTATTCTTTGGAAGTTTTAGCAGAACCTTGCAGTTATGTCCACATTGGCAAAAGAAAACATTATAAAGAGTTATTGAATATTTCACAAGATTAAAGTTTCAAAGCTATATTAACCCAGAACCCAAACAGAAATAAAATATAAATAAACACATATTATTTATTTAATTATTTTATAACAATAAATAAAACGTATTATTTATTTATTTATTGACATCATCTATCTTAGTTATTTTAGAGAATTAATCAATAATAATATAAATAAAATTGTCTAAAGCAAATATCACATAAACCGATCGCCTTAGTGCAGGAACAAGAGTCAACACCAACGGTATCATACTGAGTAAGCCATAAATAATTGTGAAGAAGTACGGATCGCCAAGGGTGTGTCGAGAGTACTAATGGATTTACAAGGACACGATTTGTGGTGACACCTTGGTAATGAAATAGTCAACATTATTCTCAGATTTATAAGCTATTATTTAAGAGGCAATTATAGTTCATTTTAACTATCAGGCGAAAGTACTCGTACGGTCAAAACGCTTTTGATAATTTTAGAATTCATAAGGTCTTGTCCCCAAGCGGGATGTAGATCCATTTATGTATGTATTATTAGAATTGTAATATGGATGATAATAATTAATTTATGAAACAATCCTAAATATGTATCCCCTCCAGCTATCGTTAGTGACTCACTGAAACAAACTGTTTGAAAGCTCATTGTGTAGTCAATGTCGTTAACTTGTTTTTTTTCCTTCACTTGTTTTATTTTTTAATTTACATTTAAAAGGAGGTGTGACTAATAGTTTTATTTACAGTTTATTTTTAGAGCATAAAAAATACAACATTCTTACCGACACCTACGATAGTAGTAAAAAAAAGATGTATTGCAATTTTTGTACTCGTCAATGCTATAAATCCGCTGATATCAAACAACCTTACAGTTTATTTCTAAGATTTAATATTTATAATAGTATTGGATTTTTTAGTAAGGAGTAAAATACTTCTGACAGACCAGGCATGATTATTAAACACATAACTTTTCCTGACCTAATTTTTAGTTATCAAAGGAGTTAAAGCCTCAAGAAACCAGCCTTTAAAAATTATTAATTAAAAAAATAAATAAATGAAATATGCTATTGAAATGCCAAGTGTCACTCTTATAAATCCTTAATATACTTCTTGATGATGATAAAAATCATAATTTTGGCTATCAATTATATTCGGAGATCAAATTTTGGCTATTTTAGCTAATATTATTTTATAATATAAGTATACTATTTATTTACTTATTTAAACTATGATCAATACCGAGCAATGTTAAATACGAATTTTATCTTGAAACATTATAAAATAAAATAAAATCTATTCATATGATCTTTTTTCCTTGATGAATAAAAAACATCGAAAATATTAATTTAATTTTTTTTTAATCTCAAAAAAAAAGTTCTGGGTGTTATGCTACATATGTCACTGTATTGAAAAAATTAACAAGAATACCTAATGTGCAGGTCAAAATATTTTTTTTAATTGCTAACTATAAAAAAATGAATAGCTCAAACGTACCATTCAAATCTTTAAAAACGTCAAAGATAATATATGTTAATTTAAAGAGAGGATAACCACAAAATATTGAGGTCGATGAACAATAAGCAGAAATTACAGTGAATCGAGAAAACATAACAATATAAAATAACAAGAACAGTGAGAGGTCCTTTGAAAAAACCTTGAGAAACGCCTGATTTTAAGACATGTTGTTCGTTGTTATAGCAACACTCACCCCGTAATCGTGAAGAAGGTGGTACTTTCAGAGATTGTTCCATTTCCAAAACAAATTAGGATTGGAGGAGGTGAGACAGGTGTGATGATTAACCACATGCTTTCGGGAAAGATACAAAAGAAGTACACTTTTGTTCTTGCCTTTTAAAAACGGAGTTATTACCTGCGGTTGGGGGGAAGAATGGAACCGCATATGGCGGGCGGCTAACCTCACAATGACATTCCCCATCCTCGATTTTCGTTTTCGAGTAATTGAATACTAATAATTCAGGGGAATTTCTTAGTTTAATGGTTAGTATATAACACGTTAGGCATAGCAAGGAAAGAGCCATACCATACCTACACTACAAATCTCAGCTATCAATGCTAAACTGATTAAATCAATTAAAACCATTAGAAGCAATGATGTAAGGGTTCTTACAAATGAAATAAAAATAAAAAACTGTAAGAATAAAACCGATCATAATACATACTGTTTCTAAACCGATCAGGGAGATCTCAATCAACCGACAGATTTCCCCCAAATCAACGTTAAGCACTTTAAAGGGGCTGAATAAGCCCCAAGAGGGTCTATAGATCCCACAGAGTCCATCTATAGCTGCTAATAGATTAACAAATTTATCTGATACAGCCGGATAAATTTGAATCCGGGACATGCAGCTCAGCAATTCAATACTGAGTACTGTAAACTCTGAACTACTTCGATTCTCGAATTGTTCTTACTAATAGTTATTAAAAGGATTAATAAGAAAAAAATAAAAGTGAAAATTAAAATTGTGAATAATGATAAATATATCTAAAATGTTACGCAACCTGTATATTGTATTTACATTCCTATATCTATTGCATATATCTGCTGGTTTGGATACGTCTTCAGCCAATTTTTTAATATGCATCTATGGCTACGTACCAAACCGAACCTTCCACAAGTCACAACACTTTCGATTCTTTTCATCAGTATATCCCTCGAGTAAAATAAAATAAAAAAAATATTTATTTTTAAGATCTATAGAAATACCTGCAACACAGGTGAATACGTGGTTAAGTTGAATTTTGTCCCGAATGAGTTAATCGTATTTAGGAAAGCGTGATAGTGACATTTTAGTAGAATTGGGCTTGAAATGGAGTTACGAGTATATTATAAGTAATAACTCTATTTCAAGCCCAGGCCAGACATGGACAAATATTTAGTACGATAATGACACGAGTTTGCTTCCTTCAAAACCACTCTGCAGGAATATTAAAAACAATTCATTGAAATGAAAAAAAAAAATGATGGCTGAGATACAGCGTATTACACATCGTGAACACGCTATTCCGTCCAGTTCATATCCAAAGATGATTACAATAGCCTAAATTATGTTGAACATCTAGTAACACAATCGAAGACCACGGTGATAAAGCACACGTGGGAAGGTGGGACAAGTCAAGTGTAACAGAAATAACCGATAACATTATGAAAGACATTTTCAGGTCAGTGTGTTTCCTATCGATCACTTTCTTAGTTACCGCTCGAAATTCATGTTAATGTATATGTGAATACATTAGTGGACCGTTATCTGCGAATCTTGAGCACTTGATTAGAATAACTTAATGATTTCCGATAGATTTATTCGATTAATATGTATCGTACTACTTTGCATAACATAGATTCTACAAAGGAGTGGTTTGTGGAGTTAAGATGTCTTTATGATAATGTTTAACAGAAAATATTACTTTTAAAAATCAATGCTATATCCTTGTTAAATTCTGATATTTAAGTCACCGAAAGTGTTTCAGGAGAAATATCTTTTGTTTTTTTATTGGATTTTTGGATCATCACTTGAGTCACACATATATCTAAGTATATTCGATCACCTAACTCAAAGTCGCTTTATGTAAAGATGTGTAAATGTTCTTCAGTCAGATTTTCGACGTACATAAAAATAATGTACATTAGAAAATAAATAAATCGATAAAAATCACGATGTACACGATTATCATTATAAACGCTGCCTTCTCTGATGTTACTATCCACTTCTCTATTTTGTTTCCAGACATTTATTTGCCAGTAACATCAATTAGTTCTATTTTCGCTTTTTCGAAATCTATTCTTACTTGGGTAATCCATAAGTTGATTGACTGGACTTTTTGAATGTAAGTAACCATTCTATTGGAATATCTCGCTTGGGGAAACCTATTAATATTTTCATAGAACTTTAATCGTCGTTTTCTTACAGCTGCTGGAGGTTTAAAATATTTTCTATTGCTTTGATTTATTGTTATCGGAATTCTTCTTTAGTTAATTTCGGACTTTCTCGTAGATTTTCCTTCTTCAGTATTTTTTTCTTTAGTATTTTTTTCATTTGTGTGGAGTGTGTGTGATTAACTTTCATGTACTACTGGCATTATTACTAAACAGTGCCTGTGGTGTTAGTTGTAATGTATTTGTAATTCTACATTTCACAAATATAGGCTATCTTCATTTTTTGTCACTGTGTACAACTTTCTCTCCTCCCTTAGGTTCCTAATATAATAATAAAACATATGACCTAGATTTTTAAAATTTTGTAACCTGTTTATTTTTTGATAGGTTACCACTCACCCTCTACTAACAAATGCTAAATAACAAACCCAACAAAAAAAAACTAGTGAACATCATCACTTAGGCCACACTTGAATGAATAAATTGAATTCCAGCCTTTTCTCATCCTCAACCTTATCTTACAACGGAGCTAGTGCAGTAAAAGAGATTCTTCCATTCATCCATTATGATATGAAAAATAAATGAATATTATAGAAAAAAAAATGAACATTGATTTCTTTGTTCATTTAACGTCACTTTAATGCTGTGGCTAATCGGACGAAGCTACAGTGGGAGATCTAAATTTTGCCTATCCAGGTTTAATTAGGATAGGGATTTTTAACGAGTACCTGACATCGGACAGGCTCGGGACCCTCGTTTAACTCATCTTCCGAAGGACGGCGTAACTAAGGATTTTTTACTCCCTTAAAAAAATCCTAGTTCCACCTGCCGGGCTACGAACCCGCGATCATGGGTTAAGTAGTTTGTTACAAAATAAACAATTAATAATGAATTCGTATAAAGGAATTCCGTTGTTTGAAATAAAATTAGTAAACATACTTTATTAGCGCATTTCTTTAGAACCTCTGTCTGGTTGGGATTTCTTTACTATCTATAAGTATGGCTAGGTTTAATATATATAAACATTCTTTTCTGTTACCAATTTGGCATGGATAGGGAACCAATACAGCCTCGAAACATCGCCAAAAGATATTGGTGCATTAATACAACCATGACAAGTGGTGTCTCTGCCGAGAGCGGAACCCGCAATCACAGATAGATCCGAGATCCTTTCTCCGGCGCGGCAGTAAAAGTGTTTCCACGAGACGTGAGGGACTCGGATCCGAACTAGAAATTGCCGAAGTGGAGGGCTCTTTTTGTGGGTCAGCGGCTCTCCTTCGGCGATGGCTTCTTATCGGAGGACGTGACTCCGGGCGAACATGTCCTTTCTTTCGACCACTCTCTTCTTTCGCACAAAAAGCTCAATGGAAACGGAATACTAAAATGGGGAGTCGGTCAATGGCCAAAGTGGAAAGGATGAAGTATTGGTAAGATTCGGAAAAGAAAGTGGAATAATCCACTTCTGGGAGGGATTTCCTTCTTCTATGGCTGAGTTTCCTTAAGATGAAAAACGAATCTACTCTATTATTGTATTACCTCATTTTGTGTCCAGTACAAAACTGTCATAATCAGAAAAAAATCTTATCATATCACACATGAGTAATGAACTTACATAAACCTTTGATGGAATGAATTATTTTCCCCAAGTCAACAGAAAACTTCTTGAAGTCATTCATTAATTAGTTTTGAACACCTTTTAATTCAGAGAAAGAAAATTTAAAAAAATGACCCAAAATATGATCCATGATGGATATTGAGTTCATTGGTATGGACTACGGACTGTACTGGGATGTAAGCTGAATGAGATCACGCTTAACCACGAAAGTTTTCCCCCAATTAAGGGTGCCCACATTATAGAAAATGAGTAAGCCCTGGGAAAGTCTTCACATCTCATAGGATCGATTCGATGGAGTAAAAAAATAGGAAGAAATAATTATTTCGATACCCTAGATAATAACCCATTGGGAAAAATGGGTCCAATAAGAATGTATGTTGTAATATGCCATAATGTGGTTTTATCAAGATAGCGAGTAACGTCAACAAAGGCTTGGTTAGGAAGAGTCATTGCACGATATAGCCTAAAAATTTTAAGTATACAAGTTTTGACAGTTGAATATTGATTTAATCACAAATCATTATCAGTAAAATCGTTAATCTGATCTGGACGGTACCAGAGCTAGTGATAAATTAAAATGATAGTTTAATCGGATTTTCCCTTGTACGTTATTAAATACAAATGCTCCCTTTTATGTCATATTTGACCTTGGTTTGGCTAAGAATTGGAGGACAGTAAATGATAATGATTATTATTTTATTTTTTTTCAATCAAGAATCAGGCCCCTTGGGATACTAACTAAAGTCAGCGAAAACTCTTTATGGGTTCGTTAATAAAACTGGAACATCGTAATTCATAAAAGATTTATTTTAATTAATGATGATAATGGATAAAATAGTTTATAGTTTAATTTTTTTAATTTTATTAAAAGCATGATCATAAATCTAATGATCCCGTTTGCCACATCATTAGTGGAACAAAGGGGCTCGCGGTTAATAATTTATGTAAAATGGGTAGAGTTTTATAAATAATTAGAGGATGAAACAGAATATTTAAATTAATTTTCAAAATGTTACTAACTTTCCTGATAACATTATTTATCAGCTTTTGTGATTAGTAGTTGTAATCAATAACTGTTTATTTTTTAATTGCCAATAATTTATAAGTATCTTTATAATAATTAAAATCGATACAGGATAATAATAGAGTTGTTATTTTTTTACGAACGAGACTTACGCAGAAGACAAGCTTAGCTTCAAGAAGACACGAACGAGTTCTGAAAATGGGTTAAGGCAGCTTCTCAGCAGCTCACCCGTTCCAAACACGACCGTTTTAATGAACTTTTGAAGGCCAATTTGCATTTCAGTTTAGTCAAATATGAATTTTAAATATAGAACAGTTATTGCATAATTATGAGGAATAATGCAGCTTCAGGACAGATCATTAAGTAATTGGCCATTTAAATCTGAAATACAAATTGAGTTAATTTTAAAAGTTGAGTAAAAATTACATTAAGTGAAAGAATACAAAGCGCATTTGCTCCAGATCGCAATATCATTCCGGATCGTCTGGAAACAAGGTCGAAAAAATTACATTACAGAAATCGAGAAAGCAAAGGTCACCCAAATGAGTCATTTTTCATTAATGAGGTGATTCATTTAAAATCGTGGGAATGTTATTATTCTAATACGAATCCCTGTTTCTCTTAAAAATAATATAAAGATTATTGTTAATTCATCATTTTTGGATGGTTGTTATTGATTATTTTATATATTTATATAGTTGTTCGATCTTGTTGTTCAAATATGTTATTTTATTTTCCTTATAGGAGTTATATCTTATATAAATTTATCAATCAGTTATTTTATTCGCAAATAAACTTTAATGATAGTGAAAATAACGGAGAGGAAAAAATATTTCATTATAGTAAAATACTTCAACAATTGTAGGTCTCACATGAAATGATTCCCTCGACCTTAAATTCATGAGATGTCTCGCCTTGAGCTGATGAATAAAATCGCCCCTCCTCTACCTGATGGATCCGGGTGAACACACACATGCAGGTGTCAACATTGAAGGGAGAGCAAGAATACTAAGAGAGCTCCCGGGGTGAAACACCTCAGACAAGAAGTCCAAATGGAAATCAGGATATCACAATAATAAAAATGGTAGAGATTTGAGGATCTTCAGAATAAAGGAGTTCCAAAACTCCAGTGCATAGGAACAATAAAGCGGGCAGACATGTGGAAGGAGGAAGAACTATGTTCTCAAGAAAACTCTGCTCTCAATGAGCAAAGAAACTAAGATCTTATTGAGTACTGGAGCACATCAGGAAACGGACTTGAGTTAGTAATCAAACTCTACCATCATCTTCCTGAGGGAGGATCTCAGGAAGACTGCCGAGTTGATTTTAATCTCACATTTCATAATTTATGGGAAGAACGAAGAAGAAGAAATAAATAAATCAAGAGGCAGAAATCGGTAACATTTCTTTCAATCGGTGCAGGCGGGAGACCAGGCTGAAGTTGACGGATGGTGTGGCAGTGATGCTCGAAACATCCTCGGAGTTAGGATCTGGATGGCGTCAGCACAAGAGCGTGAGGTTTGGAGGAAGCGGTTGTAAGAGGCCTACATCTGTAACAGTGTAGTAGCCCCGCAATAAAATTAAAAAATCAACATTTTTTTTTGCCATAGAACACTCCATTAAACTAAAACTAAAAACTACTCATTATTAATGGGTTTATATCTAGGACTTTTGTTTTTTTCTCAAGTTCCTTCGTGCCAGGTTCACTGACTCTAACCCTCCTAGAGCGCCCATAGTTCCCATCGCAGATCCGAAATCAGTCCTTGAAAGAATGACGATATTAATCCTGATCATAACCAGGGTCATCAGAAGGTTGTGCAAGCCGGCGCTCGGATTAGCTCGAGGATCACGACCGGCCGCAGTCAGTCCTACCTGATTGAGTAATTCGCAGAGATCACGAGTCCAGGATAATGACATAATAGAATGGACTCAGTCCAGGTTCAAGTCTCGTATCGTTCCAAGGAAACAAGTCGTGAAACCAAGCATGCCAATTTCTTAGTCTTAGGATCTATGAACTCACGCAAAAACTAAAATAAAACTTAGACTTCCATCTTTTAGAGCCCCTAAATTCAAAGAAGATGAGTACGGTCAGTTTTATACTTTGAATCCATATATATATTCCATTTATCTAAAGGCCTTCTAGGAGGAGACCATGATACCAACAGACACTGTGATAACGTACCTATTTTGTTTAGAAGCAATGTAAACTTAGACTCATTGTTTTTTGTAATTCACTCCAGTTTATAAATTGGAGGAAATTCCATCAACAATTAAGTGTTTTACCTAAGGACACATGAGGTACAACAGTATTTAAATAATTCTTAATAATAATCATAAGAAAGAGGGGTAGCTCAGTGTATATTATTCTCTATTGAACGGCTAGGGTTCGAATCCGACTCTAGCTGATTTAAAAAAAAATTAATTTGTTAACAGAATTAATATTACCTATGGGATCTACAGACTCTCCTGGACTCGCTTAACCTCTATAAAACCTGGAGGTTGTGCGTGTTCATGGCCAAATCTCCATCCTTCATAATAACAGGCTTAGAAACAGTACAATCATTACCATGTACTGAATCCTAAACCCTTCGTGGATTTTAATGGTACATGTTTTTTTAAACTCATATCTTAGAACGATTATTTACTCTAATTCACTTGCATTCATCTCTACAACATGTAATACTTGCATTCCTAATATTTAGCTTTTAAATGGAAGCATCGACATTTTATAAAATCAACAAAAAATTTTATTGCGTAACAAAGAAAATTACAGAGTCTTTTTATAAAATCCTTTTTAGAAACTTTTCCACAGAAGCGGAATGGGAGGTTGTGTTCGTAGTGTTCACGTTTCCCCGTTCATCCATAAGCAATAACTCTCCACCTTTATTGTGTTTTTTCTTACTGGCTCCGCTGATTTTTTATTCATGTGGCTATTCGAGCCTTCTAACGAGGCTGGGCTAACTTTCTTTACTTTCCTCAACAACTGTAATAAAGAGAATGCTTTCTATGGAATGGTGTAATCAGCGGAAATGTTTTGATTAAAAAAGTCTCGCTATATACACATAAAGAACATTATCATTTCCTATTCCATTAACTTAAAAAAACTCGAGATAATCTAATGTAGGTATCAAAGGCTCTGTAATAAAAATACATAATTTCTTATGATGAATAGCTTTTTGTAATTTATCTTAATTGATGTAGAACAGTTTGTTCCTACGAATATCTATTGTGTTCTATTTCGAATTTTATTAATTGAAAGAGAGAAAACCGCTGACTGGAAGATCAAATGTAGGATGGAAATAGTTGGGGGCCCAGTCAATAAAAACAACTAATAAGCGAGACTTATTTATTGATAGTGCCGACGTTTCAACCTACTTTGTAGGTCATCTTCAGGGCTATGAGAGAAAACAGACAAAAAATATTAACTATAAAACAAACATTACAGTACCAAGAAATGTAAAGAGAAAGAAAAAGAGAAGGTAAACAGAAAGATATAAAATGAAAAGCGTAGATATAAAAAATGAGATATAAATGTATGGAAAACTTTGTATAATACAGATAAAATATAAAATGCATGATAATAGACTCCTGGAGAGTTACATAAGTAAGTATTAGAGTTACCCCTATGTAACTCTCCAGGAGTCTATTATCGTCGACAGTATCAATAAATAAGTCTCGCTTATTAGTTGTTTATATTGACTGCACCCCCAACTATTTCCATCCTACATTTATTAATTGAAATTTACAACAGTGATATAACAATACAACAGGTAAATAAAATTAACGATACATAATACTATGGGATAAATGTACATGCAGAAACTCCCCACAGCAAGTACTCAAATAAAAAATTCAACTTGGAAGGTGACGAGGCCATCATCTTTTCAGACACCTTGGAGAATTGATGAGGAAGATAGGTTTGAAACGAGTGGGCTCGAGGAGGAATACAGTTTGTCAAGTAAGGATTGATGTCATTATGAATGACTTTATTCGTAATGAAGTAAGGAGCGTTGAGGACTTTACGAAGGATTTTGGATTGAAAACATTGGATACGAAAGGAATTCGATAGCTTAGCGGAGCCGCTAAGCTCTACTCTGTAAGTCCTTATACGAATTATAATAGTCATGAATAGGAGTCTTTTGTAAGTAATTGGAAGTTTAGAGCGTCTATTAGTCAAGTATGAGTAATAAACTAAATGAGCAACTACGAATAAATTAATAATAAAATAATTATTATAGTAAAATATAAATCAGTCGCGATGAACACAGTGTCTTTTAATTTAATAAAAAATAACTACTCTTCAAAGTCCACACTAGTGTTGTTAGCGACACTACAAATCTCTTCGACAGCCCGAACTCCCCCTGGTATCGGTTCCTTATCTCCCCTTGATCTTAAGACGTACACTAACCCTCCAGAACCCAGATACACTCCTCGACCGTCTTACATTCGTATTTGCATGGTGCACTGGGTACAACCATTATTACCATTTCTCATTCCGTTTTTTCTTCCTCTGGAGGGGACGTAACATCCTGCCGTTACTGTATCGAGAGGAAGTGTCATGTTCTAGGCAGGTAGGAACCCTAACACGGCCATCTCTCTCACACGCTCTAGTTTTCATTATCTCTTCAGCACCATGGTTTTTTTTCTTTCGTCGACCCTCCTAACCATTAAGAATGTCCTAGCCTAGATCAAGCCTTGCGTGTTCACGACAGATTAGTTAATTCCCTTTCCTAGCTCCTTTGCATAATCTAAACAAGCTACCTCTCTTACTCATCCGAGACGCTCATTCAATTTCGTAATGAGAATTTCGAATGTGCGTGTTTTAATATACGTAGTAATCAACTTTTCATAGCTTCGTGGGAATTCATGGATCATAATCTTTCATTTTTATTGAAGATATAAAGAAACCTATTTTTTTTTTACAAAGTATAGAAATAATGGCCGGGAAGAGACCTCTGAATTTTTCATAAAAAATTCTTAGTTAGGTGGCCCTTCCGAGGGGGCGTGAAATGGGGGTTTTGATCCTTTGCTATGTGAGTTACTCACTCGTTAAAGATTCTATCATGATACATCTAGATAGGCAAAACTTAATGTTAAGTTAATAAGCATAAAGTAACGTTAAATGAATACACAACAAAATCTAATCCTCATTTTGAAAATAACCTCCATGTCTAATCACGAAAAATAATTGAAATACATGATTATCAAAAATCTGATAAATTACGTACCCCCTTATTTGATTAATTTAAGTTTGTAAGCAACCGGTCAAATATAACTAATTGACAATCAGCTGATTGGCTGACTAAAATTTGTAATGCATACGTCCAAACTAGTTTTAGTAAGTAAGTGCACATGTTTAATTTCAGTCTAAATTGTTATTTGGAGTTTTTCCTGAACAGTGAATGCATTAAATTGAGTTATGATTTAGTGATTGGGGTTTCAATTCAACGTGAGGACCCGATGTCATTCTCATATCAAACGTAATAAATAATTTAAATTAATATTATTTGATTGAATCAGATTTCTCAACTATCTTTACATTCACTATCTATTAACATAAACTTTTTCATGGCACCGTATTAATTGTTTTAATTTGATCTAGTTACTGTCTGTTAGCAGTCTTTATCCTTATTATAGTCACTACAGTGACCTGCATTTCCTATGCGATCTGTGACGACGGCGAGTCTGGCGGCTGCGTTCCTGAACGCAACCTACCCTCGAGACCCCAGACCCCCTCCACTTCGGCGGCCGAGAGAGCTCCATAAGAGCCCAAGACGAAGACATGAGACATCGACTCCACCCACGCCATGCCCTCGGTACACAGAACCAATCGCGGCTATAAATTACGTCGCTACACGTCCGGCCGGGCGAGCTGGCTTGCGCAACCAGATGAAATCCCACCCACACCATATCGGAGCGCTTTTGCAGATTGCTGGAAAGGTGTAGGCTCACTGTTGACCTCAATCACACCACTTCTGTAATTATTTAATAATATATTATCATAGCAACGTTTATTATACGACACACAACAAAATACCCAATACCATTTAACGATATCCGGATTGATTTACAGAGCTTTGAAGCAGAAATATAGGTATGTAGTTAACCGCTAATTAAGTTCAGAACTCTGGTGATTTACCTTAATATGTTACCAAGGAGTTCTCCTTATAAAAAAAAATTAATCGATCCAGTAACTTAATTAAACGAGTTGTGTTTTGCTAATTTGTATTAATTAAACGAGTCTATATCAGGTATTATGTAAATAACCTTTTTTTTTATCATTGATACTTGAATATTCTTGTATTACCTTCTGTTGTGTTCTTTTATAAAGGATACTCTCTCTCTCTTAGACTTTCTTCTAAAGAAAATATCTTATGTTCTTAGCTAAATTAAGTGAACAGAAAAATATGATACGTAAGCAGTAACCTTCAAGGATCTCTAAACTAATAATTAATAATTAAGCTTGTTTAATAATTACTTCACATATAAGTATATATTTTTAAAACGCTTAATTATTCCTCAAGTTTGTAGGTTTTGTTTAACATCACTTAATGTTGTCATGGCTAATAGGACGAAGCTTCAGTGGGAGTTCTAAATTTTGCCCAATAAGGTATAATAAGAATAGAGATATTTAACGAGTACTTGACAAGTTTTTTTCACACTTAAATATCACTCCACCCAGGATTGCTTTACGAACTCCGCCAATTCCTACCTCCTACATATTTTCTCATTATTCAATCCTATCTGACTAACAGGTCATTCAAAGTAAATCACAATTATGTATATTCATCCCTCTTTTCTCAATCCGCTGGTGTTCCTCAAGGCTGTATCCTCGGCCCAATCCTCAACACAGTTTGTACGGCTAACATCCCAACCCATCCTAATACTATCCTTACCACATATGCAGATACCACATATGTCTATTATTAGTCAACAACGATCCAGTTATAACATCCCATACTCTTCAATCCCATATCACTGAACTTGAAAAATGGTGTCAAAACTGGAGGATTAAAATAAATTCTCACAAATCCCGTCAAATCACTTTTACCCTCCGTCGTAAACCAATAACTTCCTGTTCTCCTGTATCGTTTAATAACATCCCACTGATTCCTGTAGAATAAGTCTGGTACTAAGGACTTCACCTTGAGAAAAGATCAACTTGGAATACTCATTCTAGACTCGCCGTTTTAGGCTACTACAACATTCACTATACAAACCCTCTAAGCTCTCAATTAATTACAAAAGGCTCACACAAATGACAATCATTAGACCCATCTGGACATACAGAAGTGAGCTTTGGGGCTCCACTAAACCATCGAATTCCTCTAGTATTCAATCCTTACAATCCAAAATCCTCCGTAAAATCCTCAATGCTCCTTACTAGGTAACGAAAAAAGTAATCCATAATGACCTTAATGTCCCACTTGTTGCTGGTTTGGCCCGAATCCGATATCAATCTTTTTATGACAAACTTTATTTCCACTCAAACCCACTAGTTTTAAACCTAGCAACCTCTTCAATTCCTAATAATCCTCCGAGGCGTCTGAAGAGAAGATGGCCTCGTGACCTTTTAAGTTAAACTTTATTGTTTGAGTGCTGCCACTGGGTAGTTTATCTACTTGTCTTTCATGCTAATATGTACCAATCATTATATTTACATGTGTTATTTTTATACAGTTGTAAATTTCATTAAATAAATTATTTTAAAAAAAATACCACTCCAGTGGTAGCCACTTTATAGAAGCTAGGTGAAGAGAGCTCAAGAACTTCAGTTCTCTTTAGTTCGGGGGAGAAACCAACAATTATTGTTGAATGCACACTCAACAACCTCTTACCCTAGACACCTGCAATAAAACCCAAAGCTACAGAATGGGATCTAACAATCCTCCCATCTAGCTCTGCCTCTCCACAAGTCAGATCAGTTCTGAATACCGTTTCAGCGATTGGCAATAATATCCAACCCAACAACTTTACAGGCCAATTTCGAAGATCGTGGTTCTATTACTCCACTTAAGAGTAACCGGTTGCGGGTCATAAAATTTCACATATTTCAGACACCTTGATTCCCCGATCGACTCTCACGTTTCACGATAGTAAAGGCCAGTGTCGCTTGATTTTGGTCAGAAAAAGCACCTAAAGTCTTCTGAATTGTTTTCATTATTCATTTAGTTTGTGACCTTATAATATTCGTAACTAACTTTAATGTATCTAATCTATTTCAATGTAAGTATATTTAGAAACTTTGTTTTGAACAAATTATTTACTGAAAATACAATAAAAGTCGTTTCAGACTACTTCAACACATACAAGACAAACGCTCTAAGCACCTAATTATAACAAAAGACTCACACATATGATTATTATAAGAAAAATTTGGAGTAGAGCTTTGGGGCTCCACTAAGTTATCAAATTCCTCTCGTATCCAATTACTACAATACAAAATCTTTAATACTCCTTACTTTGTTACGAATGAAGTCACTCATATTGACATCTTTGTTCTATTTGTTAGTGATTTGATCCGAATCCGATGCCAGTTCTTCATGACAAAACTTTATTTCCACTCTAATCCACTAGTTTCAAGCTTAGCTACATCTGCAAATCCAGATAATTCTACGAGGCGTCTGAAAATAAGATGGCCCTGTGACCTTCTAAATTCAATGTGTTATTTGAGTACTTACCACTGTCAGTTACTCTACTTGTATTTATCTCATATCATTATGTAGCATTCATTTTATTTACTTTTTGTATTATAAGACAGTACTAAATTTCAATAAATGAATTAAAAAGAAAATATTTGGAACTCGTTTTTTCCTCATATAATACCTTTCAGAATATTCCAGAATAATTCCAAGGAGATTAGAGACAGTAGCAAACAAACAGGCGCCCCCGCGGGTGCGAACTTACACCGGACCGTAACGAATCGATTAGCGTTGGCCTATTCATTCCCGAACGACGAGAGAACAGCCTTCGGATCGGACGCAATACCAATCCCCAACCGCCAATTCTTCCCTACATCACTCACGCTACGTCCGTTAGCTGTGAAAATATATATACTTTTTCGAAACCAAGATTGAAGTTATCGGTCATAATAAAAACAAACTACGCTATATCAATTTTCGATAGAGGCCGGTTCGGAATTTATGGAAAAAATACTTCCTCGATTCACCTTGGCATCACCCGTGCAGGAAACGTCCAAACCGGTTTCTATAGAGACAGAAAAAAATAAAGAAATGGCTATTTTATTTATATTTTTCGAAAAAAACGCCTCGAAATTATTCGGTTGATGGTTGAGGGAAGAACATTTTGGCAAAATGTCAAACGCAATATAGTCCCCTGATGAACACATTACCATTAAAGCGAAATTTGTTAAAGGAGATAAAATCAGATGTTGATTTTTTGAAAAAAATTCTATAAAATATCTTTTCGTTTTATTTATTTTGTCAATATTCAAATATATAAAACTAATTACTTCTTAAAGAACAGAATGGTTAATACGGACTTCCACGGTATTTCTTCTATTCTCGTGAATCATCTGGAATTATAATAGATCATTTTAAAATTCAATATTGTACTTTTAAATAATTTATTGTAAACTTATATCAACATGAAGTTCTTTTTGTTCAACTGTAGTTAAAACCATTTTCCCATTTCAAGATTGTTTAAATATTGAATAATTATTCCTCCGGATATACCAGTGGTTCGGATAAACAAGAAGTATTCGAAACGTATGTTAGATATCGAGTCTATGCTTAGCTAGCCCGAATAAAGATCTCAGGGAAAATAAAAGATTCATTAACATAATGCATGTTCATAATAATAACACGGCATGCCACTTTGTGTAGGCACAAATGAGGTAGAACATTAGAACGATCTGATACTGTACGTTATAACACAAACAATAATAAGACATGTTTACCGATTTAAAACAAATATCCATTTCTTTTCCAAAAGTTTAAGTGCTGAGTGACTGGGAGTTGTTTACTAAATGAACATTTTTCTGTGTCGGAAAAAAAAAACGGCTTTTCTTAAATTAAGCTTTCATGATATGTTGATCGTGGCACCATTAAAAACATATCTACTTACAAAATGCTCCTTTTTTTATAAGTGGATATGAGAGGAAAGATCTTCAGGAGATGCCTAAGCATCCTGGATCTTCACTCTTGGATGAAACATTCCTTTTCCTTGACTTTCTTCTTATTCAGTTAATGTCCCAGGGAAACCCGATGAGGGTTCACTTCACCTGTTGCGTCACCCTTCTCAGGATATTTTAATATTATTTATATATATTATAATATAGAGTTACACAATATCACACAGCGTCCACACATAACAATAATAGGCGTAACAAGGGGAAGGAAAGAAAAGGTGAGTCCTCAATTTTCACATACAAAAAACACACAAGGGTTCGCCTAATACTTGCTAATGACCATTTAAGAATTATTTAAAAAATTATAATTGTGTTATTTTGAATATTATGAATATTAAAAAGGATAAACACATTTATTTATGTCGAAGTTTAATTATATATAGACAGCTACCCTTCGGTTTTGAACTGATAGATTAGTTATTTTTTACAGATTAGTCCATTTTTATTCAGCAATGACAAAATATTATCTCCATGATTTATGAACTTTTAAGGAGGAAAATAAAGGACAAAACACGATTTGAATGGATTCACAAACTTTACGGTAGTATTAAAAATGCGAAGGTGGGTGTATAACGCTAAGAGGTCATAAAATTCCCTCGACTATATGTAAATACAACTGGAATCTTAACTTGATTTCCTAACGGGAAGCTTAATTGATACGAGAAAAATAAATTGGAAAATCGAAGGCAATAATCGTAAAAGTTTCCAATAAACTTCCATAAAAAGCCTGACATCATTAATAGGCTTATTAAAAAAGGTCATTACTCAAAAAAATAATACTCCTTCCATTAGCAAATTACTTTTTTTTTTAATTTTATAAAAAATAAGGAAACATTATTCAGCCCCTTATCAGTAGAGATCGGAGGCCCTTTTCCTTGAGAAGACTTTTTAGGGATCTGACCTAATGTAGCTTCTTATCCCCCCCCCCTCTCCCCCGGGTCCCCTTGCCAATCTCTATATCGCAAAGGCAGATCTTGAGAGGATAGTCCTCTTTATTAAGATGTTCGATAAAGATAAATCCAAACAACAATTTTCATAAAATACACAAATTGCTTAAAAGGTCGCCCAATTCAATTTCGTATAATATATAGGATAATATCAACCTTAATCATAGAATTGAATCGGAGTTATACGCAGAAGATATGAGCACTACAGAGAAAAAAAAGAAAATGGTTTTATTAATACATTTTCAAAATTTTTTCAGAGTAGTCCAAAAATCTAATGTGGAAGAACAGAATGAGTAAGAGGATAATATATACGTGGTAAATAAATAATATAATCTGGCACAAATTTAATAAAAACAAAAAACGGATAATAAAGTAGGAAAAAAGGACAGTGCCATATAAACGATTTTTGAAAAAAACGGAAAAAAATATGTTACAGATCCAACGAGTAACTATAAACAAAAAGTTGTTCGGTGGACAGTTCTTCAGAATAAACAACAGTCGACTCACAAAGAAAATATGGAATTTTATAAAACCTAAGGCAAAATAATTTGAATGGTTCCAATAATGTGATGAGAATCTTAAAGAAAGTGATCTTTCGAAGGACCATCATTTTAAAAAAATATTGGATTGGACTTTAACATATATGAATTTCGACGAACTGTAGAAAACCGAAAGGGTTTTAAGTTGAGATGGGAACTCAAAAGACGAAGGAGACCTCTGTCAGAAGAACGGAAGGCACTGAGTGAGCGGCTCAAGAGCTATTGCCAGAAGATACAGACACTGAAAATGATCTCGATTGTTAATTTGCCGTTCATAGAATAAAAAAAAATGTCTGTATTAAATTCAATTTGAACAAAACATCTGTATTAAAGAATTCAAAACAATATTTGAGGAAGAGCTGGAGAGGGATAAAGCCCAGTAACGGTGCCAGTGAGCCCGAGGGGTTTACATTCCCCAGCTCCAGTCATTAGTCGATACACATCTCACATCAGCTCAGTCCTAGCTCCCTTCTCGTCTTCGTCACCATCTTAACTCACAATTAATATTTATTTTAATAATAAAGAACCAAACATTTAATTAAGTCTAACAATTAAAATTAAAATGTAACATTAAAATTCTTATCTTGCAAAACACACTGAACTCGTAAGCTCTATCTATTTCTGATTTTTAGCAGATATCGAAAAAAGTGATATAGTAAAGACCGGATACTTTAAAGTGGTAGAGCAACTAACTAGAATAATAAGTTATGTGACATTTTAGGAATTACTATTAATTAAAATGGATATTATTTTCGTTAGGAAGAATGTTTCAAATACTCATTTTTAAATAGCATATTTTTTATTGTTATCCTTTATTGATTACTAAATTTTGGCAGGTTTTAGAAGTACAAAATTGGATGGTCCGACAAAAATTAGTTATGAAAAAATAATTATAGTCAATTTTTTTAAGATTATCTTTAATCATCTTCAATTTTAAATGGATACAATTAAAAATTAACCCTTAAGAGTCCAAGACGTAGAAGGGGTTTACAAAAATAAAAATTTGTAGTTTTATGTTTTGCATACAATTAAAAATATTATACCCTTTTAAACATCAAAAGTAACTTTTGAATAGCCTAGATAGAAATAAATTAAACAATAGTATTGTAATTCGATTTTGTTTTATCCTCAGCCCAGATGATGGACTAAAAATTAGGCCAAAACTTTAGCATGAAATATTTTTATATTATAAAATTTTACACAATTGCTTAGCTGTGTAAAATTGATTGACTGCACGATCCGACCAATTTAAACATTGTTTAAGACACATAAGGACAACCATTTCCTCGTCGATCAAATAAATTAGTTCTAGAGATGCGAAGATAAGATAATATAAATCACAAATCTAAAGGTTTCTTTATTTTTTAAGAAATTTAAACTCTAATTCAATATTTTTTTTAAATCAGTGATTCACTTGGGAAGACCAAACCCCGGAGCAGAAAGGTAGTATCGGCGATATTATTCGCGATCATCTGCTAATTATAAATGCCTAAGATGATCGAAGCGTAGCATTCCCTCCGAAGAGCACGATACCATCCGCCCGTTACCCGGCCACGAGCAGAACTGGAGGATCAATCACGAACCAACGAATGAAGAGAAATGAAATCTCTTTTAACAATAATATTATTTTGAAAAGGGCCATGTTAGATACTGGACAAAAGAAATTCGAATATTTTTAATATTTGGTAACTCATTAAGCTTTATAAGGTGTTTAAAGATAATATGCACCTACAAGGATAAGTTGAATGATACAAAAACCCACAGCAGTAGTGCATACTCGGTTAAATTAAAAATACAACACTAAATCAAGACACGGAAAACTCTTAAAGAATATAAAAATGAAATTTCAGTTAACAAATATAATTTATTTCTTCTATCTCTTATTGCCATATCTTCCAATTTATGGTTATATTGTAAATTCAGTAACTCTGCAGCCCCAGTGAATAAGCGGTAATGTCGAACTTAGTCCATAATGAGTTAATTGTACTAAGGGAAGACGAATCACATTCTCACTATCTTTGGCTGGAAATGGAGTTGTAATACAAGTAATAAATCCATTTCAATCCAGTGACTTAGCTACTTATATACTAAAAGAATGACACGATTTCGCTTCCTTTGAAAAAAAAAACACGTTATCGGCAAAAATCAACACTTACCAAAATACCAAATATTATTTTTGAATGAATAAAAACTTAAAAGAAAATATTAAAAAACGAAAGATTTTAATTATTTTAAAGATCTAATTTAATTTAAATTTTCAACTATTATAAAGCAGCTACTAATGATGAATAATGAGACTAAAAGAAATAATAGAACACACCCCAAAAAAAAGTCATAACAGTATAAGATAATGAGTACAAACGCATCCAAGTTTTTAATTATAATAGACTTTTTTCGTTATCTAAATGAAAGACATCAATTCTTACACCCATGAAGCTTTACTAGACGATACGTTTTTCTACAGCTTTATCTCCTAGACCACTAATTACAAGATATATATTCTACTCATTTTTTAAATTATTCATTTACCACATGTGCTACGCTGATAAGCATAGAGAAAAACTAAATAAGTAGTGTATTAGTTCATATGACTAAAAACGGTAGTTGGTCTAATAAATTCACTTCAACTAATGACGTCAACAACAAAAACATATTATAGTTTTCTTTCTGCAATAACTATCATTCATTATTAAGAATATAAGTCTATAGTCCACAAGTCCCTCACCTTACAGATTAAAATGATAACAAAATATGTTTGTAAACTTATGATTTATAATAGAAGAATGTGGATCTAATGTCGTATAATTAGATTTTACTGGCAAATCGTATGATGATATAGTTTGAGTCCTAAATTTTTCCTAACTAGGTTTAATTAGTATAGAGGTATTCTAAGTACCCTCCTAAGGTAAGACTAAAAAAAGTTCATATATTTTGAAAAAGAAAAACAAGACCTAAACCGTTCATAGAAGTCCATAATATCTAAAAAATTTAGGAATCACAAAATAAGTAGTAATATACAAAGAAACAATCTACCTAATAATAACAAATGAATTTATAATCTAACTCTTTTCTACAATATCCTGTTGTTCGAAGTAGCGTTATATATGCAAAATAAATATCCGAGAAATAATGAGCCGTTACCAATGCCAAATTCCCCTCGTAGATGAGATGTCCCCTAGAGATGACACGTGGGCCCACGTGGTATCCCCCCTCAAAAGATAAGCATCTAAATCGGATTATGAGTTAAGCCTAGAGAGAGAGAGAGAGAGATGATCACGGCCACCTAGAGCGTCAACCATGCGCTATCTATCAACCAAATACCGCCAATCTAACATTCCCCGCTCCCATCCTTGTTCAAATGGGAGCCATATTTAAATGTCAGCCAAGTGGACTGGAGTGTATTAGTTACCATCTAGCTTAAGCTAGACGAGAAAAAATAATAAAAAGTAATAAATAACCATTCTCAGTAGGATTGTAACACCAAACTACATGGCACTATATTTTATTTTTATAATACCGCCCTCGTAAAATTAGTCATCGAAAGCAAAGATAATTACAAAAAATGTATTATCAGATGATATTCAATACAGAGCGTGACTTAATTGCCATGCCGAAGGTCCCGGTTTAAAATCCGGCCGTGGCAGATAATTTATTTAATCTTAACAGCCAGAGATGGATCTTTTGAGATCTGGAGACCCTCCTGAGGCTCTCATCCTGCCTCTATTAAGTGATGGGCTAATATAGAGGAGGGGGCTTGCGCTTGAGCGTGATCTCAGACAATTCACTTCCCTGCACAACCGTTGCCCTTTACCTTAATAAATATTTCATACATTATTATTGGCAAATGAGCAAATTGGGACTAGGCAAATTGCTTTGAGAAGTGCATTTTCTTTCTTTGTGCCCACAATTCTTTCATTGGCTGATCATCCTTTCTTTCTTCAGACCAAGTTGTTTTAGTCTTATTTGATTTCTACTCTTGATCAACTTGCCACTTATGAACTTTGAATCTCCAGATTATCTATCATTTTCATAAATTTCAATTATTTGTTTTGTAAGTCTGTCTGGGTTTATCCTTTTGATCCGCCTTTAAAATCTTACCCTACGTTTGATCTTACGCCTTCAAAGTCGGTAATGCTCTTTTACCAATTTTAGGCCTGAAATTTTTCTTAAGAACTTTCGTTTTTTTTTCTGATTGTTCTCTACATCGCTCTTCATATTCAAAATTAGTTCATCTTATTTTCTTAGTTAGAGACAATCTGGTTTTATTTTGCCTTAAATAAATATAAAAAGAATTATTATTCGGCCTACAACTCCCTAATTAGAAAAACTAGGCGGTTGGATACGGAAAGATTATCCAGAACGGCGATCGTAGACAGTTTGACAGATACAGCTCTTGTCCTAAGACTTAACTGCCACAACTACAGGGTTGTAAAGTTTTATAGTCGATCTGGGCAGAACCTCGGCCGCCGCAATGATATAGCGACAGTTTGTAATAAATGTCCGAGGGTGGAGTCCTAGGCAGTAACGTCCTCCTCACTATCATGGGGTATACTAAGGATGAGGGGAGTCAAGTTCCAGGTTCGAGTCACGTCTGTAACGGCGTACTGTAAAGTGTGTGTCTTTCAACGATTAGTTTTACCACCAAGAAGCTTGGGTACTTTCACAACAATTACTTCCAATAATTGAAAAACAAAGTGATAATTTATCTTTATATCATTTCCATACCATCTTTGATTTCTGTTTCATTGTATTCACTGAGGTGCTGAGTTGAGGGTTCGGGATTTAAATTCATCCTTGACAGATAACTTATTTAATTTGTTAAGAGCCACAATTCAATTGTGGCTGCAGTCCTGAGGGACCTGAAGGCTCATCCAGTATCTATAAATTGGGTACTTTAATGGGGGAAATATCACCTCCCTGCATAACTGTGGTTCTAGAAATGTTTCTACCTTGTACTGAACCCAAGAACCTTCATGGGTTGTAGTTATAGAGTTTTTTATTTACTTCTTAAAGAAGACTTAGACCACGACATCGGCAAATAATTAACAGTAAATATTTTGAACTATTACATTTTTAATCGTATCCCAAACAAGCATAGGTAAAATGAAGATTAAAGTAAAAAACAATAAAAAAAACAGGCATATTGTCTAGAAAAAAAAAGTACAAGAACGATTAAAGGAAACATGATGGTCTGAAAAAAAAATACGATCTTTCCAAAACTGACCAAATTTAATTTTTTTTGTTACACAAAAACGACAAAAGCTTAATGAATAGAACATTTAAAAAAAAAAAAGGAACA
The DNA here is from genome assembly GCA_964056705.1 of Troilus luridus. Classification (NCBI taxonomy): domain Eukaryota; kingdom Metazoa; phylum Arthropoda; class Insecta; order Hemiptera; family Pentatomidae; genus Troilus; species Troilus luridus. Next base: position 22,854,548 of record OZ057416.1, on the reverse strand, counting down.
AATTGCATAGTGCCGGAGAAATATTGATACCTCACCTGAGTAATGTATGTCATAATTATATTGAAATAACGCCGAATTCTATACATTTTTATAAGTATTCGTATATATACCTGACTACATATGAAAAAAGAGTTTGTGTAAATTAATTTATAATTTTGTAACGAGTATTCTTTTGTTTGCTAAATTCGTCCGTCAGGTGTCTCTACCTATCTGACCTCACTTAACTGAGGACCGTCATTCCAGACGGATGTGTATAAGTGGGTTATATGGCCAAGTAATTGCCAAATTTAATTTTTTACCTTATCGTATCTTTGCGGCTCAGCGGTAAGCATCCTATTAATATTTGTAAATAAAAGTGTATATAATCTTTGTTTTTATTAATTATGTATCTATGATTTTTAGTTGGTGGTGTTACGTTGATGTTACAATATATATTATGGTTAAGTTTTGGAGTTGGCATTATGTTACCGTTGATGTATAATATAAGAATACAACATTTTTCTTTGGACAATAATTTATTTAAATCAATTTGGACCTTGGACCGAAAACCCCGCAACCTGGTCACAAATATTATGGCACCCGAATAGGGACTACAAAAGAAAAATCTACAGATAAGTTATTAGTTGAAGATTTAATTATTATATTAACATTTTTTTGAAATAGTGAAGTTAACTGTTAATAGTTTTATGATAATAGTAACAGAATAATTTTTCCAAACAATACTTTAATATTTTTTTCTAATGTTTAAATATAATTATCGTACTAATTGAAGGTACTAAATTTCTGTTGATTGAAGCTAAATGTTTGTCTTAGACGCAATTTTGGAAATGTAAAGATAATTATTTTTAATTTATAATTTTGTATCAACAACAAAAATCAAGAATTTTTACTTAAGGTCGTACAACGACTTAGTTTTGTTTAGCACATGTTTTGAAAATTAAAATATACTAATATATTATTTTATTTTGTATTTTTACCGTAAGTTTAAATAGTTGAATTGAACATATGTTAGATTAGCAAGTAAGCATTAAGTTCACTTAGAGACAACAGCTGTTGTTTGTTTCTATTTAGCATTATCTTGTGTTTCCTATTAAAAGGAAAATATTTGTTTATCTATGGCTGACGTATGAAAAAAAAAATTATATATTAAGTTTGTAAAGGATGCTTACCGATTTAATTTAATTTGTTAGTTTTAATATAATTTAATCAATTTAATTTTAAGTATTTTACGACTTTTAAAGTTTCTGTTGGTATTTTTTTTTAACATTTAATTTCTTTGGAATTTTTTTTGTAACTTTGGGTAACGTCTTGATTTATTGTCACGATGGGTGATCCAGTCGTTCTAGTGTCAGAGAGGGAGGATATTTTTGCCGCAGTTCAATCCATTTTCACAAAATCCAAATCTTTGAGTGCCGATTCAGCATCCGCTTTTAAACCCGCTTATGACCGCTTACTCAAAAATGAAATCCGATTTGAAGAAATTCAATCAAAAATTCGGATATTTAATGCAAGTATAAAGAACAAAAGTGAAAAACTCGAGACAACAGCAGTGCAAAATTCATTTAACGATTTAGTCGATATTACTAAAGCGAACTATAGAAGAATCTCTATCGACCATTAGGAAATTTTACTATCTACGAAGTAGCTTACGCGATGAAGCTCTGTCGCTTATCTAGGGCTTCGCATTAGACGAAGCTAATTATCCGCTCGCTTATGACGCATTGGTCTCTCGCTATCAAAATAAAAGGCGACTAGCCAGATTTTATATCAAGAAGGTGATGGATTTTACCCCTTTAAACAATTCTTCAGCGTCTAATTTGCAGAGATTTTTATCTGAGCATGAAAATAATTTTTCTGCGTTATCGGCTTTAGGCATTGAAGACATGGGGGATTTCATTAAACTTCATTTAGCTCTTAATAATTTAGACCCAGGGACTAGAAAAGCATTCGAAGAACGAATAAAATCAGCAGATATTCCCTCTTATAAGGATTTGATTAATTTCGTCACCGAAGGAACTAGATTGTATGAGATGATGGCTCAAGAAGGCCGTTCAGAAAAGCCTTTTATAGAAAAATCCCGCTCTGCGAATTCCACTAGACGATATAACAAATCCAATTCCGGAAAAGAACAAATATATCCGGGAATTTTTACTGTTTCGCCATTGGAAAAACAAACCGATGTTGCTGCTAACACAACGAATCACGATCCTCAATTCGACCAGTTCGAAATTCAGGCAGTTGGCTCTAAGAAACAGGTATTCTCTCCGACTGATGTACAATCAAGAAATAGTACCGAATCGATTCTCTACGAGAAAACGTGTCTAAAAGGCTCAAAACCGGCTCTACCAGCTAAGAAATTAATTTGCTGGAATTGTGGTGGACCGCATGTATATTCGAGATGTCCGCTACCACGAAAGTTGTTTTGCTACCGTTGTGGTAACCCAGGAGTTTCCATTCACGCATGTCCTAAATGTACTCCGGGAAATGTGCAAGGGAATCGGAAGTGAGGGTCATTCCTATTCCCACGGTTTCAGCTGACCCACCAAGTACCGATTTACCTATTACCGTGCCTTATCGTTTACCTTTTTGTACCGTTAAATCTGATATCGTTTCTCCTTGTGTCGTATCGAATTCTCCCGAAAGTTCTACCGTATCTTGTTATATTTTACCGTTTCCTAAACAGCACTATATTGATTTCCGAATAGGGAAACCTGACAAAGGAGGCCTGTCCTACTTGGCCCTGTTTGACCCTGGTTCCACTACCTCATTTGTTGGACCAGAAGGAGTTGAAATTCTCCTTAAATTGGGATATGAAGTTGAGAAAATTCCCGAATTTAATATTTGTGTCGCTAATGGAAGCTCTTGTATTGTTGATGAAAGATTCTCCATTTCAATTACCGTTGGGTACCGGTCATATGACACGAAGCTTTACGTTTTAACAAAGCTTCCATTTATGTTTCTTTTAGGGTTAGATTTTATCGTTAAAACAAATATGAGTACTAATCATCGTGAAGCGACATGGTGGTTTCAAGATGACCCCGACCATAAGTTCTCGTTTCGTCAAGATGTTCAATTAGTAGAAGAGGAAACATCAAAAATATGCGGCATTAGTTCACTTGATCCCTCAGAAAGGGTGGATCTGGATAGAATAGTCAGTGAAGGTTTGCGAATTCTCCAAGATTCTCCAGGATTAACGACGCGCATTAGCCATAAGGTAGATGTTCAGGATGCCCAACCTATCAAGCAGCGCTCCTACCATTACTCACCCAAAGTACTTGAGGCAATGCACCAGGAGTTAGATCAAATGTTGGATGAAGACTTAGTGGAACCTTGCCAATCTCCATGGTCTTCCCCGGTAGTCATGGTTCGTAAGGGATCAGGTTATCGTTTTTGTATAGACTTTCGTAAGGTTAATGAAGTCACTTGTAAAGATTGCTATCCTATGCCTAATATGACATCTCTCTTAGACGGACTTCGACAGGCTAGATATCTCTCCAAGTTTGACCTCAAGCAAGCATTTTTGCAAGTGCCCCTTGCCGACGAAACTAGTAAAGACATTACTGCGTTTACAGTTCCTGGCAGAGGACTATTCAGGTTTAAAGTTATGCCCTTTGGGCTGACGAATTCACCTGCTACCTTTCAGAGGTTAGCCGATGCAATATTTGGACCCGAACTTTACCCTTACGTGGTAGTTTTTCTTGATGATATTTTGGTTTGCACACCAACTTTCAAACTGCATTTGGATATGCTAAGGGAAGTGTTCAGTCGCCTTAAAGCCTCAGGTCTGCGTATCAACCCGGAAAAATGTGAATTTGGTTGTAATGAAGTTAGGTACTTGGGCTATCTGGTTAATAGTGATGGCTTTAGTGTAGATCCAGATAAGGTTGGTTCCGTTACTTCGATTCCTCCTCCCACCAACGCTGGGCAGCTCAGAAGATTCCTTGGAATGGCAGGATGGTATCGCCGTTTTATTAAAGACTTCTCTACAGTTGTCTCTCCGCTAACAGCTTTGCTTAAGCGTAACGCTAAATGGATCTGGTCAGAAGAGCAGGACGCCTCTTTCAATGCTCTCAAGTCAGCACTGACTGAAGCACCAATATTAGCTAGGCCAGACTTTAAACAGCCTTTTCAATTACAGACTGACGCCAGTGATACAGGTCTTGGAGCGGTCTTGACTCAAATACAAGACGGCGAAGAAAGAGTCATCGCTTTTTGTTCTCGTATCTTAAGTTCAGCTGAAAGAAATTATACCGTAACCGAAAAGGAATGCCTCGCAGTTCTGTTTGGTATCGAGAAGAATAGGCATTACTTGGAAGGTTATCCATTCACTGTAATAACTGACCACGCCAGTCTGAAGTGGTTACTGAACTTGAAAAACCCTTCAGGTCGTTTGGCTAGATGGGCTCTTCGCTTGCAGCCTTACAACTACAAGGTGGAATATCGAAAGGGGAAACTCAACACAGTGGCCGATGCCCTATCACGAATTGCTGCTATCACAGTATTGTCTACCAGTTCCGATCCTAATTCTTCTACTGATTCAGTTTCGACTTCAGGAACTTTCATAGCGACCGACGAATGGTATAATCAGAAATTTTATCGAGTCCAGAAGTCCCCAGAACTCCACCCTGGATGGTCGATAAAAGATGGACAGCTATTATACCATCGAAAGAATCCTTTGAAGGGAGAGCTAGAAGACCCCAGTGAGGAATGGAAAGTTGTCGTTCCTAGACATTTAAGGGAGCAATAATATATGAAAATCATGATCTACCGCAGTCAGGCCACCTGGGGATAGATAAAACTGTTTCTAGGGTTAGTAGACTATATTATTGGCCTGGATTATACCGAGATATAAGCCAGTATGTGAGGCAGTGTGAGTTATGCCAGAAGGTCAAACCCAATAACACGCCACCTCGTGGGTTAATGTTCCCTCGCTATAACAAGCAGCCGTGGGAAATGGTGTCAGTTGACATTATGGGTCCTTATCCTAGGAGTTCTAGAGGCAATGTATATCTACTAGTGTTTGTAGATTTATTTAGTAGATGGGTGGAATTATGTCCCATCAGAAAAGCTACCTCTTCGGTTATTGTAAATAAACTGAAATCCCGCATAATATACAGATATGGCGCACCGCATAAAATAATTTCCGACAATGCGAAGAACTTCGTTAGTAATCTTGTAACTGAAGTGGCTAAGGAGTTTGGAATCAAGAGATAAACTACTCCTCTTTACCATTCACAGGCAAATCCGACAGAACGAGCGAATCGGAATATCAAGCAACTTATCGTAGCGTACCTAGGGAAGAAACACCAACGCTGGGACGAAAAACTAGGAGGGATCCAGTTTGCCTTAAATTCCGCCGTTCAAGATTCGACCAAGTTCAGTCCTGCCTTCTTAAATTTTGGTAGAGAACTGAGGCCTCTACATCAAGCTAACGACGATGATATCCTAGTGGCTGGCACAGACGAACATGCTGCTTGGGCCGCTAAAGTGGGCAGACTGCCTGAAGTTCATCATATTGCCGAGGAAAACTCTCTGAAGGCAAGTCTAAATCAGAGCAGTCGTTATAACTTGAGACGCCGGAAAGATCGTTTCCAACCGGGGGACCAAGTCTTAAAGATGAGGTTTCAGCTATCGTCGGCAGCTGATAAACTCGCTGCTAAACTGAACCCCAAATATGAAGGCCCTTTTACGGTTGTTTCCGTTACGAGTGGTGGATCCTGTAAACTGAGAGATGAAGATGGAAAGATAATAGGCTTATGGCATCCCTCAAAACTTAAATTATTTTATCCAACCCGACGGACTTAATCGCTGGAGGGGAGTGTGTAACGAGTATTCTTTTGTTTGCTAAATTCGTCCGTCAGGTGTCTCTACCTATCTGACCTCACTTAACTGAGGACCGTCATTCCAGACGGATGTGTATAAGTGGGTTATATGGCCAAGTAATTGCCAAATTTAATTGTTTACCTTATCGTATCTTTGCGGCTCAGCGGTAAGCATCCTATTAATATTTGTAAATAAAAGTGTATATAATCTTTGTTTTTATTAATTACGTATCTATGATTTTTAGTTGGTGGTGTTACGTTGATGTTACAATATATATTATGGTTAAGTTTTGGAGTTGGCATTATGTTACCGTTGATGTATAATATAAGAATACAACATTTTTCTTTGGACAATAATTTATTTAAATCAATTTGGACCTTGGACCGAAAACCCCGCAACCTGGCCACAATTTATTTTATTTTATTTTTTTAGTAATTGTTAAAACTTTTAATTTTTTTTTATTTTGAAGAGATAAGATATATCCAGGGCCGGGATTCGAACCCGGGTCTCCCACGTTTCCGTCATGGTGCTCTGCCACCTGAGCTATCCTGGTTCGTACCTCGGTCAGACAAATCCATTCTCTTTACCGATCCCATATCCCCGTGTTCTCGCAATTTGCGATGTATACAAGGGGAAAAATGTTCATTGAACATTACTTTAATTAGAATCTTGTTGACTTACGTCATTATATTATTTATAATTTATTTTATTTTATTTTTTTTATTAATTGTTATAATTTTTAAATGTTTTTCTCTCCAAAATAAAAATATTGGTAAATTAATTTAGATTCTGTAAATGTATTATTTTGTAGTTTTAATAAAACCTATACAAAAATCAACATGTCTCATATCATACAATTATGTATCATGCATCATAAAACAAAATATATACAATAGTTTTGAACTCATGGTTTTTTAAACAAAGGCCTAATCATAAAAAGCCTAATTTTATTTGTTTTATTTCTTTCTTTTTTTTAAATCGTCTTAATAACTTCCTTTACTGGTATAAAAATAATTATTCTTTTTATATAGTGATAAATGTTATAATATATTATTATATTATGATGATTGATTAAATTATTTTAGTGACGTAAAAAGAAC